>JAFEMH010002437.1:0-341897 GCA_022495995.1 Adenophora triphylla var. japonica
CTCAAGAAGTCTTATTTGGAAGCGGAACTCCTAGCGGGGCGAAGGAACCTAAATCGAGATGAAGATTCCACTCTCCTAATTCAAGTAAACTACGGAACTCCTATTCTTGGAGGACTCATCACTTGGAAACTATAAATAAGGGTCACCTCCCTCACACAAAAGGTACATAAAAACACCCTCTCAATACTATAATACGCCTTTCCTTCCGGTTTATATCATCTTCATATACAGATGCTTATTCTCACGCCGGAGGAGTTTGCGCGGGAGTAACTCCCCGCGCCCTAACGCAGTGTTTGTTTTGCGGAGGATCCGTTCGTCGTTCGATCCCGGGGAATCCCAACAGCCGCGTTCAGGCCGGCGATTAGGTACCCCGGTACCGCTCATTTTTTGCTGCATCAGGTTAGATTTTATAACTTGGGCCATAATATTAAAATTAGGTCGGATTTGATAACTTGATGGCCTAATATTTTAAGTATTTTTATATCACGGGTAAAGTATACTCCCTCCCAGTCCCAATTCACGAAAGCCACAAAATGGAGAGGGGAACGCAAATTAAGAAAAAGTGATGTAGAAAAGAGAAAATTTTTAAATATTGTGAGTATGAAAAATTAAATAGGAGAGAGAATGAGTGGGAGGTGATGTGAGAAAGAGAATGTTGTGAGTGTAAAAATAAAGTAGGAGAGAGAATGAGTGGAGAGAATAGTGATTTAAGGTTTTTTTTGGGAGGAAGTGGCTTTTTAATTTTTAAATGGGACAACTCCAAAAGAAAATTTGTGGCTTTTTAAGGTTGGGACGGAGGAAGTATTATTTTGAAAAATAAGTTGGAATTGTGTATGGGCGATGATGTTAGAAGTAGGCCGGATTTGATAACTTGGGTAGAGTATAGGGTCTCAGTTAATAAGTTAATAATTTGACTGCTTTAAAACAATCACTCAAATCAAATACAAATATTCTAATTCAAAAAAAAAACAAACATAAGATGAAACATTAATCTGAATTAGTTTTCATTTCAAAGCATTACAACCACAAATTATAACCATTACGAAAGAACAACACCCAATCTGTTTTCTATTCCATTCTCAATCTTGATTCCCTTCAATAAGGCTTTCGAATCTTGTTGCTTTTTTATTTGATTATGCTTAATATAAGAAAAAAATGCATACAAGTCCGAAAATTTCCATAGATCTATACAATTAATTTAAATTTTTACATAAAATTGAACAAAATATAAAGGGCTAATGAAATTATCGAGGCAAATGTTTGGAATTAAATAACAAAGCTCCTTCGATTTTAGGGATCCGTATGAATCTTGGAAAACATGAACGAATTAAATGACAAAAGCTCCTTCGATTTTAGGGATCCGTATGAATCTTGGAAAACATGAACGGAGAGTTTAATGGCGAATTTGTATAAGTAGTATATAATCACGAAAATCCATCGGGAACAAGCAGAATGGAGAGAAGATTCGAGATTTGTAGAGAGAGAGAGAGAGAGAACGTTCGAGATTTTAAGAGAGGGGCGAAGAAACGGCGCAGAGGGAATATGGAGGATGCGGCTGTGGTAATAGAAATAGGTTTAAGCTTTATTTTTTTTTAATTTAATCTGTCCTATTTTTTTTTTCTCAAGTAATATTTATAAATGGGCTTCATTTTAAAATGGGCTTATTGGGCCAAAATTATATGGAAGTGCTTTGTCTTAAAATTGGCTCCTTTAAATATAAATAAACACAATTTTTTTTTAAATAGAGGTTCTTTCAAAAAAAAAATAAAAATTTGATGTATGTTATGAATGATATTAATATGCGATGAGGATGGAAACGCCACTATTGAAATGACATATGTTGTCTATAAACATATTTTTTCTAAATTTATAATATTAATAATTTTTTTTGTACTTTAATTGCATAAAAATTTTTATTTGCAGAAAATAATCTAGAGCAAAATATGTTGATGCAAGCATCAAAGAAAACTGCCAATGAAGCTGTTAGAGTTATACCATTATCTAATATAACTAATGGTAATATATCAAAAATAATTATTTTTTTTTATCTAAATGGCTATAATTTTAATTGATTAATTCTAATTGATTATTTTTTTTGGTGGCAGGAAATGTGGTCAAAAGTAGTACACGAAAAAATGTTTATGAGATTGATGGATTCAATACTCAATTTCTTTCTCATGTATCAGTTTCTAACTCACAACAATCAAAGATATGCTCTATACCTAAATCAATACAAAGCAGAAAATTGCCCGAAAATGGTATTTTTTTTATACTATATTGAAATTCTGTCAATTTATTATATTTAGATTTTTATATTTTTGTTGTGAGAAATATTAATTTTAAAAGAAATTTGTACATTTTTTTAAAGGGTCACCTTTATCAACCATCATTGACTTGACAAATGAAGAAGAAACATCATTTATTACTCCAACATCTAACAAGATGAACAGAATATTGGGTAATTATCTCCATTCTAATAAAAAAATTTATTTATTGTTTTTTGATGATTTAATATTTTTTTATCTTTTTTTATATTTATTTTTTTCATACCGAATTGGGCTCAAATCAATCAACCATAATCAATTCAATAGGACAAGAAGCCGGTTCAAGTTCAGGAGTTAAATGTGCTTCAAAAAGAACCCGAAAGCGAAAAAGTATTTTTTAGTAAATTTTTTTCTTATGTTAAATGGATTTATTTTACCTTTTGTCTATTATTGAATAATATTCTTAATTCATCTATATAGGTGCATTTGTTCCTCCGATATCATTTAACAACATCAACGTGGATCAAAATTCTTATTTCACAAATGGTAAATTTTAAAATATATATTCTTTCATGCAAATAATTTTCTTATATTTTTAATCAAATTTTGACTTGCTTTATTTTTGATACAGAATATATGGACTTTGGTGATCTTTTGAACAAATGTCGACATTGCAATGCAATGTTTTGGTTTGGAGAGAGGTTGAATAAACGATATAAAACAACATTGGATCCAAAGTACTCTGGATGTTGTATGAATGGAAAAGTTCAATTACCTCCGTTACTGAACCCCGCATGATTATTTAAAGATTTATTATATGGTAACTCGAAAAAGTCGATTATTTCGATCAGAATATTCGATCCTATAATATGATGTTCTCATTTACTTCCATGGGAGGTAAGATTGACCATGGTATCAATAGGAGGAATAGTCACATGTTTTCAAGTTATATGGTCAAAATTACCATTATATTGGTAGTCTTCTACCCGAAGGTAAGCCTCCAAAATTTGCTCGAGTTATATATTTATGACACGGGGCATGAAGTTGACAACATAATTAGTTGCATCGGGTAAGTGAGAATTAGTTGCATCGGGTAAGTAAATAAATTAACTTTGATTAAAAGTTTTAATTTTTTTTTATGATCTTCTTTATTTCAACTTTATTTTCTGAATTATATTTTTTATTGTCATAAAATAGAAATGAACAAAGTAGGAGGAACAATTTGCATGAGGAAATTGTCACTGATTTGAAGAATATTCTTGATGAGAATAATGTTCTTGTCAAATCATTTTGAATGGTCCGTGATTCATTGCATGAAAAAAAATGAGAGCAATTTGAGGCTCAAATTGGTTGCTAGGCGCAAAACTGATGGCCGATGCTATGATCTACCACAAAAGGATGATGTCACATTATTGTTGGTCGGAGATTTTGATAATTTGATTGGTGAGCGGGATATTGTTATTGAGACGCGAACAGGTTTGCTGCAACAAATAACAGAACTTCATCCTTCTTATTTAGCATTGCAATATCCATTGTTGTTCTTATTCGGACAAGATGGTTATCGCGAAGATATTTTCTTGAAGAATGTTCAAACAAAATCAACAAACGGTAAGCGCTATAAACTGAGTTTGAGAGAGTATTTTGCTTACAGGATGCATGAACGAGAGTCGGAATCTGATAATCTATTTAGATCTAAAAGATTGTATCAACAATACTTGGTTGATATATGGACTATGGTCGAAACCGCACGTTTCAATTTTATCAGGACACATCAAAAGAAAAATTATTAAAGGTAGAATTTTTCTTGAACTTGATGTATATGCTTGTCTTTGGACAGATTTATATAGGCTGAGTACTTGAAACCAGTCAAAAAAGTTGGTCAATGAATTCAATGCACTTACCACCTGTACACATTTATTACTCTTTGAATTCAATAGTAAGTTTGAATGCTTTTTTGATCATTAAAGACAAGCAAACTTATCATTATTTATTACTGTTGAAGGAGGTATATTCCACGGAATATATTTCCTCAATAAATATAATATCCAGTGAATGTTGTTTGAATTGCCAGTTTGTGTTGATAGGAGTGCCAGTATTACTTATTTTAAGTACCAGTTTGTGTTATTTCGAGTGCAAGTGTTACTTATTTGTAGCTTCAGCCACTTTGTTGGTATTGAAATGCCAGTTAGTGTGGTTTGAAGTGCCCGTTTTAATTTTTGAATGTACCAATGTTTTTTATAATATTGTCATGTGAGTGTTTTTTGAAGTGCCAGTGAGTTTTATTTGGAATGCCAGTATTACTTATTTGAAGTACCAGTATTTTCAATGTAATACGCCAGCATCTGTTTTTTCAATGTTATTTCCAATCTAATTTTTTATTTTTATTTGCAGCAAGCCATATTGATATTACTTCATCACTGCTGGGTATAAAAGCAAAGACATGGGAAGAACTGTATCAATTGTACAAGGATCATTCCAATGCGTGGGATTCGGTGTTAAAATGACAACCTCGCGTGTCTCTAAGAAAGCATCAAGGCCGATAGATAAATATTTTATGTGTTCATGCCAAGGATACACAACGAGGAAATGAAATTGATGTTCCAGCTCCAATAGAAGTTGGTGAAGTAGAGATTCCATCTCCATTGGAAATAATTGAAAAACCCGAAGAGGAAATTGAGGAAAAAGAAAGCCCCTTCTAAAGGACGGGTTGTCGAGCTCTTATGAGAGTAAAATTGTTAATTAAGGAAGACTTGTATGTGGTTGCACGGCACAAAGCTGAACACAACCATGAGATGACAAGGCCAAGAATGGAACCACTTCAAGCGTAGCGAGAGGTCGATATCGAAGCTTCTGACGGGAAAAATAATAGAGCAATTTGAAGAAGAGGCGGCATCAAGCCAACGGATGGATTTAATGTTTTGGCAAAAACGACTTGTGAGGAAAGAATATGTTGGGCATACAAGAAGAGATCATCTTAACTTTGTATAGAGATTGAGAATGGAAAAAATAGAAATGGGCGATGCACAAGCGTAGTTGATAGGCGAGCCAAGGTCGGGATGAAGGATTCTCTTCAAAATGCGGTTTGGGGAAGAAAGTAGACTCGGTACTTTGTTTTGGAGAGATGGTATGATGAGGGAGGATTATGAATTATATGGGGATGTTGTTGTTTTTGATACAACTTATAACACAAATAAATACAATTTGATTTGTCTGCACCAGTAGTTGGGGTGAACAACCGAATTTGGAACTACTTTGTGATGTTTGGTTGTGCTTTCTTAGTAAATGAAAAGAACTGACTGAAACATTTGCTTGGCTTCTCAAGAGGAATTTAGTAAGATCAATGGGGTGGAAAGAACCAAAAACGAATTTTCACCGATCAGAGACTTTGCATGATGTCGAAAGCGATTGAAAGAGAGAGTAACTTTTTATTTTATTTCGATGTTTCATTTCATTGTTTCGTTTACTATGTTTATATTGTTAATTTAATAGTAGGTGATAGTAGGTGATTTGCTGACTTGACTTTTATATGTGTCATTGCATGTGGTAGTATGTGTCGGTACCATGTTTCCTGAAACAGATTGCTCGGTACTTGTGTTTAGTAAGTGCCGAGTACATGTTTTAGGCAGTGCCAGTACTTTGTCTAATTAAGTGCCGAGTTCATGTTTTACACTACGTTGCTGTCATTTAGCGACGGATTTTGAGCGACGGACTCAATTCGTCACTAACGGCACGATGATTAGTGAGGGAATAGTGAGGGATAAAAAATAAAAAAATAAAGCTAAAACGACAACTTTAACGACGAATTTAACGACGGACAATATTCCCTCACTATTTCGTCATAAAGGTGGCGCCAAAAAATTGCGCCTTTTTTGCCGACGGTTTACCGACGGATTAGCGAGGATTGCAAAATTTTTCCGACGGAAGTATTCGTCGCTATAGAATTGAAAAAATAAAAAAAATATATTTTATTTTCATTTAGCGACGGATTAACGGCCATTTCTCAAATTAATATAACTCGGATATATTCCCTCGCTATATAAAGTAAAAAATAAATAAATATTAATTCTTATTAATTACGGCGGATTAACGAGGATTATTTAAAAAAATTTCTGACGGATGTTTTTTCGTCGCTAAATAAAATTAAAAATATATATATTATTTCTTATTCAATTATAATTCGGTCGAGGAAATTTCAATAATATTTTTCACTTTAAAATAGCGACGGAATTGTGACGGATTACAGAGCGGATTTATTAATTTTTTTTATCATTATATACAATCTAATGCGTGTTTATTAATACCTAATTGTTAAGTTTACCTCAAATGTAAATGAAGTAAGGCAAATACGATAAAAATATGTAAACATTCTTAAAATGTTAATAAGTTAATTATATTATTTAATTGTAGTTTATTATTTTCAAAATGAATATATATCTTTTGAACAGCGAATATCAAATATTACCACCATGACCACCATTACCATACCACCGCCCATCCACCCCACCATTACCAATCACTCCATTACTTACCGCTATCACAGAATTTTGGAAACTACCACCACATTTCCACCTACCGCCCATTACTACCACCACCACCGCCTACCACTACCACCACCACCGGCCCACCGCTAGATGTTATGCGTATAGAAAAAAATGTGTTTGAAAATGTGTTTAACACGGTTATGAATGTGCCACTAAAGCTAGAAGGACACTCCCTAAATTCTAGAGCGGGCTAAATGATTATTGTCGTGAACAGTTGAAGCTGATGATGCAAGCTGGAAAGTATCCGAAAGCATGTTACATGTTGGATAAAACGATCTAAAAAAGCTTGTTTGTGTGATTGGGTGAATAAACTTAAATTCCGAGATGGTTATGCATCGAAACTTGAGTCGTTGTATTGATATCAAAAAGCTAAGAAGTTGTTTGGTATGAAGAGTCATGATTGTCACATGTTTATGCGAGGTTGATACCAATTGTGTTTCGTGAACTCTTGCCACAACAAGTGTGGAGGCAACTTCTAGAACTAAGTTTGTTTTTCAAAGACTTATTTCCTGTGTGGTTGGGGATGCGAATATGGAGCGACTTGAGAGAGATATAGTTGTTATCCTGTAAACTTAGCCTATTCCACAGTTTTTGACTCTATGGAGCATTTACCGGTTCATGCCTTATGAGGCAAGAATCGCCGATCCGGTCGATATAGATGGACTGTATCCACGTTTGAAGACATTAGCAATTAAAATTAAATGTGAAAAACAAACAAAGTAGAGGATCCATGCAAATGCATATTTGATGGAAGAGGCATCAATGTTTTGTTAAAATTATTTCAAAAATAAATGTTAGAACAAAAAACGAAATGTGCCTCGTAATGCCAATGAATGCTTTGGTGAAGATGAGCAAGAAGATATAATTTCAATATTTAAAAATTCGGGTCGAGCTTTTGGGAAGGAGGAGAAAAGCGATTTCTCACGCTTCGTCTCTTTAAGGAACTACAAACGGCGAGCATATGTTTCCTAATTTGGGAGCGTGACGAGGTTTCTCAAATACATTAGTACGTATTTACCTTTCTTTTTAACAATTCCATCCTACGTATATATCTTTAGTAGCGCATCTATAAATTTATGCACTAATACCCTGTAATTGGTTAAAGGGACCATACTAAGGACGGCATGTAAAGAGAAGTGAACCAGCCATTACGGATGCTCGACTCGGTGAGAAATTGGATAATCCCAATTTCCGGAGTGGTTTGAAATATGTAAGATTTTTCAACCCCGTTCATCTATCTCATTTCATTATATTTAAGACATTTTAATTTCTATAAGTTAGTTTTTTTATACCCAATGTTGCAAGTGATCAGCAGAATAACATTACGAACGTGTGGATCGGAACTTTCTAGAGGCCCTACGAGACGTGTGGACACGTATCACTGGGTATTTGCCCTGAACGGATATAGGTTTGCTTTAGTCATGGTTGAAATAGAGCTTCTGATGAATAGTGGTGTTTGTGTTAAAGGTGAAAGCTACGATGAACGTGAGAGTGATTATTATGGGCGCTTGGGCGAAGTTGTTCGTCTTGAATATCCGAGTGCAGTTAAAAGCAAAGTCGTTTTGTTCAATTGTGAATGGTTTGATCCTAAACCCTAACCGGGTATGAAGGTTGATCCTCGCTCAATCTTGGCTAAACCACCGTAATTAAATCGATGAACCTTCATACTCGTACCCCAGCTACGAAGTTTATTATTGGGACATATCCAAGTTTGAAAGCTTGAGACAAAGTAGATTGGTGGGGGTATGTAAGATTAAAGCAGGTCAGTTGTTAAATTCATTGAGGAATCCGCACTCCTTTCAAGAGAGAAACCATTGATATACATGATTCATGCAGCCAGCCGACTAGTTGATAATGTTCGTTTAAATGATGTTAATAATGCATTTATTGAGCTTGAAGATGACGATTTGAATGAAAATGAAGAAATTCAAAAATATGGAATGATACTAGCGAGGACGAGTTTGGGTGAAGAGGAACAAGTGATAAGAAAGTGAAGACATTGATTTAGGAGATAATTCAGGTTAGTGGTAGGTATATTCTATGTTTTCACCTTGGGGATGATTACTACACATTACGAATAGAAGGCAGTTATATCTATGTTTCTATGTTATAAATGTAACTTTTGATTAAGATTTTGTGACATACACTAGTATGAACTTTATTATGAAGTATTTGCTTCTATGCTTTTGTTTTGTGATCCCATGTTATGGATTGTTTCCATCACTAAGTTTCGGATGCTGAGGTAAAGGACACCCGATAAATGCATGTAAGTCGGCAATTCGACGACGGAGGTACTTTTGTTCTTCCTCTTCAAATCACATGTTGATTACGGGTGGATGGAGGATGGTTTACGAACCAGTGGCAGTCGAAACAATCTTTCCCATTCTTGAGGGATTGGACACCTGTCTCTTCCTATGACTACAAGGTTGAGACAAGTGGAACTCCGCATGCTTATGTAGTCTTATAGCGAGTAATATACTTGATTTGCCTTTTAGTCTTGTTGGTGGTATGAAAACCATTATGACCGAAACATAATATGAGTTGAGTCACGCTATGACCGAGGTGAGTGAGTAACATTGATGGCAAGTGTCCATTAAAGTTCAAAGTCGAGTCATTCGAAAGGCCCAAGTTTTGTTATGATAATTATACACACAATAATACTTTGTAGTTTCAATAAATACCGAGTCCCAATTAAAAATTCCAGCAAAAAGAAGGAAATCTCTTTCCAATTTCACATTTGTCTACTACCGGATAAATAAAGGAATGCTTCGGCAACGCTATTTCACTCTAATTTGACCGGAAGTTACATTACACGCACATACATTTATATGCCTTCCCAATAAACTTGATATGTGTGTGGATCTCAGAATTCGGGTATCATCCTTTGTGAATGAAACAAACCAAGGGAATGTTGTGGTATTGAAGGGTCATTTTCTTCAAAAAGAGATGGATGTCTCCCTACGAGTTCCTCAGCTCCTCTTTGTCCATCTTCCGTCATGTTTACTTGTCTATAGGATGGACGGCGAGGAAGGCTTCTTTTGAATAGGGAGATACCCATAGAACGTTTGGAAATTCTTGTATCCATACAAATCAAATGTGTGATGAATAGATAATGACTTCTTGGTAAATAAATGCTTATCGAATAGGAACTTTGTAAATAAAAGATTGTAATTGAAATGATTTTAGAATTGGAATTACGTAAAAACACACCAATATTGAACCGGTGGTAGGTGACATTAATGATTGTGTTGATACTCCTCATGCCTATTCGTAATGATGTCATCTAATAATATGATGCTAAGTTCTTCTTGAAGCATTTATTTTTCAAATAAATTAATATACAATTGTTTTGTTGTGCACTCCCTCTTATTCTTATTTTGTGTTCACTTGATTAACATTGCAAAATAGTATTTCTCGTGTCCTCCTAAATTTGACATACTAGACTCATTCCATTTTTTACGAACCAACTCCATTTTGGATAGTAATATAGGTGCCCAGTATTTTCTTCTTAATCTTGGCCATACGCGTGAGAGGAAATTTTATTGTCCAGGTTGAACAATTTGATGTCAATCTTGCCATTCAGGTTCTAATAGTGACTTGAATTTCTTTAACTTGAGGATAATAGAGGAGTTGCGTTAGAAAAATAAAGTTTATTGTTACAACCTCTTAATTTAAACTAATATGGAGTGAAAAACAAAAAACTTTGTGTGATGGTTTGCGAAATAATGATAATAGCGAGACATTTGGCTAAAGGCTTTGCCGCAAGTCAAAATTCTTGTATGTTGACTTGCCTTTTGTTGATGTGTTTCTTTGTGCTTATTGATGCCTCGGCAAGCATCGGGCCAAATCCCAGATATTTAAATCAAACATGTGAGGATGGATTTAGCTTGGAAGCTTGTCCCAAGTTCTCACAAAGATGGATATTTTGATGACTTGAGGTACATTCTTTTAGAATTCACCGATGCGTAATAGATGAGATTAAGTCTTAATACTCATTTAGGGTAAAACTTTTTTTGTGTACCTCTTAGTTTAGCTCAAATGGGATGTCGGTTGTCAGTTAGCATTTGTTTGGAAGTTTGTCAAAAAGTCATGTTTGTTTGAAAATGGTATACGCGATATGTGATATGTTGAGAGTCGTATGTGACAAATTTTAGCACTACTATTACATTTCGTGCATTGATTGTTACCAAATCATTTATATATGGGATTGTGATATAAGTAAGTAGCTATCTATCAATATATTGATAACTACAAAGTCGTTTGCTTATAAATACCGATTTAACTTGATGTACGGGCCACTTAAATGCCTTGCAGAAAGTTTACGGTTTCGAACTTCTTCTTGAGTCGACTTGGTGTACGCGTACTTAAATTGTTGTTTTGAACAAATTGTAGTCTTTGACTTCAGATTGTTGTGATTCCATAAAAATCCTCTTTGTAACAACCACATATACTTGCTTAAACTTGAAGAAATTGGTATGCTAACTCCTTGAAAATGATCTTCAATTTCTTCTTTGTAAACACATTGATTTAACTTGTTAAGCTCTAAACTTTTGATATAATCCTGCTTTGCCAAATCTCTTTGATGTCTGATGCATGATAATACTCAGAATCAAACTTCACTTGACAACTTGATATAATTACGCACACGTGAGATAGTACATCAGAGAAGAGCTTATAGTATCAATGCATGATTTAACTTGTTGAAAGTTTTAAACTTGGAAACATCTTTTTATCACGAGGGTGGTGCGGTGCATTAGTATTTACGTATGAAGCTACAATCTTAATATGGTACTTGTAATCATCACGGCTTTTGTTAACTCTGATATGCTTTTGGTGATGATTTTGTTGTCATATCAATATTGCGAGAAAAATTATAGATGGCCTCGAAGAGGAGGCGACTATCAAGAATGCCTTCATGAAACTAAGTAAAATTAGATTCTGATGACATGGTGAGCACTTTTAAGAAAAATTGGAATGGTACAGAAGAAACCGGGTGCGTAGGCGAGGCGGATTGGGCTCGATGGAGTACCTATTTTAATAAAGATGAAGTCAAAAAGAAAGTCGGAGATAAATTCAAAAAAATCGACTAGCAGAAGGAAGACGGTTGTTCAGCATGCGGGAGGTTCCAAATGCACTAGCCCAACTTGCGAAAGTATGGTACGTACGTATTTGATTTTATTTGTGTCAGTCATGTTTTGTTATGTTCTTTGCTACTTTCATCGGCAATGAATTAGGTACTCAGTTGTTACTTTGATATATGGATCTTGGCACAAATGGTTACTTTGCAATTTGAACACAATTGATCAATATGTGGGAAAGTAGTACTAGTATGCTAGCGTGCTTTGCAATTTGAACACAATTGATCGACTATGTGGGAAAGTAGTACTAGTATGCTAACCGCAGGTCTTTTATCTTGGCTTCGTTACGGTGACATGTGGGAAAGTATAACTAAACTCCCAATAATTTGTATCATTTTGCAAGTCGATTCATCTTTGTTCATGCTTCTTCCCCAAATCTCCACATTGTCTTTGTTTATAGCTTAGATTTGCTCTATCTTTGGCATCATGTTTTGAGAGCAAGCGAACTTGGTCGAGCGTGGCGAGCCTGAATGTTCGAATGCGTGTCATTGAATGTCTCGGCTATACGTTGATTTTTTGGGCGAGATATCATGTGTGCTATCACGGATGTGCTTTTGGCATTAGTGGAGAAATTTCTCCATGATTATACTTTCTCTCCTTTTAGCGGCATGTTTTTGGATTATGAAGCTTTTGTTTACGAAAAAATTTCTGTGGAAACCTCTGTTATGATTATATACTATCGGAATAATTTATTTTTGAAAGATTATTTGCTTTGTCCACGAAAATTTTAATTTGAGTTCGAGAATCTTTGAATGGATTTTGTAGTGCGAGTCTATTATCCTTACCTGGGCGTATATGGATTTTTCAAACCTTGCACAATCTAATTGAGTTCAATTACCAATATAATTTGTATCGTTAGTCTTTATCTTGGCTTAAGTGTTGTTTATGAATGCTTTTATTTCTATGATCTTTATTGAGAAAAAGGAAAATCAAGGCATCCCACCTAGTTTGTTTAAACTTCAACTAAGGACACATGTACGCAAAGATGGTACTTATGTGGACAATCGAATAGGAAAATTTGTGTAAAGTATTTTTATTATTTATAAATTGGATTTTTTTTTTCATGTATGTTAGTAATGATATATATATAAATTGCTTTTGTAGGAGGACTATCAACGAGATAGGTGGCATCCTCCGAAGAAGGGGATGCTTGTGGAGGAGGAAAATAAGAATACTTAGAGTTCGTAAAAAGCAGCGGGTGTATGGTCTTATTCGGTTGGCTCGTCATTGGCTAGTGATGGTGGTACTTAGGATCTAACCATGGTTGAAGATAATTTAAGATTTAAAGTGAGATGTTAGAGAAACTCCGATGAAGAAAAAAATGTCGGGAAGAAATGGAGAAAAAACATGCTCAAGAGAGGGAAGATTGGGAGGAAAGAAAAGAAATATAAAGAAGAAATGGTGGAGAAGATGGAGCAACAACGGGCGGAACTAGAGCAACATCGGGCGGAACTAGATAAGAAACTACAAATTATCATGGATTCTATGGGTCCTTAGGTCTAGTCGTTGATAGCAGAAACTTTTAATTTAAATTTTAATATTTTGCTACTTGTTGATGATACTTTTATTTTGGTGAACTAGTTCTTAAATTATGAATATTGTGAGTTAGAATTATGTTTTTGGTATATGTATTGGGTTAATGAATTAGATGGGAGTATTAGAAATGAAACGGTGGTAGAAAAAATAAATGAAATAGGCTCGAGATTGCCATTTTTAGTGTTCTAGCAGGATTCATGTCGGCTAATTTTAAAAGATGTTATAACCCATTGTGGAAATAATCACGGTAAGAAAACCGCATATAACGACGATTTCAAACAACTAAGTGCATTCCGTGTATACATGTTAATTAAGTAAATCGACCATTCATTTTCCTTTATTACGCAGATATTTAAACATTAACGTGGATTATTTCCTCGCAAAAAATATCATAAATTGTCGTTCCATCAATATTATTAGCGGCGGTTTGGAATCAATTCGAGGATTGGTCCTCACTAAATTACCGACGGACATAAAATTCGTCGTTAAATATGCGACAGTGTTTAGCGAGGGAAAAAATCCGTTGGTAATCGTCGGTAAAATCGTGCGACGGAAATAAGGCTTTTGTACCGTGGCTAAAAAACTGTTTTTCTTGTAGTGTTAAGACGAGTGTCAGTATACTTGTGTAGTAAGTTCCAGTTCATGTGTTATAATGTACCAGTGTTAGATTTTATAGTGTTTGACTATACTATAAATTATTGACAGGTTTTTGAGGGAAGAACAAGACATAGGTTATGCTTGTGGCACATTCAACAAAATGCTATAGCTCACTTTGGACAACTAAAGACAGATGAAGAATTTAAAAAGGAATTCAACAATTGCTTGAGAGGATGTAGTGATGAATCTGAGTTTGAAAATTGTTGGCATTTAATGCTAGAAAAATATAACCTTCTTGAGAACAAATGGTTCAATCATTTATATAGATTAAGAGAGAAATGGTGTACAGCATTGAGTAAAGATTTCTTCTCAGTTGGCATATTATCTTTACAGAGAAGTGAGAGCACAAATCATGCCATATGTTTCAAAGCAAATAGAAGCACATCCTTAACACAATTCTTTGATATATTCAATGAGACGGTAAAACGTTGGAGAATTATGGAGCAACGAAAGGAATTTGATTCAATAAATTCAAAGCCTCGCACAGAAATACATGGAGCTTTAATAAGAAATGCAAGGGAGGTTTACACGGAGGAAATATTCAGATTTTTTGAGAATGAGGTCAAGGCAGCTTTTGCTGCAAAGTTTAATATTGGCTTTTGCTTAGATGAAAACAACAAGTTGTTTGATGTTGCTCATGAGAACCATCCAGACAAGTTTGAAAGGGTACTTTTCTCATGAAATAATGAAAAGATAACTGCCAATTGTACATGCAATCATTTTAGTGAGGTCGGTTGGTTGTGCTTTTATTGCATTAAGGTTCTCAACTTGACAAATATCGATTGGATACCGGAAGAGTACATTCAAAAAAGGTGGACAAAGACAGCCAAATCAAATGTATGGAATAAAACTTACCAAGGTATATCTACTACTCCAACTGAGCAACACAATTCAATTCTTTGGAAACAACAAATGGCGAGAAAGTACTACGATTTAATGATGACATGCCATGAAAACAGTGATGCAAGAGGAATTTTAGAAGATGGGTTTAATAGAGATACATTGCTAGTACAAGAAATACTCTCCCGAAACGTACAAGGTGTTGGACTAACAACAAGTGAAAATAATAGTGCTTGACAAGCCTGACATTCGGTGCGGCTACAATGACGGATCACATGTACGTGCAGATACAAAGGGTAGAAAAAGAAAACCTAAAACAAAGTTTGAACGGAGAAAACCAATTACTAATGAATATGGTTCGAAGACCCCGAATGAACACTTGATTTGATATTTTTGTAACCAAACTTTATTGTTTTCACCTTTATTACAATGATTGTATTATAATTTTTAAGTAGTGTCGATTTTGATATTAAATATGCCGGTGTTTGTTATTGAATGTGCCGAGTGTTTAATATTTGAAGTACCGATGATGCACTGTTTACATTTATTAAATATATTGCCAGTACACATGTTTTGTATTGCCGAGTCTTTGTTATTGAATGTGCCGAGGCACAGTTTGTGTCTGTTTGGTTTTGTAGTTTAATATTAACATTGCCAGCTTCAGTATATAAAAATATCAGCATCAATGTAACAAAATGCTAGTATCATTGTTTAAATGTGCCAGTGTTTATTATTTGATGAACCAGTGAAGGCCTAGTTTTGTTTATTAAATATATTGCCAGTACACAGGTTTTGAAGTGCCAGTGTTTTTTATTGAATGTGCCAGGCCTGATTGTGTACACTGGTTTTGTAATACATTATTTTAAAGTGCCAACATCAGTGTATAGAAATGCCAGTATCAATGTAACAAAGTGCCAGCATAATTGTTTAAATGTGCCATCATCAGTTTATAAAAGTGACAGCATCAGTGTTTCAAAAGTGCCATTGTTGTTTTTAATAGTACCAACATTGCATCAATAAAAATGTTAAAAATAACACTAATTCACTTATAAAAAAATAATAATTCAAATACAAACACTAATTCATTGTTTTGTTGTTGCTTTCCTAGTTCTATACTTCTTCCCAACCCTCATATCATCATCTAAATTTTTCTTCTTTTCTACCTCTTTCTTTTTTTTCTTCTTCTTCTTCTTTCCTTTTCTTTTCTTCTTCTTTCTTTTTTCCTTCTTCTTCTTTCCTTTTCTTTTCTTCTTCTTCTTCATTCTTCTTCAAGGCTTCTCTTTTATCGCTTGTAAACAACCACTAGCTGCTTGATAAATGATGCCGTTCGGTATTAATATCACGAGTAAGCTTGCTAGAATCTCGGCCCTCATACGCACTCTTGATGAATTATCACACAACTCAGGGCATGAGTAAATTGCGCCATTAAATTGTTTCATTTCAGCCATTATGTATACCCCACAGTCATTATTACCAGAATTTTCTTTCAAAATCCATTCAACTTGCATATGCTCAAACTGAAACTCCGATATATTTGTAGCACTTGGATGATTTATGTGATTTAAGAAGTGTTTGAAGGGTGCTTGCTGCAACAAAAAAAAAAACAAAATTAATATGGAAATTTTGGTAAAGAAAATAACAAAAAAAAAAATCAATAAATAATATTACCATGCTATGAGCAAGTTTTGGCACGTTCTGTCTCTTCCAATCATTCATTGGCAAGTTGTCAAGATATTGGATTGATTGACTTTCAGTATTGATAACAAAAAGTTTGTAATGGCCACTATTGTTGTCACCTCCATGGCAGGGCAAGAAGAACTGCAAGAAAATAAGTGTCATCATCAGAGTTTGAAAGTACCAGCATCAATTGTTTGAAAGTGCCAGTATTATATTTTCACAGTGCCAGCATCAATTGTTTCCTCTTTGCCCGGTCTGAAGTGATCTTTTATACCAGTGTATTGATTAATAAGTGCCAGTACATGTATGTATAAAATGACAATACATACCAATTTAACTTCACTCAAATCAGCTCCCTCAGCATCATCAAAATTAATATCAATCCAATGTTTTAAACTATCAGTGATTTCTTGCCCAGCTTTTGATATAACATCGGGAGAACTATTCGTTGTACGTTGAATCCAAGCAACCTGTATAACACATTAATAACATCAAATTTAAAAATGCACACAAATATAATTTAATTAACAAACAATCATAGATAATATAATTTTTGAATGTACTAGCATCATAGATAAAGAACTTACACAATGACTAAGCCCAAACATAAACTTCATTCAACCAGACTTTCGCTCCATCTTATTAAGAAGTATAACCCAACAATCGATAGTATTTGAAGTTATTTTCGTGTCTTCATCCAAGCTCAAAATATCTTCAAGCGTTAAGCTATGGAACATTGTGAAATAGGATCACAACTGATGTAAAAGAAAAATAAATTAGTAAATGCTTTTACGTACAAGTGTATACATTCATAAAAGGTGCCATTGTATGGGTATTGATAAATTTATAGCTTACTCCTTCAGACTTCTTGAAAAGTGTGTAGACATGCACATGTCAACAACCTCCTTTCTCAGCTTCAACATCAGTCGCAAGACATCAGCGTTGTTGATCATAAACCGAGAACAGTATACAAATTCCTCGTTAGCTTCCCCACAGTCCACTGTGCACCCTACATTCAACATCTCATAACAACTCATAAAGCTGCTCTCATTTATATTCGCAATATTGTTGTCTTCAAAATGTCTGAAACAATATTGTCAATCTCAGAAAAATATTCCTCGTTAAAAATATCATCTTCTACTTCCTCCCCCTCCCCATTCCCCTCATTCTCTTTCTCTTCCCCCGTCTCATCTGCTGCATTTTTTCCCTTATCTTTCTTGATACATTTAAGTCTTTCAATGTGTGCATGGACAGCATTATCAAGGTCCTTCCTCAATATATCCCATGACTCCTTAGCAGCCTACATTAATGAAAAATAGTAAGAATGAGTTCAATTGTGCCAGTTTCAGATTGCAATTGTGCCAGTCAAAGTAATCAATAGTGCCAGAGCAGCCAAAAATTTGTGCCAGTGTGTGTATTTTAAGTGCCAGTACATGTTATTCATTGTGCCAGTGTAAGTAATCAATAGTGCCAGCATAAGAAATTCAAAGTACCAGTGTAAGTAATCAATAGTGACAGTACTTACATTGCTTGACTCTGTATTTCTTTTCTTTGCGGCACTTTTAATCCTTAACAGAATAAATTCTTCCTCCACAAAATTACTGGGTACTTCCTCCACAAAATCGTCTTCAACCCTACTTATAGGATAAACATGCTGTCCATAAAAAATTAATTTCCCCCAGTCAACTTTCGCTTCGGAATCAATCCTCACTTTGATTTTTTCAGCATTCCAATGATTAATCAAAGGGAGAACAGTTGATTCTTTCACCCCTTGAAATGGAAATCTTTGAAGGTAAGCAATCACCAACACCATAACACATCCACTACAGTTTTTTGAATTCTTTTTTTTGATTCTTAAACCTCGATACACCCTCACATAATTTGTCCAAAACATATTGACACCAATCAAACTTGCTTATCTGTGAAACGTCTTCTACAATACTTAGCAGTGACACATCAATTGTTTTTGTAACTACTGGGGCAAGAAAAATTCTAATTCTAACAACAAATAGCACAAACAAGCGTTTAAATTCATCCCACCTTGATATAACTCAGAAATGCGTTCCAAAAGTTTATAGGCAGGAAGACCATCTTTAGTACGCCCAAATTCCTCAAAATATCGATTTCTCAATTCCATATTTGTGCTGGATGATCGATTTACCTTAGACTTTGCAACATTCCTAGGTAGACAAAATATATCATAAACATCTGATGTTGTAATAACATATTTCTCTGATGAATTGATTTGTTGTATCCTTGTTATTGGTTCAAATCTATCAACAAGAAACTGAACAAGCCTAAGCGGCAATATCTTAACCTCAAGACTCAACAAAGATCCAAATTCAATAGCCCTAACATCTCTCTTCTGGTCTGGAGTTAAACAGAGCTCAACGAGTCTTTTGGGAGTACACGAATGCTCAAATTTATCACCCCTTTTAGGCCTCTTACTAGTGATATCAAAATCATCATCATCCACAACTCTTTTACGCTTTGATAGAACTGAAAATAAATATCAAAAACCATTACATCAGTGCCAGCAGTATGATTTCAAAGTGCCAGTGTTATGATTTCAAAGTACCAGTGTTATGGTTTCAAAGTGCCAGTTTTATGGTTTCAAAGTGCCAGTGTTACGGTTTCAAAGAGCCAGTGTTATCTATAGTGCCAACATTTGCTTATGTTTGCAATTAAATGTGAATGTGCAACTGTTTCGATAGTGCAAGTGCAAGTAAATGTGACAGTGCAACGGTTTCAAAGTGTCATATTTAGGGTTTCAATAGAGCCAACATTTGCTTATGTTTGCTTATATTTAGGGTTTCAATAGAGCCAACATTTCCTTATGTTTGCTAAAGTACCAGTGCAACTGATTTGAAATCGAAGAACAATATAACTGAAAACAAGTAAAATTATACCTTCGTTACGCTGCTTGCTCCTGATTTCTTTGGATTGGCCGGTCATAATGTCGGATAACAAGTAAAAACACGAATGAAAACAGCTCGGAGATGATGAAACTCGGTGAAAATTGATACGCCGCAACAGCTCGGAGATGATGAAAATACGAAAAATCGAATTGAAGGGCACAAATGACGAAATCAAAAATCAAATACGCCGCGAGAAATTGAACCGAACCGAAAAAACGTATGAATCGTCCGTTAAATTGATCCGCAGATGAAAAACACGTTTTTTACAAGTTTTTTTCCTATTAAATTATTTTTTAATTTTTTATGGATTGACAAAAAAAAATTGGTAAGCATGAATGCAACTAAAGGCCAGACACGTGATATCTCACGTGACTTAACGATCAAAAATCCCAAATACCATTCATTTCCATCCCAATCGCCCTCCTCCATCTCCATGGCAACGCCCATTCCCCTTCCCGCCATTGCTCTTTCTTCCTCACTCAACCCGCCAAAACCCCACACAATTCGCATCCCTACTCTAACCCGCTCGTCCCTCACAGACCAATCCCTCTCCTCCAAATCCCACCTTCTCTCCTTGATCTCCGACCAAGACAGAGGCCTTAAAACCCAATCAAACCCCCAAAAGCTCTCCCAAATCGTCCAAGCCATCGATGCCATGGCCGTTCTGGGTCGCGATAAAGTGACCACCGGTCAATCTCTTTCCGGTACTTGGAGGTTGCTGTGGACTACCGAGAAAGAACAGCTTTTCATAATCAAGAATGCTGGGTTCTTTGGAACCAAAGCTGGGGATGTTTTACAAGTGATTGATGTCGATAATCGGAGTTTGAATAATGTAATTACTTTTCCGCCTGATGGGGTTTTCTTTGTCCGGTCCGGTATCGAGATTGCATCAGCACAAAGAGTTGATTTTAGGTATGTTTTCACTTTCTCGAAATGAATTAGGGTTTTGGGGATTTCATTTAATTTTTAATTAGTACGCCAAAATACTTAAAACAATATTCAGTCTTGAGTAACTGAAGTTTTGTTAGCTAAATACACAAGATCGGGAGTCCGAACAAGCCGTGTTGAGTTCCATATTCTAGAAAATCTGAGCAACAACAACAACAACAAGCCGTGTTGTATTCCGTTCTTGATCATATGATGTTATGGGTAATGTGATAGGTTTACAAGTGCAGTTCTACGCACGAAGGATTGGGAGTTTCCGTTGCCACCCTTTGGACAAGGATGGTGAGTCTTTCAATTTATAAGTTCATTTTAGTTGGTTTTCGTGATCACGGAGAAAAGTACCTTTTTAGTTCCTCAATTAGTTTAAATTTTATATTTTCGTCCTTAAATCATTTTTTTACTTAAGAATCAGTATACTATGACCAAGTCCAAGTTTACTACTCTATCCCTTAACTGTTTATCAAATATGGACGGTGTTTGGGTGGAATGTATGGAGTATCTCTAATTCTATAATGAGAGGGAATTTTCTTTTGTTGCATTTCTATTGAAATAAGGTCGCTCGTTTTATGTAGGTTTGAGTCTGTATACCTAGACGACGAGATTCGAGTTGTGAAAGATATTAGGGGTGACTATTTAGTTGTTGACCGTGCTCCTTATTCTTGGACAGAATAAAAGGTTACTAATCACGATTTCCTGCATAAGCAGAATGTATGGTGAGTTTATTTATTCCAAAAACAATTTCTCTTATGTTAATTTCCTTACAAATAGTGACAGGACATGGTTTTGTCTTCTTTGCTTTTATCTTGTTGTGGCTTTTCGTAAGTTGTATAGACGACGTCCTATCTCTTTTATAAAACATTCTTCTACTCCATATTTGTTTCCATACCTTTTAAGATTTTCCAGCTGAATTAGTTTGGAAAACTTGCTGAGACTGGTTTCCTCTGTAGAATCAAAATAAATCAATAATAGTATTATTTGAAATCCCATCCTTGTGTTTTCCTATCCCAGTTTGATAAATCAAGACTAGTTGCAGAATCAACTTTCTTTAGCTATAGTCTGTAGGTATCAAAGTTGTAATGCTGATATGAACGCGCTCGTCTAGATTGGTCCAAGTCATATACAGTTTGAATCAGTGGCGGAGCCAGGATTTTCTTGAAAGAGGGGCAAGAGCTTTTTAAAGAAAGAATCAAAAAAATTAAAAGGGGGCAAAAATAATTTCTATTTTTTTTGTTTACAAAAATGATGGCAGACTGCACTATAATCCCCCATAATAAGACTATTTTCTTGGGAGCGAAGAGAGTATATGACTTTTACCTTGTATGATATGCTAAATGCCAATAACTTATGTGTATTAGCAATTTAGCATCATAAATCTTTTTAGTTTTTCCTCTCGAAATCGGCTCACATAAGTAAGGGGGCGGTCTCATATCATAACTTATTGACTATAACGTGTCCGTTTCTGCAGGTTTGATTCAGTATACTTGGATAACGATATCCGTGTTGCAAAAGATGTACGCGGAGATTACTTAGTTGTTGACCGTGCTCCCTACCAATGGAAAGAATAGAGGCTCAGGCACTTGACCTTTATATATCTTCCCCTGTTGATGACTTTGAATGGTTTCTCCAGCCTGAAAACTTCAGCCATTTATTTGGATGCTAGCTCTCGTACTCAAACAAGATGTCATTTTTAAGCTTGTACATTGTGTGCATCGTATTTAGAACATCACAAACTGTATATTACTTCCTCTTTTAGGAATATTTCCTGTTGTATAAATTCGTATTTTTCGACAGAAGATAAATTTTGTGAAGAAATTGCCTTTCAAGCAAGAATATTTTGGTTTGGGGTGTCAACCTAAATCCCACGTCGACAATTGAAAGAAAAATTGCTTACGGTATATAAAGATATCCGCTCACTCCATTAGCATGAATCATTTTGAGGGAAGATTCAAAAACAAATTCGAAGCATTTTGAGGGACGATTCAAAAACAAATTCGTGTGGGTTACACCCAAATTGGACGATTTTATACTAGGGATTATGCCCCATAAGTTCCATTTTGGAAGATTTACTTCCCCTTAAGTTTCCTATTAAATTGAAATGTACCATAAGTTCTCATGTTGTATTATGTATAATACAACATTTAGTTATGTAGTAGTTTAAAAATCATAATACTGCATTCGCACCACCGCCTCCGTCACAGCCCAGCTCCGCCGCCGCCGTCTGCTATCGCCGCATGCCGGATTCCGGTCAATTTTCGCCGGAATCCGGTCAATTTTCACCGGAATCCGGCAATTTTGCCCGGAATCCGGTCGCCGGAGGTCGGAATATGGTCGCCCGTCCATGGGTTTCAGACTCCGATCACCGGCGGCCGCCGAAATGCAGTATTATGGCCTTAATTGATGTTGTATTTTCGAAACATAATACAACATCATAAAAGAAACTTATGGGGCAATGACTCTTTATACTAATGTGGAGTGGTAGGTGGTGGCCGTGGTCCCAACATATTTCTTCAATCTCATTATTTTGGATTAATTTATTGAAAAATTGAGATTTGTAAGCTGGAAGAGAAGTGTTCTTCAAGAATCAAGTTTGTGTTTAGAAATACTCATTTTCATATTGCAATGAAGTGAAGTCTTCCCTTTTCTTGTTGGTTAATCACATAACTACAATGAATTATTTATGTATATATTTTTTTTATCCTAAGCAACGAATTATATTTTCTTGGATAAGTTTAATGAGAAAATATACTCCTTCCATCCCACTACAACCTTCTCAGTTATTAGTTACCGTTTGTACAAAAATTAAGAAAAAGTATAATGGAGTAGACGTTGTGAGTTGTAAGTATAAAAAGTGAGGTATAAGAGAGAAAGTGAGGTAAAAAATATAATTAAATTGTTGTTGTAAGTATAACATGCGAGTCTCATTAATATAAAAGTAATAAAATATTTTTATTTTAGAAAATGTAATTTATAATGGAACACCCAACCCGATAAGAAAAATATGTAGTTTGTAATTGCTCGGTATATCTTTTTAACTTTTCACAACGCTCACGTTGTTTATTGGACATGTCAAGTGATATCACCACCATAGGCGGAGCTGCTAGGGGGCAACCAGGGGCAGCTGCACACACACATCCTTCATTTTTTATTTTTTTTTAAGCCAAACAACTGCCCTTTCACTACTTATAATAAATACAACTATATTTTCTCTTACCCACTAAAAAAATATTTCACATGTCCTTAAAAATATCGCTTTTTTTCTATGTTAGTATGACGAACTTTGGACAATAATTTTAATTTAATTTAATTATTTAATAAAAATTAAAAAAATTGACATAGATAGTATTTATAATGATGTATCAATAACAAGTTTTTATATTTTTATTTGGATAATTAAATTAATTTAAAATTATTATTTAAATTTTCTTCGAGTAATTATATCATATATGTGTTGAATCGGATTTTTTTCTGATTTAATTCCATTTTAAAATTATAAATACCAAAATAACTCACATTTGAAACTATTTTTCAAAATTACCAACTTTTTAGAGCTCGCTACATGGTGTGACGAGTTTAACATGTGACCGTTGAAACTCGCTACATCATGTAGCGAGTTTCTTTAAATTAGGGTTAATCTCTTGGCGTTTAATTTGGTAATTAGAATTAACATAAATCGCTACACCATGTAGCAATTTCTCTCGGTCATGAAACTCGCTACATGGTGTAGCAAGTTCTAAAAAATAAGGAATATCAGCAGCATCGGTATACAGACTGTAAAAAAAAAAACTAAGTGTCGGTGGTAAGGGAGAAGGGAGAAGAAAAAAAAGTTTGTCATTGCTATCATCAAATTCAAGCTTTTCACCATCTAATTTATCCATTGTAAGTTTACATCAAAGTTTATCCTTTTTCATTATTGATGATTTTGCTTTGATTTGATACTTTTGAAATAGAGTATTTGCTTTGATTTGGATATATGCTTTGATTTTGTTACTTGTTGAAATATGGTATATGCTTTGTTTTTGATTTGTATATATTGAAATTATTAGAATTTTTTTGAATATTAGTGTTGTTATTGAACCCAATTGTTGGTATATGTGAACTCTATTTTTGGTATATTTGAACTCAATAGTTGGTATATTTGAACTCTATTATGGTATATTTGAAATATTGGGGTTTTGAACTCAATTTGTGACTCAATTTTGGAGAAGTAGAAATATTTGCTATTGATGTTTTAAAGTCTCTATTTATATATAGATATATATATTTATTTGATATTAAAATTGGATTTCTTTTATTGAAACAGATGGATACCTTCATTGATCCTGAACCTATCGATAACTCTGTTTTGACTGCACATGAGGGCCACAGAGCTCGTTTTATTTGGGCCAGACAGCAGGTTGCTAGTCCGCTTTCATTTCGTCGTAGTGCCACATTGCCGGATAGACTAGCGCCGAGTATATTGTCGAGATTAACCGAGTGTTGCTTTAGTGAGGTTCATTATATAGGGAGAATTCAGTACGATTATGGGTTGCTGGAGGCATTGATTGAGAGATGGCGTCCGGAGACCCATTCATTTCATCTCCTGGTTGGTGAAATAACTATCACCCTAGAGAATATCGACATGATTTTCGGGTTGCCGATTGATGGGGATGATGTGACTGATGCTGACATCCCACCACTTCTAAACTGGCGGGTGGTATGTCATGATCTTTCAGGGGCTGTCCCATCTCCCGGAGATATGGATGAAAGTAGTCTAAAGATAAGGTGGATTACTGTAAGTACCTCAATCTGGATCGCTCCCCATCCGACACACGAAAAACACCGCGGAGTCACACGAACGTGATCCCGAAGACCTATAACCTTCAAAAACCCAAAAATCATCAACCAAACCAAGGTAGGACACTTCTGAGATAAAATAAAGCAAAAGGACTTTTTGGGAATTATGAAAAATATTTGGCTTGCAGATTGGTCCGCGCGGACGACTTTGCACCCAGACATCATAATTGCAAAATCCTCTTAAAGTCCACAAGATTCCCTAAAATCTCGGAAAACCAAAAATTTGATTTTCCTAAGTTGGTCCGCGCGGACCACTTTGCAGATTTTCCATGGCTATAAATAGAGGGATCCCCCTCTCATTTTCTTCACACCTCCCTTCTCTCCTCTCTCCCCCTTGCCTTCTAGCAGCTCTTAGAGGCAATCTTGATCCCTTTCGGTTCCTTCTGGGGCATTTCGAGCCCTTTCGAGGCGCTCCGAAGCCCCGCTGAGCGCTTTCGAGACTCTCTCGAGCCGCCCCGAGGCGCTCACGAGGCATCCTGAAGCGTTGCCGGTCCATCCCGAGGTGTCCCGATCTATCCCGAAGCCCTGTCGAACAATACCGAGGCATCCCGAAGCAAGCCGGAGCTCTGCCCGATTACAACCAACAATCTCGAGGCACGCCGAAGCTCTGCCCGAGTACAACCAACAATCCTGATGCATGCCGGAGCTCTGCCCGAGTACAACCAACAATCCCGAGGCACGCTGGAGCTCTACCCGAGTACAACCAACAATCCCGACGCACGCCAAAGCTCTGCCCGAGTACAACCAATAATTCCGACGCACGCCGGAGCTCTGCCAGAGTACAACCAACACTCCCGAGGCACGCCGAACCTCTGCCCGAGTACAACCAACACTCCCGAGGTACGCCAAACCTCTGCCCGAGTACAACCAAACACTACCGAGGCACGGCGAACCTCTGCCCGATACAACCAACCCCGAGGCACGCCGAAACTCTGCTCGAGGACACACCTAGCACTCCCGAGACACGCCAAAGCTCTGTCCGCAGACACCGGTACATCCCGAAGCAATCCCAGAGAACTATTCACACTCAAACACTATTCCCAAGGGGAAGACAGACACGAACCAACATTGGTAAGGCTTCCTTCCCAAACTATTTCAATTCATTTCAATACATAGCATACAATGTAGACATCATATTCAACATGCATTTTTAAAAGCACATACACACACACACACAACTTTTAAAGAAAGAGGGATATCGAAAGAGTCGTTTATACGAGGCGACTCGGGTGAGCTCTGCTATTCTCTTCTCGAGGCGTAACCTGACCTCCGAACTCAAAATCTCATCACATAACAACAGTTTTTTAAACAAGATTTTTTTTTCAATGTTTTGGGCTAAATCAAAACGGCGTGATGACTCTACATATAAACACAGGGACACCTCCCGACTCGAAACCGCGAAATGCCGGGCCGCGCAGTCGAATTCGGGTAATTTCAATTACGAGCTAGTTTCCACATTTCCATGACCTCGCTGATGATACTCCTCAAGACATTGTTGATTTGTACGCACGGGCATATATCATGCTAGCCTTGGGTTCTACGGTAAGTTTAAGCCCGACCCGCTACGAAGGCACAACACACTGGCCCACTAATCATCTCCTCATTTGGGTCAACTACAACCCATCACAGGCCTTCAAAAGTCAAATGAATAATTTGATGCTTAGTATTAGTGCATGAGCCTTCTATATATCAAACTAAATTACCACATATTTCCGATGTGTGATGGGGGATATCACAATACTACTAAGCATCAAATCATCCATTGAACTTTTGGAGGCATTTTATGGGTTGTGGTTGACCCAAATGAGGAGATGCTTAGTGGGTCAGTGTGTTGTGCCTTCGTAGCGGGTCAGACTTAAGCTCGGGTCGTTACAAATGGTATCAGAGCAAAACCCCGACCTTAAGGCTTGCGAGCTAGTCCCGGGGTAAGATCTGGGTATTGATTGACATTGTCAGGGACGACAAGAGTTTGAATGGGGGAGATTGTGATATCCCCCATCTCACATCGGAAATATGTGGGAATTTAGTGTAATATATAGAAGCCTCATACACTACTACTAATTATCACATCATCCATTGTACTTTTAGAGGCATGTGATGGGCTATGTTTGACCCAAATGAACAGATGCTTAGTGGGCCATTGTGTTGTGCCTTCGTAGCGGGTCGAGCTTAAGTTCGGGTCGTTACAGTGATGGTGAGGATGGGGGTGGCAGAAGGGGGAATGGTTGGGCCTGGGAAGTGGGTGAGGGTGGGAGGAGTGGAGGTATGTCCAATTGTTGAATTTCAGTAAAGGGGGTTATTTTGTAAAATAATTTTAACATTTTATGTGTGATTTGTAAATATAATTAACGGAATTATAACGTGACTTGTACGTGCCGCCGTGAGTTTCGTCTACTAAACTTAATGGCCATCCAAAATTGCCTTAGATTGCAACAAAACGTGAACATAATATGTCAAATTAAAAAAAATAATGAAACTTTAAGTTCTATATTGCAACTTGGTGTGAATTTAGTGGCAAATTGCAACACCTTGTTTGAGTATTCGAGTTTTTTATGGCATGAAACAACTCGCATTATACATGGTCTTATTTAAAAAAAATGTTTTTTTAATGACGTTCTAGCCATAATTCAAGAAGAAAAATTGATCCCTAAATCTATATATATATATATATATATATATATATATATATATATTAAAGTTGGTGAGGAGGGTTATGGCTTCGCCACGTGGACAAGTTTAGGCAAACTC
This sequence comes from Adenophora triphylla var. japonica, assembly GCA_022495995.1. Classification (NCBI taxonomy): domain Eukaryota; kingdom Viridiplantae; phylum Streptophyta; class Magnoliopsida; order Asterales; family Campanulaceae; genus Adenophora; species Adenophora triphylla. The sequence continues at coordinate 28,098 of JAFEMH010002437.1, forward strand.
TTGATTTTGAAGAAGCCACGTCATCACTATTCCAAAATCTATATGACATTTGGTATTCTCCTTATTAGCTAATACTATTAGTTAATAATAATAGTTATTATATAGGTTAACTATTACTGTTAATTGTATTAGTTAACTATAATAGTTACTATATATGTTAACTATTACTATTAATTGTATTAGTTAACTATAATAGTTACTATATAAGTTAACTATTACTATTAATAGTATTAGTTAACTATAATAGTTACTATATATGTTAACTATTACTATTAATTGTATTAGTTAACTATAATAATTACTATATAGGTTAACTATTACTATTAATAGTATTAGTTAACTATAATAGTTACTATATATGTTAATTATTACTATTAATTGTATTAGTTAACTATAATAGTTACTATATATGTTAACTATTACTATTAATAGTATTAGTTAACTATAATAGTTACTATATATGTTAACTATTATTATAAATAGTATTAATTTACTATATAGGTTAAGTAATAGTATTATAGTTACAATATATGTTAAATATTACTATTAATAATATTAGTTAATCATAATAGTTACTATATATATATATATCAAAGTAGGTCGTTAATAATGCCAATGAGCATTTAGCTTAAAGACGTACTTTTCTCGGGAAGGTTAAGGGTTGGAACCCCCTACATTGTATTTAAAATGTTGTAATTTGAAAAGAAATATGTCGTTAGTTTTTTCATTCACTTTGTTAACGTCCATAAAAAATGTTGCATACTGACATAAATTATGACATCAAAAATAAATGACATAAAGTATGAACATCAAAAATAAAATAGCAAAAATTGCTACATTGTTAGTCACAATGCAATTCCTATTAAACTTATGTGCAACAAAGTTATTAAAATTGAACACAATTTTTCTAACTTTATAAATGTTAATATTTTGATTAATTTATAATATACTTATATTATAAAAAAATAAATCAAGATATTAGCAAATTTGCTTCCCGTGCGGAACACGGGTTACCTACTAGTTCTATATAAAGTCAGTCTTGACTTTTATCACGAAATCACTCTTAGGGTGTGCTCCCGAGCCTTAAAAGGGAGAGAAAAGAAAGGAAATGGAAGGAAGTGTAAGTATATTTTCCTTCCAGGTTTGCTCCCGAGTTTTATAAGGAAGGAAGAGAAAGAAAGTGGGAGAATTTTTTTTAAAATTTTCCCTCCTCCACAATTCTCTCAAAAGTGGAAGGAAGGAAAATTTCATTAAGCAATTTTTTTGAAGTGTCAATTTTACTCCTCAAATATAACTCTTTCCTTCTTTCATTAAGGGTACAAATGTAATTTAAATTTTTTTCCTTTCATTTTCTTTCTAAACTCGAAAGCATTATAAGAGATATTGAATTCTCTTCTTCCTCTTCTCCCCTTCTAAAATTCGGTAAAATTCGAGGGCGGACCTTAAACACTTGAATAGAAAACTTTTGTGCACCCAATTTCATTTTGTTCTGGGTGCGCTACGCTACCACTCAGAACCCCGGGTCCCTTGTTCCCATTTGTAATCATCACTATTTTGTCCTTGAGATTGAGATGTTGAAACTTTGACAAAAGACTTTGGGGGATGGGGTCGTACAAAATGTGATGGTGGGTTTTGTTCGTACTGATTAAACGTCACACAGTCTAATTGAAACTTTAAAAGGGAAAAAGTTATGGCCCGGTTGGTGGTTAGGTGTGTGTCCAATTTGGCCCAATTTTTACAAGAAAATATAAATAGACGGATGGAACATATGATCCGATCTGAATAATTGTTTGTGAGTAGTGTCAACTGATTTCAATAATTTATTTTATTGAAAATTAATAAAATGTGATTATTAATACTCATTGTAATGCAAAAATATCATCAAATGAAATATGATAAGCATAGATTACAAATAAATGCTCAGTAACACGATATAACATTATGGGATACTCCTTATATCCAACTGAAAAAGGCACAAAATTCCTATTTTGATGTTTCATTATAAAAGGAACAAGTTCAAAAAGGAAAGTTTTTAATACAATACTCCCTCCGTCCCGCAAAATTTTACCCCTTTACTGTTGAGAATGGAAAATAAGGAATAATGTTATTAAAGTAGGTGTTGTGAGTGGGAGGAGAGAGAATGAGTGGAGAAAATAGTAAATTTGAAAAGTGTTGTGAGTATGACAAGTGGGTCTCATGAATAAAGAAGTATTAAAAAATTTCCTTTTTAGGAAAGTGGGACTTTAAAGTGGGACGCCCAAAATAGTAAAAGGGGTAATGTTTTGTGGGACGGAGGGAGTACTTGTTTATTCATAATACTCACTTGTTATACTTAACTCATCTATCAACTTATTATTCCATATCCCTTTTTAAAAGTTTAGCGTAGATAGGAATGTGAGTTTCTAACAATTCAGAGGATTAGATGTGTGTACAGATGTGAGACACAATCTTACACAACCAATACTTGCAGCAGAATAAACTAGGGCTCGTCTGGTACACAGTCTTATAAACAGAGAGTTTTTAAAACGAAGCTTATTTTTGGACGCTATTATTTTGAGAGGCCAAAATATCTCCAACTTTTTAAAATTCAACCGTCTAAAACTCTTGACTAACACGCTTAATAAAAAAAAGCTGAGTTTTTTTTATCTCCGTTTTAACAAAAACGCTTGACAAGACAGGGCCCTAGATAACACAAATAATTTAAACGTTTACTGGTTCAATTTCAGTAAACAGAAATTTAAACCTAAAAAAGATATCACTATTGAAAGATCTGATAGATAAAAATAAAAGCTAACTAGTGAAATAAAAAAATGTAAATACTAAATCAAGTCCTAACCAACTTCTAACACAGAAGAAACTTCCTTGTTTAACGGAAACTATTCTAACTGGACAAAGTACAAATGACTTGTAAGAAACCTAGTTGTGTGTTCAAATATAAGACACAATTGTACACACAACCTAAAAGAGCACTCTTCGAACTTGTGTTTAATGATGAACTATTCTCTTCAAATGATTCTTCAAATAATTGTTGAATGGTTAACCTTCTCCTTGTTGAATGATTTGCTTATATACTCGGCTACAGATAAGTTTTCAAATCATCCTTTTCCTCTAAAGTAGTGAAGTAACATACAAGGAATTAAATATTTTTAGTTCTAAAATAAAGCAATCAAAAAGATAATTATATAAATAAAGATATACATACTAATATATAAAATATCCTTATCAATAATACATCTAAATCTTTAAAAAATGACAAAAATTTTACTTATCAAACTTTCCGCTTTTCACGCTAAACGAAATAAAAGTGACGGACTAGGTCCAAAGTATAAAGCCCAATTATTCAGGCATTATCATAGCAGCGTCATCAAGTAGGCCGGCCTAATTATTACCAGGCCCAAGGCCCAACGGCAAAGATCAGTCGACTTAGCTCATTGTCCGACCTCCTTGGTCCCGACCTAGCTTTGTCCGACATATGATCCATATCTCATACGGTATTATCCGGCTACATCATTCAGTCAGGTCGAGCTGGACCCATGCAGGCGACCGTCGACCTACAGAGTCTTAACACTCATACAACTCTTTCCATAACAGAATTCCTATAAATCAGGAGTTATTTATGTACACGATTGTTCCCACAACCTGATCAACGATTCTAGGAATTTCATGCAATCCTACTACAATTATACTTCGTATTGAAGTCTATAAATACCTTACAACATCAACAGTTTAGAGGTAATTGCTATTTGTTATTTTGAATACATCTTGTTCATTATAATTTATACGCTTATACACCATACTTACTCTCACGCCCGAGGGTCTAAGCCGGAGACCATTCCGGCTAGTCGTGGGTTATTTGTTTCAGGTCAAAAGCTAGGAGATCAGTCCTGATTGCTGGACGTAGGCTGATTCAACACGTTTCTTGCGGCATCAGTTTGGTTTCATTTTCGAAAAATGAAGCTTTTTGACATCGAAATCCAATTAAACGGTAATCATGGTATCTGATGGACACACCACTACACCTCCACTGAGAACGAACATGGGAATGCCGGTGGAAACACGAAAGCCGGCGCCGGAAACCGTAATATCAACTTACCTCCTCCCACACCACGCCATGCTAGAAAGGCGACCCGCTCTAATAGCGTTGCTGATGGAACGGGCTTGCCAGATAACAAAAGAAATAAGAGGCCTTTGCCCGCGCCAGAGACGGAGCAGCAGCCAAAACGACTACTGGTAGGTCGAACAGTTGCAGGCGACAATCCAGGTCCCTCAACTAATCACCTCAGTAGGAGAGAAATTTTGTTGGAGCGGGCTAAGTTGCTCCAAGGTTTGTTGGATGTTCATGACGAGTTTCTTGACATGCCAGAATCTCCTAGGGCTGATAGGAAATCTCAGCGACCTGCCCCGTCCGTTACCTCCCATAGGTGAGCTAATGGAGATGCTAGACAAAATGGAGGACCCAAGTCGTCTGCTGAACAACCAAGAATTGAGATGCCTCCTCCCTCTTTCATCAACATTGATCCTAGTATCGACTGAAGAAATGGGCTCAACCAACAAAGAGAGCAAGAGGCCGAGTCAGCCTCGAGGAGACAACAAGTTGACGAAAGGAATAGGCGAAGGTAGCCAGCAAGATCAGTTAGGTCGCAATCCCACAGAGAAAGACGGGGTAGAGACGTGACTCTGCCTAGAAGTGAAAGGCAGAGGGCCTACTCTAGAGGAGAGCCTCACCAGGAGGAGAGGCAAAGATTTAACAATGTCTCCTATCAGAGGAACGACCAAGATGCTAGGGAGCTGCTGAATCTGAAAGAAGGTTAGAAAAAATGGAGGCCGACAGAAAGGAGGATGATGGAAAGGGCGAACGAAACTACAATACTCTTAACCTTTGTCCAGAGAGTTACTCGAGCTAAAGCCTCCCGTGGGCTTCAAGTTGCCTTCATTAGACAAGTATTCAGGTGCGACCAATGCCCTGAACCACATGCAACACTTTGAGGCCACTATGTGTTTGGTCTCCTCCAAGGATGATGTGTTGTGCAAGGCACTAACCAGCACCTTCACAGGTGCAGCACTGACTTGGTTCCATGGTTTGGCACCGGGCTGCATTACCTCATGGGAGTACATGAGGAAGAATTTTTTTGATCGTTTCTCTACAGCTGGGGCCAGAAAGAAGATGGTCACCGACTTGAACAACCCGACTCAGGGCAAAACTGAAAGCTCCATGAGTTACTACACAAGGTTTAAGGAGATGGTCGACCAAATAGAAGAGGACCTAACAGACAGAGAAGTTATAAACTGCTTCAGGAATGGGGTATCCTCTCCGGATTTAGACTACGAGCTACAGGTTAGGAGAGTGACTACTTGGCAGGAATTGTTTGAGAGGGCCTACGATGTGGCCATAGCTGAGGAAAGGAAGGAAAAGAAGAAAGAAAGGGGCTCCAAGCCATCTGAGGCAGGAGAGTCTAACATAGGGGGTCAAGCCAAGAATAATGACAACAACAATAAAGGGAAAAATAGAACAAGGGCGACTGAGAGAGTGCCTGAGACTTTCACCCCTTTGACAGTAAGCAAAACTGAAATCATGAATTCAGTCGAGCTAGGCCCACCTGCTCCAATGAACCCATCAAATAAGTTCAGAAGGGACAACAACAAGTATTGTGAGTTCCACAAAGATACGGGTCATACTACAGAGGAGTGCATGAGTCTGAAGCGGATCATACAGAAATGGGTTGACAGTGGAAAGCTGGATATGTTTGTGAAAGGAGCTCGACCTAGCGGAGGCGAGCGAGCTGCAGGAGGTATGCCAGAACCAAGGCAGCCTTGATTGGATTTGGGGGTAATCACCGAGCAAACGAGCAACACCGCCCTGAAACATAAAATTTTTCAGCTCGCCAAGGCTCTGTACGTGCCACCTAGGAGCTACATCAAAGAAGAAGTCATCAGTTTCTACCCTGACGAGCTAGCTACCAACATGGCGGCAAGGGAGCAAGTTCTCGTTATTTCGGGGTTAATAGATGGTTATACAACGAGCAGAATACTGGCAGACACAGGGGCTTGAAAGGCCATCCTCTAATATAGAACTTTCTTAGAGATGGGTCTGACGAAGGAAAGATTGTCGCCCTACGATGGTCGGCTTGAGGGCTTTACCAATCATAGGGTGGAAGCCAAGGGGCAGGTTGAGCTGGAGGTCGACATCGGACAACACCCTTTCAGGGTCTTGGATAATGTAACTTTCATTGTTATAGATGTGATAAGTGATTATGCTGCTATCTTGGGTATTCCTGGTCAGGTAGCACTAGGAATGGTGGCCTCAATCCCCCATCAGCGGGTTAAGTTTCCTACCCTGGATGGAGTAGGCTGCGTTCTGAGTACAGCCCGAGCTTATCTTAATCACATCCTCCGAACAAAGAAGAAGAGAGAGCTAGAAATTAGAACACCCGAGGCAAGCTGGAAACTTTCAAAATCGTATCTACAATCACCTGTGTTGATGAGGCGACCTATCACTCACATGACCATGTCATGATCGAGCCGACATGTCCCCCCTAAACACTATGGTCGAAACAGATACAGTTATGGTCGACCAAGTCATCATAGGCGAGCTAAGCTTATAGATCGACCAAAACTTGGGGGCCACCACTGGGGAGATTGCAGCTGAATTGGATGATATGATTGTTGAAGAGGCTCCACACTTGGAGGCTGATGAAAGACAAAGGGTTCATGAAATTATCACCGAGACCCTGCAATTCAGAGATGGGCCGGAGCTAGAACTTATGGATGAGCTAGAAAAAGTAATAGCTAATCCCTGCTACCCTGATCAAAAAATTCAAGTAGGAAGACAGCTGTCATCTGAAGAGAGAGCAGAAATAGTCGAGCTGCGGAAAAAAAGCACAGATGTCTTTGCTTGGCGAGTAGAAAATATGAGGGGGATCAAGTAAGAGGTGGTCGTTCACAGGCTGGAAGTTAATCCGACAGTCAAACCTAAGGAGCAGAAGCTAAGGAGTTTTGCTCGTGATAAAGAGGAGGCAATAAAGCTCGAGGTAAATAAACTCTTAAGTATCATCAAGGAGGCTTACCATACCACCTGGCTGGCAAACGTGGTGATGGTGAAAAAAGCCAATGTCAAGTGGCGTATGTGTGTCGACTTCACCAATCTCAATCTAGCTTGCCCGAAGGATAGCTACCCACTTCCAATTGACAAACTCGTGGATTCTATAGTTGGACATACTACTTTGAGTTTCCTAGACGCATATTCGGGTTACCATCAAATAAAGATGCATAAGGAAGATATAGTGAAGACTGCCTTCCAAGCTGTTGGAGGTATATACTGCTACAACATGATGCCATTCGGGCTGAAGAATGCCGGGGCGACCTACCAGAGGATGGTCAACAAAGTATTTGCTACCCAAATTGGCCGAAACATGGAGGCCTACGTCGATGATATGGTCATCAAAACAAAGACCGAACGTCACGTGGTTGACCTAAGGGAAACGTTCGCCAATTTGTGGGCAAACGACATGAAACTCAATCCGAGCAAGTGCATATTTGGGGTAGCAGCAGGGAAGTTTCTGGGTTTCATGTCCTGAGAAGATTAAGGCTCTGGTCGACATGAAGGAGCCTACATGTATTAAAGAAATGCAGTGACTAAACGGTAGGGTGTCAGCCCTAGGTTGCTTTATTGCCAAATCAACGGAGAGGTCTCTCCCCTTCTTTAAATATTTGAGGGGGACGAAAAGCTTTGAATGGACAGCCGAATGTTCTTCGTCGTTCCAGCAACTTAAGGAGTATCTTGCCACTCCCCCATTATTGAGCAGCCCGGTTATGGGGGAATCTTTGTTCGTATATCAATCAGTTAGCGACCAAGCTGTGGCCGCCGTGCTAGTTAGAGAAGAAAGGGGGCTTCAAAAGCCTGTTTATTATATGAGCAAGGCCCTATCTGACGTAGAGGAAGGTATATTAATGCAGAAAAAGTGGCCTACGCCTTGGTCATTGCATCCAGGAAGTTGCGAGCTTATTTCTTAGCTCACCCTATTGTTGTGTTAACAAACGCTCCCCTGAGGAAGATTTTACACAAACCAGAAAGTTCAGGCCGACTACTCAACTGGTCAATAGAGCTAACATAGTTCGACATTGAGTATAAGGCTCGAAAGGCATTGAAAGCTCAACCTTTGGCAGACTTCTTGGTCGAGCTTACGTTTACCAAGGAAGATAGCAAAGTGAGAGCTCCTAAGGAGAGTGTGAAGGGAAAGGAGCCTGCAAGTCATCCCTCGGTAAGTTTGCCCGACGATTGCTGGAAGGTTTATTCTGATGGGTCGGCAACCAAGAATTTTAGCGGGGCTGGAATTGTTCTAGTCGAGCCAGAGATAGGCAAAGTTTTTGAGGAAGCACTGAGGTTCAAATTTGAGGCTTCCAATAACCAGGCTGAGTATGAGGCCTTGGTCGCAGCTATTGAGTATGCCAAGTGTTTTAGGGCGACTAAAGTCATGGCCTATCGTGACTCACAGTTAATTGTAAACCAAGTCTGAGGGGAGTATGAAGTGCTAAACCCTACCTTAGTCAAATACTGCGACCTAGTGAAGGAGTTGGTCAAAGACTTGGAATTTTGGGAGATACAAAGGGTAGGTCGAGAAGATAACGATTTGGCTGATATACTCTGAAGTTGGCCACATCGAGACGCAATTTGTTGGTGTTATGCCCTAGGCGTTTAGTTATGTTTGACTTATAACTTAAACCGCTATGTAATCATCTTTATCATTTATTATAGAGAAAGTTTATTTGGCTTATTATATGTTTGCATGTTTATTATAATAACCTGCGTCCCTAGTTATTATGAATAACTAGTATAAGTTGGTAATGGATAATCATGGAGATGATTATATGCATGAGAAGCACATTACACTTATGGATACTTGCTAGAGAACAAGTATTGACATGACCTACCGATGAGATTTATGACATGGTCTATAGTCATATATGTCATAATTTTGAGGAGAGGTTCCTGACTGTTGCCACTAGACAAAGCTTGTGGTGTGGCATTCCAAACTATTCAACTGTGGTACCCTGAAGCATTGTTGTGAAGGTCCGAGCCAAATCGATTCCAAGCGGTGGGATCCCAACTTCTGCGGCATTCCGAGGTACCCCAACCATAGGAAGACATTCCGTGCGATTTTGTCCCACGAGGGGCTGCCCGAAGCTTGTCCCGCCGAGGTGTATGGGTCGAAATGATACGTGGTTGAGAGGCCGGCAGAGTGACCCATAGATCGAGAAGCATGGGCTCCGGTAGTAGTCGCATAGGAGGCTGGTGGTGGCATCCTGGAGTAGTCAGGGCAACCAAGAGTGGGATTGGGGTCCTCCTCGTCTTCCACAGTAAATGTGCCGTCGGGATTAAGGCGGCGGCGAGCCATGGCTACGATAGCCTCCGGAAGAGGCATTCATCTGTGCTTCCTGTTGCAGTCTCATTTGTTCGGCCAATTGATTCCACTACTGTTCTGTCTGGGGAGTCCCGGGAGGCAGAGTGGTGGTCCCCATTGTTACCAGCTGATGCAGACATTCTGAAAATCGGAGTTGAGGCAAACGGTGAAGCTGACGATGTGCTTGATTCTTCCCAACTAATCAGACGGTGACCCGGTGTCTGTACCCAAGCCTTGCGAGGTGCTGCGGGAGGAAGATATAAGGGAGGTTCAGACTTTGGGGGTGGAAGAAAAAGGGTAGGTTTTTAGGCTCAGGGCTCATGCAACATGCAGTTATTTGTTCCCGTTTACTTAACACGTGTTTTATTAAAACCTAAGCGGTTGGAAAAGATTGCTCTTCCTTTTCGCAAACTACTCTAAGTCCTGGGTCAGTGGGACCAATCACTACGCCTGCGGACCCTCAAGGGCTCCGTAGGGCAAGCGGATCCCACCGACCGAAAAGGAAAACGAACCTAAGGTCTGGCGGATCATAAAGTCTTAACGCGCACTCGATGTAAATTAACGACAAGGCCAGCGTCGAGGGTCAAGATCGAGTCAAAGTGCCTGACGGGAAATTGGCATGACTCCGACTGATAATAGTCCGCGAGGGATCTTGACTTCGTCGTTGGTTAAGCAGTAATTAGACATGGATTGAGCGTTAATCCTAGATGACTCGGTGTCATGCCGGAGCCGGTGTATGAGCCAGAAGTGCGAGGCTAAGAAACCGAAGTCCGAGCCCCAGTCAGGATCGGGTCAAAGTTCATGACGAAAAATCGGCATGGCTTCGACTGAGTTAGGTCCGCGGGGGATCCTGACTTGGTACGTTGACTAGGGTTTGACCTACTACGGGGCATGCACTGACACAGTCTGACACGGACCGGACCAAAAACCAACCGAGTCTCGGAAAAAGCATGTCACAGACAAGTGCAGGGTCGACACGAGGGTAAATCAATGGCTGTTTGGGTCGTCCCGTGCTCGCACCGAGAGGCGTAGGAAGGCCTCCTAGGCTGCTACTGAGATTTCCCGGGTTAAGGACGTAGTGTGCAGTGTAAGGTCAACGTGCGCGTAGTGTGCGGCAGTCTATTTTCCTTTTTGAGTAAAAACATAAATTTTCAAATGTGTCTTAAAATCATGATGCATGCAAGAAAAAGATTTTTTATTTGAAAACATGAAAGCACATAAGCACATAAACACATAAAATTCAAACAATTAAGGAAACGGATCCGACAGTCAAAATTTTGACTTTTCCCGGGACGGTCAAAACAACAACAAAGCATAACGGGAAAAATGCACACACACACAACAAAAAGTTTCAAGTGTTGGGACGGAAGCTTGACCCACAAAAGTTTTTTTTTTTGAAACTACACCGGTACGTGGCATTGTTATACCATATTTTATTCCCGACTCTGGTAAGGAGGCGTTAACAGGAAGTTTAATGGTTTCCATCTATATACCGGGTATCATTTTTTTTTAAATTTATTTTATTATTATAAAAAAAAAGAAAAATCTTATTATATTCCCAAGAAGTCGCCCACTTGTGATGATGTGCATCCGCGATATTTTTTCCTTTTTTCTCTTTTTTGGAATTGTTTTGGAAAAAAATCATGTTTTCGGAGTCGCCACGCCGTTTTTAGTTTAAGGGCCAAAACTTTGAAAAATATCCAATATTTAGAGAAAATGAGTTCGGAGGTCACGTTACATTATGGGAAGAACGTTAGTGTTCACCCGAAATGCCTCGTACGATGAGTCTTCCTTACTTGAAAACTTTTGTTGTGTGTGTGTGTGTGTTTTAAAAGGGGTTTTCTGAAAATAATTGGGACTTTAGGGGTGAGCGAAAAACAGTTTGAAAACGGTGATTAAAGCTGAAAATAACGAGAAAATTGAGGGCTTGTTTGCAAATGACAATGTCATCCGCGTGGACAAGACTTACGGTGCAATCTTATCCTCGCGTGGCTAACTGCGGTGTCAATATTTCTACGATTTCCAGTTTAGTCACCGTAATTTTCGAGAAAGTTAAGCTGGATTTACGGGACTTAACTGGAATTATGGCGAAAGACAGAAAGTAAAAGGGGGATTTGGATTTTTGGCATCCATGCTTGTCCTCTCTTTCCCTAGACTTGAATTAGTGGTCATAAGTGATGAATCCACTTAATCAAGTCATCCCGGGGGTACGTTGGGACTTTGTGAGCATTTCATTTGCTTGGGAAAGGGGGGGTTTTGACATAAAAAGTAAGTTGACAAGGGAGTTAGGTCAAGATGTATCAACTTTAGAGGAAGGTCTCTAAGGTGATCATAGGAAGACCAACCTTGAGACCTATACTCAAGTGTATCTTGTACATCTTGTGTGACCCATTTTGTGTGTCTAGATGATGTTCATCAAAGGAAAATGTTCCAAGGTAAGCATCTTAGACAAAGGGGAGGGGAATTTGCAAGGAATGTAAATAATGTTGACCATTTAAAATGATCATCTATGGAGATTGACTCCAAGATGACCATATTGAGGTCAAGGAAGCAAATAAAACTAAACATGTAAAGGAGCATGAAATATGAACCATTTGAAGTGGTTATTCATGGAGATGAACTCCAAGATGATCATCTTCTTGGTCAAACAAGCAAGTACCAAGAAATATAAAAAAGGGATTGAGGGAATGACATAAAATAAAAAGGGATAAGGATCATTTTGGAGGATCATCCATGGAAATGGGTTCCATGGAGATCCTCTTGAATCCTTGGGACAAGAGGGAAATGGATGAACAAAAGGAGAAAGCTAAACTACATGGTATGAGTATGTATGAATGAGAGAAATATGAGTGAAGGGAATAAGGGTTTACCAATTTTTCTTGGGTTTGTGGTTAGGGTTTGAAGGTTTCAATGGCTTGGAAGTGGTTTTGGGGTGGATTTGGTGTTGAATTTGGTGTGAAATTTTAGTGGTGAGAGTGTTGAGGGCTGTTTGAGAGAGGATTTTGACAGAGTAACAGTAGGTTTTATGAATTTTTGGCCTCTTAAAACTGAGGGAGAAGGACTGAATTTATAGGGTTGCTGGATGCTGATCTTATCCGCGTGGACAAGATTGTAGGTTCAATCGTGTCCGCACGGACGACCCAAGCAGGCGTGCCTGTCCTGTGCAGAAAAGCAGTTTTGGCATTTTGTTCTTGGTCAATATTCCTTTTTTTTATTGGAAATGAAAAATATCAGCGAGATTTTGTATATTTTTTTTATTCCTAAGAGGTCCTTCCTCATTCAAATTGTCAAAATAATGTCCAAAATGCCCCTAAATGATTATAAATCACTAATTCGGGCTGACGAAACATTAATGACCCAGATTGAGGTACTTACAACAAGGCTCAAAACCTAGAAACCTACATATCATTGCAAAGCATACCAACACTCTACAAGTGTTAGCTCCCAACAGCAGGGGAAGGGCATCCATACACTCTAAAAATTCAATGATAAATGGGTCCAGGGGGAGTCTCAGCCCGGCTTCAAATTGACTATTTTAGAAGGCCACCCTAGTTGGATATGTGGTATAGGTCGACCCGAACATGGTAACAAATTCTTTCTTCAGATAGTGGGTTAGCCGGAACTCGTCCTTGTTGATCTCGCAGAAACCATAAAGGATGTTTATTCGGGAATCAGAGCCCTTCTTCCCAGCAGCCGGCTTGGGGGCCACATAACCCCTTTCGTTCTTCCCTTGTGCAACCAATAAGTCAAAAGCATCCACGATCCTGGGGCTCGAAGAGGTGGATGCGTTAGCCTGCCCTTGATCTGCCATATCTACAGAGGAAGAAACAGGGGAATCAGTCCTACTTACAGACTCAAGCGACCTACATAAGGGCGACCTAGATTCCCTTGTAAATCCTTTTCAATTTCTAAGGAAGGAAGATTTATTGCCCCCCCCTAACGTAGAACAAGACTAGGTGATCTAGCGGCTCATGGAAGAGATGAAAGCAAACAACTCTTTGGTCGTCTGCCTCCAAGTTGCCCAAGTTTTCTCCTACAGGAAGGTCTAGCTCGCTAATACTTAAACCCCACCTGGTCAAGATAGAAACACACTCCTCCCTGATCATCTCCTTCCATACCCCGTTTATATGCTTATACACCCTACGGTTAACGGTATACTACCCATACCAAACTCCTGGTTCGCAACTAAAGGTCCTAGCCATGGCAGAAATAAAGAAAAGCTCAGAAGTAAACCTAAAAGCATGGAAATTGAGGGATACCTTAATTGATTCGAAGACGAGGGGTGTACAGAATGAAACGGAGGACGGAATGCACCAGAAATCAGAAATCGCCTTGCTCTGTTCTTGCTGGGGTATATCTCAAATTTAGAAGTTTGTAAAGTGTGAGAAGGAAAATGATTTTCCTTTTATACCCAATGCTAATTCTTGCTTGAATTGGAAAGGTTTGGGGTTTCAAACGGTTATTCCTCCCAATTAGTGTCAAAAACGGTTCCCAATGCGGTTGTCCAAACGTCAAACGGGGTAATCATTACAGAATTAAGGCGCTTCAACAGATCTGACCATCAAATCTATCAATGGTCGAGATTGAGACACGTCATCATGGTCGATCATCTAGCAGTCCGAGCATCTAGCTGCAATCTACCCAAATCTTCATCAAAATTCTTATAACTTCCTGGTCGACAAAGTCAACTCAGAAAGTTGGGGGCCACTGAACGGAATAAATGTGACGGGCTAGGCCCAAAGTATAAAGCCCAATTATTCAGGCATTATCATTGCAGTGTCATCAAGCAGGTCGGCCTAATTATTACCGACCCAAGGCCCAATGGCAAAGATCAGTCGACCTAGCTCATTGTTCGTCCTCCTTGTTACCGACCTAGCTTTGTCCGACATACGATCCATATCTCATACGGGTATTATCCGGCTACATCATTCAGTCAGGTCGACCTGGACCCATGCAGGCGACCTCGACCTACAAAGGCGTACGTCGACCTACAGAGTCTTAACGTGCCTACAACTCTTTCCATAACAGAATTCCTACAAATCAGGAGTTATTTATGTACACAATTATTCCCACGATTCTAGGAATTTCATGCAATCCTACTACAATTATACTTCGTATTGAAGCCTATAAATACTTTACAACATCAACAATTTAGAGGTAATTGTTATTTGTTAGTTTGAATACATCTTGTTCGTTATAATTTATACGCTCATATACCATACTTACTCTTACGCCCGAGGGTTTAAGCCGGAGATCATTTCGGCTAGTCGTGGATTTTTTGTTTCAGGTCAAAAACTAGAAAATCAGTCCTGATTGCTGAACATAGACTGATTCAATAAGTTTCTTACAGCAGCACATGATTTTTTGGAGAGTTGAGATTTCTAAGAATTCTTACTCTTTCACATTTTCTCTCTTCTCTATCACTTTTTTCATACTAACAATATTTATTCAACTTTCACTATATAATTTTCTTAATTTTATGCATATTTTGTGCCTTTTATAATTATAATTATAAGAAAAGAGTACAATGAATTAAAACTGTTTTTTTATTATGTCGACTGAATTGTGCTATACAGTATACATCCATCACTACACTATATGCATCAATCATACTGCATGATTTGACTCAATGCACCAGTTAAAGGTTGGGATCCAATTGTGGGGTATGCAATTAAATAAACAGGTAAAATATGATTTGAGGTTAACAAAATTGAACCTGCTTGTAGTATTAACTACCTAAATCCAATCTTTTTTAAATGATTATTCCCTCTGTCTCATAATAGTTTACTCATTTACTATTAAAAATGAAAAATAAGAAATAATGTTATTAAAGTAGAAATTGTGAGTGGATAGGAGAGAAAATGAGTGGAGAGAATAGTAAATTTGAAAAGTGTTGTGAGTATGACAAGTGAATCCCATAAATAAAGAAGTATTAAAAAGTTTCTTTTTCAGGAAAGTATGACTTTAAAGTGAAACGCCCAAAATAGCAAAATGAGTAAGGTAATATGGAACGGAGGGAATAGTTTTTATGAAAAATTAGTTTTTTTTTTTCAAACTAGTAGGAAAAACTAGTTTTAAAAATGCACAATTAAATTTTCATAATTAACTAGTTAAAAAGTGTCTGATGATGTTTTTTAGTATCGGTGTTAGTAGTAAAGAGTGCAACAATTTTAGTATTAAAAAAGTGTCATAAACAGTGATAAAAGAAGCTAGTTTTAGTTGTAAACAGGGTTAGGAGTGTTAATAGTTTCGGTTATTTACGAAATGCCACCACGTAATTTTAAAAAAAGTTTTAGTTATTTATAAAAATGACATCGCGCGATATATTAAAAAGTTTCAATTAACAAACGAACGTGTCACCGTACATTCTTAAAAATTAATTTTTTATAGGAAAAACTGTTTTTTTCTAAGATTTTGACTTTTTAAATAGATAATCATTGCTGCCGAAAAGTCGAGAGACAAAAAAAAAAAAAAAAGGAAAAAATATCATACTAATATAATTTCATAAACCTTTTCTTTTTCTTAATCATGTGTTGAAGACTTTGTTTAAGGAGTGCTGTACTTTGTTTTCATGGAGATTTAAACAGTACCCACTACAATTATTATAATGACCAATGGATCCCCCACCTTTGGGATGATAATAACAGGTACGAAGTTGACCAATTTTCCCATACATCCCTTTATGCTTTTTAATTTTCCCATACATCCCTTTATGCTTTTTTACTTGTTTTTACGTGCAATGCACCTGTAGTTAGGGAAGAAAATAAAAACCTTGAATAGAGCAATACTTTGTCACAGAAAAGAGCAAAGTGGTATATCTTACATAAAAATTCTTTAGAACATGAAGTTACCTACACGATACATGTTGACGGGTTGAGAGTGGTGATCACACGAATTTGGAGCATATGCAATCAGATTACATTACATACGTATTTCATTATAATTTGGGTCATTTGATTATTTATTAAGATGAGTATAATTCTTTTTTGAAACAACCCCTTATATAGCAGCTCCCATTGAATCTGGACTGTTGAGCAGCTCATTGCTTTGCAGTCGCATTGCATATTACTACTCTTCCGTCTCAAAATAATGTGTACAAACTTTATTTTGTGTTTTCCATTGATAGGTTTCACTTTTCTAAAACGATTTTATTATTATTATTATTATAATATTTACCCTATACCATTTATTATACTCACACACTTAATTGGGGGACCTTTTAACAAATAATACTATTCTTTGCGTCCCAAAATGAATGTTCATTTTGAATATAAGGGTAATTTTAAAAATGTTGATTTTTAACATTAAAAAAATCATAAATACTATTAACAACAACAACAAAAACGTTAGTTTTAAAATAATTTGAGGACGGTTAAAATAAATTCTCAAACATGTCATTGTGAAAAAAAAAATAGGTTTGCAAAATATAATGAACATTGAAAAGAAATTAAAAAAAATATTTAAGGACAAAGTTATCGAAAGACAAAATTAAAAAAAAAAACATTCAACTTGAAACATACTCCCTCTGTCCCATAAGTCTTAAGAAAACTTTCTATTTTGGGCGTCCCATAACTCTTAAGAAATTTACTATTCCCTCCACTCATTCTCTCTCCTACATTATTTTAATACTCACAACACATTATAATTTACTATTCCCTCCACTCATTCTCTCTCCTATTTAATTTTTCACACTCACAACACTTCTTCCACTCATTCTCTCTCCTAATACTATAATAATATTCCTTAATTCCCGCGCAAAATGGAATCTTCCTAAGCTCTATGGGACGGAGGGAGTATATAGAGCATCTCATCTATACTATAAATCACACCTCCACTATCTACAGTACAATGAACAATATTAAGTGTCGAATTTTTCATTTTGCCCTCATACATTTGTCTCTTCCCATTTTGCCCTTAATTTTTTTTTTAAATTAAAAAAAAAAAACGCGTCTCGTGCACAGCTATTCTAGTTTTTTATATTGACAATCAGTTTTCACCTACAATATGTTCGATTAAATATGATCTCTGCACAATTGCACGTTATTTTGCAAAGGAAGGAAGGAAGGAATATATGCCCGAATGGTCATCACGCACTTAGAATCGGAGGTGAGGTACTGAGGTTTTAAACTTTCCACAACTCTTCCAAAGCACGCATGCCCGCCTTCCCTCCGCCTTATCTGATTTATTACATTTTAAAATGACAAATTTATATTATTTTTATATTTAATGAGACCTACTTATTATACTCATAACAATAATTCTCTTATTATTCTCCACATTCATTTCCTCTCCTATTTAACTTGATATACTCATAATATTTGCTTCAATCATTGTATTTTCTTTTATTATAATAGTATTTTTTAATTTTAGTGTCTCAGAAAAGAAAATCCTGATGATGATGATGATGCAGTAGAGGGAGTATATGAAAATCAAGCAAGCTAAGCCTCAGGACACAACTGTCATTTTCTATATTCTCTCTCTCTCTCTCTCAAAATGACTGCATGCTACCTATTTTAACAACACAAACAAAATTAATATACACTCCTTTCATTTTAATTGACTTTTTAATCAATTTAATTACTTAGTTTAAAAAAAATAATTATTCTTCCAATTTGTAATAAAAATGGTAGTGAACTGGTCAACTTTTAAAAATAAATTCCTCTATTTCTATGTATTTTTGTTTGTATTGCATAAGGTTTAAAACTAAAATTATTTAGTTTATTAGAAGCAGAACACATATTTACGAATATACCAAAAAAGTAATTGCGACACTTAATTATTATAAGATTAATATTTAAATAAAACTAATGTTTAAAAAGTGGATCACAAGTATATTTATATATCTTTGCCATTAAATTTTATAAAAAGTAAACATTTTCGAAATGGTCCTTAAATAAAATTTGAATATTCGTTTAGGACGGAGAGTATAATTTATCATATTTCTAACATGATTTTCAAACTTTGCTAAAAAAACACCTTAAATTTAAACTAAGTATGTTAAGAAAATTCATGGAATAAATAAATAAATAAATGTCTTTTTTTATTGAGACGGAAGAAATGAGCATAAAATGGGAACATGTACAACGACTTAGACCCATTACTCCTCCCTTTTAAGTCTCTCAAATTTGGGGTAGTTATCAATGTATATATAGCTCTCCCTTTCTTTCTCCTTAAAGGCTCTATCACCATTTTCATTTATCATTCATTTCTTACAAACTCTTCAATCTTGAATTCATGATAAACTCAAGAATGGTGGATCTTCCGATTGTGTGTTGTATGTGCGGCGATATCGGCTTCCCCGACAAGATCTTCCGCTGCCACAAGTGTCTTAACCGCTTCCAACACTCGTATGTCGCCATCTCCACCCACCTCCTCCACTTCTTTTTTTTTGGGATCTTATATACATACTAAAAATATCTGTGGTTTTGTTTGTGGAAAATCTAAAGATAATTTAACTTTTTTTAATGATGCAGTCGGCTGCACAGACCAAAATCACTATAACTACAACATATTACCATTTACTATAAAACTTACCATATAGTTTGTCATTTACTTGTCACGGGTTCAAACCACAAAAACAGTATATAAACGTTATTTATTGCATATTTCCGATTTAGTTGTTGTGCTAATTATGATGTTGTTTTGCAGGTATTGTAGCAACTACTATAGCGAATCATCGTCAGAGCCTAGAGAGGTATGCGATTGGTGCCAAACGGAGGGGATGAGGAACATGAGATCACACGGTGGTTCTTACATGTCGTCGAAGAAATTGAGCTCTAAAAACGAGGCCGCCGGAATAAGCAATAGGTCAGAGTTTTCCCAGGACAAGATCAAGCAGCATGATCATCAAGAAGGGACAGCAGATCAGAAAGCATCAGGAAAGGGTGCAGGTGCACCTTCTCCACGGACTAGTACCCGCAGGTACAAGCTTCTCAAGGATGTTATGTGTTAAATTGAAATCATCACCCCAAAAAAAAATAAAAAATTGAAGGGGGCGTTGTGTATGTGTGAGCAAAAGCGAGGGGGTTCTTTGTGTGTTGTTTATAAATACCAAATGGTAACAACTAAACCTTAGTTATAGGTTGTTTCAAGTGTGTCTTTTTGACCGAGTTTATGGTTTCTATAAATATATATATGGTCTTTCCCTAAGTTGTTACATAATAATAATTTTTTAAGCCCCGGCAGACAAGTTACTATTTTAGATAAATTGATAATTTTACATGATATGATATCAAAATGGAAGGTCTTAGGTTCGATTTCTCCTGCTAATTGCTTTCAGTATTACCCTAGTTTTTATTTGCAAAAAATGCATTATGTTGGCATGCACAAAAAATGTGACATGTTTGAAATTTGGGTTCCCCAAAAATGTGACATATTATATTTGTAATCTTTCCACGTGTGCGATCGGGAAAAGTGCAAAATCTTAATATATATTGTTGAGTCCTTATCTAACAATTTATCCTTTCATATCACAAGTGATAACTCTACGCACTCTCACAAGTATAAGTTTTTATATATATATATATATATATATATATATTGTTGTAACAGAGTCTTTGTAAAAGATAGAAAACAAGCAACAATCACACAACACAAGAATATATGTGGTTCACCAATTTGGCTATTTTCACGGGCAGATGGAGTGAATATTATTATATTCTGCAAATCAACCGATTACAATCTCTAATCTAATGCACGAATTCTTGTCAAAGAATTCCTATCCGTGCAAACCAAAGATCTAGAGAAACAGATGAGCAAAAGGAACTAGCTACAAATATGGTTGGTGGTAGGTTTATTTATATCCCTTACTCCTAACCCTGCAGGATTTTTAACCCTAAATAGATTTATGCCGTTGATAGGCCTGATCGGCATAAGGCGTGATCGCTCCCTCCTTGGGCTCGATCGCCCCATCTGCACCCGCACGATCTCCCCTTGGTAGAGCGCGATCGCTCTATCAAGGCAGAAACTCAGCGCGGTCGCTTGCCCCTTTCCGCGCGGTCGCTCCTTTGTCCAGTAGCTTGGCGCGATCGCGCCCTCCTCTTGGCGCGGTCGCTCCGTCTACAGCTGTGTCAGGAATTCTGAAATTGTTGTATAATTCCTTAATTTAGGCATTCCAAACTTATATGACACCAAATACAACAAATCTCCACCTTGACATATAACCTCCGAAATATAAACAGAACTCCTGCTCTGCCTCAGATGCTATCTAATAGCTGCGAACATTCAGTAAGTCCAAACAATGTTGGAACTTGCTAGTCGGAACGGACTTCGTGAACATGTCAGCAGGAATATGTCCGCAGTACCCACTTTCTTCACCTTAATTCGCTTCTCACTTCTCAGAAAATGATACCTCACATCTATGTGCTTGGTCCTCTCGTGATGAACTTGATCCTTGGCCAAACAAATTGCACTCAAACTGTCATAAAATATTGTAGCCATATCCTGATGTAACCCAAGGTCACTAATCAAACCCTTTAGCCATATCCCCTCTTTAGCAGCTTCTGTCAATGTCATCTAATCCGCCTCTGTTGTAGACAATGTCACCGTAGATTGTAGAGTAGCCTTCCTACTGACAACTGGCCCAGCAAGAGTGAACACATACCCAGTCATAGATCTCCTCGTGTCAACATCTCCAGAGTAATCCGAATAACAATAACCCTCAACTGCATATATATTATGTACCACCTCCATAAATGAGCCCAACATCTGATGTACCCCTAAGATAACTGAAAATCCTCTTCACTGCTTGCCAATGTTCTTTACCAGGATCCCCCATGAACCTACTAACAACACTAACAGCATGAGCAAGATCTGACCTATTGCAAACCATATCATACATCAAATTACCAACTGCACTAGCATATGGTATTCGAGCCATGTAATCTTTCTCCGCATCCGACTTGGGTGCAAAGGCAACCGACAGACGTGCATTCGCTGCACTCGAAGAATCTAACGGCTTTGCTGTAGACATGCCAAACCTCTTTAAATCTTTCTTGATATAACCTTTTTGGGATAATAACAGTTTCTGTTGGCTTCTATCCCTGTAGATCCCCATACCCAGAATTTTCTTTGTCGCACCCAAATCCTTTATCTCGAACCCTGCAGACAGTAGACCCTTCAACTTCTGAATATCTGACTTCTTGACAGCCGCTATCAATATATCGTCAACATAAAAAATCAGATAGATGATCGAACCTTCCACTAACCTATTGTGATACACATGCACAACAGTCATACGCACTCCTTGTATATCCAATCTCTGTCATATAACTGTAAAACCGCTTGTACCACTGCCTAAGCGATTACTTGAGTCCATACAAGGACTTTTTCAACCTGCACACATAGTCTTTCTTTTCCTGGAACTTGAAACCCATCTATTTGTGTCATATAAATCTCCTCTTCCAACTCTCCATGTAAAAAAGCCATTTTCACATCTAGCTGCTCAATTTCCAAATCCTGATGTGCCACCATTGCTAATAGCACTCTGATAGAAGTGTGTCTAACCACTGGTGAGAAGATCTCATTGTAGTCAAACTGCTTATGCCCAAAACCGCTTAGACAACCCTTCATTGGAGAGCATGCACATTGTCCTAGCCAACAATGTCTGATTCATGCGTTCTGCTACACCATTTTGCTGTGGTGTACCCCTGATATTGAGATGTCTAAAAATCCCCACTTACTTACAGAACTCATCGAACTCAGCACTACAGAACTCCATACCATTATCTGTCCGGAGTCGCTTGATCTTCTTCCCTGTCTGATTCTCCACTAATGTCTTTCACTGTCTGAAATTGGTGAGAGACTCACTCTTGTGCTTCATAATAATTACCAAGTATTTCTCGAGTAGTCATCAATCATGGACAAGAAATACCTATGACCTCTCAATGATTCCCGACGTGAAGGTCCCCAATAATTCGAGTGAATGTAATCCAGACTACTCTTCATTCTGTGAATCCCCTTAGGAAACTTGCTTCGCTGCATCTTCCCAAGTACATAATACTCGCAGAACTGCAGATTCTTGACCTTATGACCACACAGAAGACCATGATTAGTCAATATTTGCATCCCTCTAATGCTCATGTGCCCAAGCCTAATATGCCACAACTTTGTCATATCCTCCTTAACCACTTTAGATAATGCAACCAATACTGACCCAGAAAGCGTCCTTCCTTGGAGAAAATACAAGGAGCCCCGCTTAATGCCTCTCAGAACCACTTCATAACCTTTGTAGACAAAAACTGCTCCACATTTACCTTTGAAATTATACCCTTTACTGTCAAGCTGACTAAAAGATATCAGGTTCTTTGTCATATGTGGAACATGCCTCACATCGTTCAAAGTGCAGAACTTACCATTATGAGTCTGTAGCTTGATCGAGCCAATACCAACCACCCTGCAAGTAACATTGTTGTCCATATGAATATTACCACCATCTACCTGCTCATAAGTTATAAACCACTCTCTCCTCGGACTAATATGATAAGAAGCCCCAGAATCCAGAATCCACACATCCGACTGTTTTGCAGATTCTTCTATTACTATAGCATAATCCCCATCAGAGGTGCTCTTATTAACTGCAGCAACATTAGCTACATTGCAATTTGGAGGCTCGCCTCGCTTCTTCTAGGACAATCTATCTTCCAATGTCCCTTTTCCTTGCAGTAATTACAAACATCATCAGGTTTTGGGCCCCTCTTGCCAGAAGATTTCTTATTCTTCTGTTTACTGCTAGAACCCCTATTGCCTTCCTCAATCAAACCTGTCATCTGATTATCTGTACCACTATTACCGCTTGCCTAAGGACGTAACTCTCTAGTCTTGAGCGAGAATTTCACCTCCTCTAGAGTCACCGTCTCCTTACCACTGATACTAAAGTCAACATAGTGCTCATATGATAAAGGCGAAGAAACAAGAAGCATTAATGCAACATCCTCATCAGCAACCTTAGCATCTATATTACACAGTTCAAGTAATAGAGATTTAAATCTATCTAGTTGATCCCTAATGGGCGTACCTTTTTGCATTTGGAGAGAATATAGTCTCTGCTTCAGATATAGCTTGTTGGTCAATGACTGTGTCAAATACATATCTTCTAACGCAAGCCACAAAGCACCTCCGAAATCGGTATCTGAAATATCCGCTAAAACATCATCATCTAGACACCTGATTATCTTAGAGTGAGCCCTCTCATCTAGCGCGATCAGATCTGCCTCTTCCTTCTCTACTATCTTCCTCCCTTTCTCCGAACCTTCTGTTATTGCAGCCACGACAACACCGGTGGAAACGGCTTCTGCTTTGCCCTTTGTATCCTGACGATCCCCGATTGCAGCAGCCACTGGAGCCCACAAGCCCTTGCTCTCAACAAGGCTTTCATCTTGATAGCCAAATAGAAAAACTATTATTACCATTAAACTTGTCGACTGGTGATTCAATTCCTGATCCCATCTTCTTTTGTAGCGTAACACCCTAGACCTTTATCAACCTGACAGGCTCTGATACCAGTTTGTTGGAACATAATCTATTTAGAAGATAGAAAACAAGTAACAATCACACAATACAAGAATATTCGTGGTTCACCAACTTGGCTACGTCCACGTGCAGAGGGAGAGAATATTATTATCTTCTGGAAATCAACCGATTACAATCTCTATCTAATGCACAAATTCATGACAAATAATTTCTGTCTGTGCAAACCCTAGATCTAGAGAAACAGATGAGCAAAATGAACTAACTACAAATATTATGATTGGTGTTAGTTTTATTTATATGCCCTACTGATAACCCTACAAGGTTTTCAGCCCTAAACAGATTTCTGCCGCTGATAGGCCTGATCCGGCATAGGGCGTGATCGCTCCCTCCTTGAGTGCGATCGCCCCATCTGCACCCGGCCAATCGCCCCTTTGTAGGACGCGATCGGTCCCTCATGGCAGTAATTCAGCGCGGTCGCACGTCCCTTAGGCATCACGCATCACGAGCTTGTTGTACTATGATCATCAATTATAATCGCATATCAAATAGTTGCCACCTATGCATTGCACAATTTTTATATAATCACCTTATAAATAAATGTATCAAGTTGTTGCTAATGTAACAATTTAATATCATTTTTACTATGTAAACCTTGTCTAATTAACGTACCAATTCGTATGAATCCATAGTTAATGTTATAGCTACTTAAAGTTCTCATTTGATAAATATTTCATTTTACGCGTCTTATTATTCCATATGTCTATATCTCAGGAATGATAAAGACGAAATACATGTTTCTTGCATAGGAAGCAATGACTTAATAATAAAATGCTTACTTTGTCGCAGAATAAAATGTTGCATTTTTCTTTTTTTTTTTTATTGTCAAAATAATATGGTATTTTTAGATAAATTAATACTCTTTCCGTCCCACTCGAAAATAAATAAAATTTTATTTAAGATGTTCCTTTTAAAAAGGCGCACTCTCGAATGGAATTTTTTTAAACATTTCTTTATTCATGAGACCCACTTATTATACTCACAATAACTATCCAGTCCATACTCACATTCTCGCCTTTACCTCAATTTTCATATTCACAACATTTATTTCACTATACAATCCGATTAATTTTAATGTAAAATTCATTTTTGTAAGTTTTCAAGTGGGACGGAGGGAGTATTATTTAATTTACCATGATAATAGAATACTCCCTTCATCTGAGCGTCCCTTCATTTCATCTGAGCGTGAACAAAAATTTTAGGCACAAAACTAATAAATAATGGTATAATAAGATAAGAGAGAATAAGTGGAGTAGGTGTTGACAGTATTAAAAATAAAACCGAATAGATAATGAGTGAAAAAAATAGTAAGTAAATTGTTGTTAATATGACAAGTGGGTATCATTGATTATAAAAAGTACTTCCTCCGTCCCACGTTAGTTGAGACTAACTTTTTGGGCACACCAATTAAGGAAAAGTAAATGAGAGAAAAAGTGAAAGAAAATGTTGTGAGTATGAAGAATTAAATAGGAGAGAGAATGAGTGGGAGGAATAGTTAGGAGAGAGAATGTTGTGAGTGTAAAAATGAAATAGGAGAGAGAATGAGTGGGGTAAATAGTGAAGATTCCTTTGCCATTTTGGACAGTCTCAACTAACGTGGGACGGCCCAAAAGGGAAAGAAGTCTCAACTAACGTGGGACGGAGGGAGTATATTACAAAAGTAACAAAATTTCATGTCAGTTAAATTGTAAATTGAGAGAAAGTCAGACAGTCGGTACACACAATCGGACCACTTGCTTGTTTTCTTTCCATTTATATTTGAATTGAAAATCTTGGTACACGCCAATTTTCAAATAATAGTTATGTATACTATTACTACATTATTATACACCCGTCCCGTCCCACGTGAATGAAATTTTTTAGTCAAATTGATGTAACTTTAATCAATAATTTAAATAAAAAATAGTGATTCTAATAAAAATTTAACTTTTTTATTATAACACAATTAATAATATTTTCAATAATAATTTTTAGATTTTTATAAGAATTATTATTTTCTATTTAAATTAATAGTTAAAATTATTGCAATTTGATTAAAAGTCTCGTGATGGAGGGAGTATGTATTGAAATAGAAACCGACAATCTACAGCCGTAGGATCAAACAAATTGAAAAGAAATCCAACGATTTAAAATAAAAAAAGTTAAAACTGATTAATAATAGCCCTAGGATCGTAGCAGTTATGGATCGATCTGAGCCATACCTTCAGTGATTTTATCCAGTGTGTATTATCTTTTTTTAGATTAAATCCCAACCCCTCTTTGTCTTTTCTCAAGTTGAATCTCAGCCACTCATTGTGTGGCGGTTATTCATGAGCTCTATTGTAATATAGATGAAAATTTTGTAATTTTGGTAAGTTTACATTCGTGTAAAACGGACGAGAAAAGAAATACGTTCATTATCACATTATCGCGTGTGACGGAGGGAGTATATACTCCCTCCGTCCCGGTAGAAATTGCACGCTTACTGTTTACGCGTGGATTAAGAAAAAAATAATGGTATAAATGTTGTGAGTATGAAAAGTGAGGTTGGAAAGAGAAAGTGGGGTAAGAAATAGTGATTTGATTGGTGTTGTAAGTATAAAAGTAAAGTAGGAGAGAGAATTAGTGGGTGAAATAGTAAAGATTCTTTGCCATTTTAAGAAGTGTATAATTTGTAATGGAATGTTCAATAAGAAAAATGTACAATTTGTAGCGGGGCGGAGGGAGTATATCCTTTGATGAGAAGTAAAAGAGGTTTCTTGTGAGGGAGATAGAATTGGAATGGTATTGGTAGGGTTTGTGGTAGGGTTTGTCTTTTGTCACAAAACAGGGTTGTGGAGTGGTCATTGCTTTGTTGAGTCTCTCAAGGAGAATTGAATGCACTTGGATGACTTTTTCCACCAAAATGAATTCATAGTACCTATAGCTAGACGTGATCACGGTTAATTAACCGCGGTTAACCGGTTAATAACCGGCGGTTAACGAAGGTTAAAATCATTAACCGGACTTAACCGTTAACCGTTAAGTCACGGTTACGGTTAACCGGTTAACGGTTAATCCGGTTAACCCGGTTAACCCGGTTAATAAACGGTTAATTAATTTTTATTTTATTTTTTTCAAGAATGTCAGATTTTTATCTAAAGTTAAAAAAAATAACTTTTTAATAGTTTTTTGAATAAAAAGTTAAGTTTTTAACACTTTTTTTGAAAAAACAGTTAAATATTTAACAGTTTCTGTTAAATATGTAACTGTATATGAAGCTGTTTTTTTTTTTTTTTTTTTTTTTTTTTTTGGATAAATAAAACTATTTTAAATAGTTGTTAAGACTAATATTTTTTGCAAAAAGTTATAGAAAAATAGGTATGAATTTTTAAAGAAATGAAAACTTAACGGATTTAAAAGAAACGGAAGTATATAAAGAGAAAACTTAACTTTTTTGAATAACCGACGGTTAATTAACGGTTAAGTTAACCGGTTAATTAACCGGCGGTTAACCGGCGGTTAACCGGAGTAAAAATTTCTTAACCTTTGTTAACCTCGGTTACACGGTTATCGGTTAGGCGGTTAAGGCGGTTAGACGGTTAACGGTTTAAGCGGTTAAAATCCGGTTATTAACCTTACGGTTAGCCGGTTAACGCTTAACCTTGGACACGTCTACCTATAGCTGGTAACATTTTCACATTCATCAAAAGTATTAAAAAATGTATAATTTTTCCTTTTTAAATTGGTGAAAATAATTGTGCACCCAGGGGCGGAGCCAGGGGGGGCATGGGGGCACTCGCCTCCCCCCCCCCCTCAACGGCCGAAATGCAGTGGAAAATTTTTTTTTTTGCCCCCCCCCCCCATATTTTTTTTATATATGTATATATATAATTAACTTCAAGATTAACACCAGTGAGTGGTTTGGTTCAGTGGTAGAAGGGATGAAGTTAAAGCCTTTGGTTGGTGTTTTCTTTCAAATCCGTGTTTGAGCCTTGCTACCTACATTTTCAATTAATTTTATTTGTCCTCCATCTTTGCTATTCTCTCTTTCTCTCTATCCATTTCTTTTTCTTAACAGTTTTGTTGTTCTCTTTCTCCTAATTTTCTCACATTTTTTCAATCTTAATTAATTAGTTAGGCTTTTCCCATTTCTTAATTCTTTACATTTTTAACTAAAATACATTGTATTTCATGGATCCGACCCATTTTTTACTTGTCCGACCCGAAATTTTTTTTCCGGGGGCGCTGCCCCCGAACCCCCGTGAAATCTTGCTCCCCTGGGGCAATTCCTGGCTCCGCCCCTGTGTGCACCTATAAATATTTCTTCCTTTATTAGTAAGAAAAACTCTAATTTTCTTTTTGGATCTAATTAACTTGGTAACATCCTTCTTGAAAAATAATTTCACTTTGATTTTCATTCGAGTTAATGAAATTGTGACAAAAAGTTATGGAAAATTCAATATACTCTCTCCGTCTCACATAACTAAAGACTTATTTCCTTTTTCGTTCGATTAATAAAAAAATTAACTTTCCATAATTAAATATAATAGGCTAAACAAAATATATTATATTTTCTGTCACATAATTTTATATATGAGAGTGCAAGGTTTAGAAACTAGACTTTGTTAGTGGGTCATACTCACTCCATCCCACAATCCCACAATGGAAATGGAAGTTATAGATTCTGTCAAACCTACTTCGACATTGAGTAACATTTTATATTAAACTATTTATCCTTGTGACAATTTTAAAAATGTTATTGATAATGTTTTTATTAGTGATTTAGTAGTCATTTTAAATTTTTATGGAGATTAATAGTTTAGCATAAAACGTTAATCAAAACTGAAGTAGGTTTGACCAAAAGTAACTTTTATTGTGGGACGGAGGGAGTGTATATTAAGTGCAAATCTTGAGATTAAGAGTGAACTATGGTTAGTGGCTTCTTTTTAGACCATTAAAAGAAAAAATTTAGAGTACAAAAGAAAGAAAGTTGATAAGGTTTCCTTCCTACTATTATGAATGGTTTTGACTATTTATGATAAAACCAATAAAAGCTACTATTATTGGGTAATATTGTATTGACCAAACTGCCCCTCTTATTTTATCCACTAATCCTATGATTTTTCAATTTATTTTTACCTTTTTTTTTTTTTTTTTTTTTTTTTTTTTTTTTTTTTTTTTTGATTACCCAGGTTTCCCGGCTTCGCGGATCAATCCTGGACCACTGTGTATCGGCCCCTCGGTATCTTGGCGGAGGTAAATCGCGGGATGTGCCTGTCACGGCCCGGGGGTGGCGGTAACCCTTATACCTGCAGCCCCAAGGAGCCCTCCTACAAGGCAATTACATCACTATTACATCACCACCGTCGCTCCAAATTTGCTCTGCCGAGGCAATTACATCACTCCTACAACACCAATTGGCTGCTCCAGCTGCTCCTGCCAAGATTCGAACTCCCCACACTGAGGATACAAGCCCAGCAATGCTGCTTCCTTAACTGCACGGATGTGCCCCGGGAGGCTCCAAAGGACCCTGAACCAAGGTAGAAATTAAACCACAGGAACTCCCCTTGAGGGGAATCGAACCGGTGACCTCCCCTTCGGGAGGCCACCAACATACCATTGGGCCAAGGCCACATGGTATGTTGGTACAGGGCAACGCTACATAAATTATGTTGAAAATAATGCTTTAAAAATGCAAAACCAATTTTAGTAGAGTTGGTCTTTAAAAAAACGCATTTTTTTCTAAGCTTAGAAAAAATCTTTTTTACACTGACACTTAATAATACTAACACTGACCCTTTTTTATACTGACACTTTGTTACACTGACACTGGCACTTTGTTATACTGACACTTAATATACACGCACTGACACTTTTTTACACTGGCACTTTGTTACACTAACACTGACACTTTTTTACACTAACACTGACACTTTTTACACTGTCACTTAATATACATGCACTGACACTTTGTTACACATGCACTGACACTTTGTTACACTGGCACTAGCTGGGGAAACAAAACACGTTTTTTCTAAGCTTAAGGTAAAATGCGTTTTTTGTAAGATTTTGGCGTTTTAGTATATCAAAATTGTGAAACTCATGCATTAAATAAAATCATACATTAAATAAATTAACATAACACGAAATGAGGAAAACGAAATTAAAATAAAGTAATTAAAGATGGCCTGTGGGAGTCGAGAGATCGTTGTCCTAAAGTCAATATCGTCTCCTTACGTACGGGTCTTAACGCCGATTAGTGGCTACAAGATAAAACCATTAATCTCGCAACAAGTCTACTATATGTGTACGTCCGTAGGAAGACACGAACCATCCTATTCAATGATTGCCCAAATTATGCTTAAATTTATAATAGAGAGAAATATAGAGTAGAAGTAGAAAAGAATGAAATGCCTTTTTTGAATGGTTGAAGAATTAAAGTAGCATTCTATTTATAGGCCTAGGACTTTAACAAATTCCATCACTATAAAAGCTTGAATAAGTCAAAAGATTATCGTAAAGTATCTCAACAAAATATGCTAACAAACTTGAGATAATTTATTAATTATACTTTCCAATATTGAAAATAAAAGATTTGTAAATAAATAAATAAAACTGAATTTTAAAACTTAAAATATCTAACAATCCCCCACAAGTTTTAAAACTTCAAAATATGTATATACATAATAATTTAGGCAACCTTATACTATGCGATGGGTACATGAGTCTTCCGGACCTGAGCCTTCACTTAGTGTTGGCAATTTTCATTCAAGAAACCCATAATTGACTAAGCCTTGAATTAGGCCCCTTTATCGAACTTCATATTACCACACACATAGTATTGAAATTGGACTTGGTTAAAAAGCGGGTAGTGTTGTTAATGGCCATGCGCTCTGATCTTGATTCTCATGAGAGTCTCTAAGGGGCAGCCCTACCCCCACATACGATGACTCTCATTTAGGTGAGTCCTCCAAGGGTACGTGTGACATGTACCTCACAGAAGAATGACTGCCTCGGGCTCATTAAGGTAACACCGTCCTGAATATCACGCTAAAAGCACTATCACCATAGGGATGAGGAGGAGACCGCTCTCCTCTTTATAAAGTAGTGCTTATATTACGAGTCACGCTCCTACAGGTTGTTCTTACCCATTAAGGTAACACCAGATAATCATTGAGGAAACCTTCTTCATGGTTCAAGTTTCACATGTGCCTCTCAAGCATTTTCAAGACATTTTTTAAAGTCTTTCCCCTTATCCATTTGGACTAATTCAAGTTCCATTATGTAGTACTAAAGTTGTACTAGATTCAGGGTTTAAGAGTGTTCCATTTCATATTGGTTAGCCTAGGTTTTCAAGGCCTAGAAAAAGGTTCAAGGCTGCAGATTGAAAACAGTTCAAGTGTCAAAACTGCCTTTCAAGCATTTTCACGCCACTATTTAAAGCACTTCCCATTATCCAATTGGACCATTTCAAGTTTCATAATGTAGTACTAAAGTTGTACTAGACTCAGGGTCAAATAGTGTTCCATTATACATTAGTTAACCTAGTTGTTCACAGCCTAGAAAATGGTTAAAGGCTGCAGATTTTTCCAGCTGTTGAACATCAGCAACAGCAATCACAACACCAGTTCTTCAGCAGCTCAATCAAGGTCATTCCAAAACAGTTTAAACCATGTTTTAAACCACCATATACTCCCTTTGTACCCTAGAGCATATCTATAACATAATCCCAATTCAATTCAACCCATATTAAACACCCTTTAGAATGTTCTTCACCCAACTTAGTGTCTTTTCATTTCAAACCCCAAGTTGATGATCAAACCTTTTCCAAACTGATTCAAAACATCATAAGAGCATCAATAAACACCTTATGAACAGTTAAAGAAGAGAATCATAACAACTTACCAATTTTCACCAAATTAAAAAGAAGATATAAACGGTTCTACGCGCTCTATTCACCTCCCTTAGCATTAATTTGAAGACGGAATCAACAACCACACCACGGCTGAATTTCTGGGATTTTTAGAAGATTACCTAGGGTTTAAGCTTCTTGGAACGTGGAAGAAGAAGAGAGAAAACTGAGGAGGTGATTATCTTCTTGGATAAACTAAGAATGATATTTATATAAACAATTTTACACTCTAGCTCCTCAAGGTTTCAAACTACTACAAGACACCACCTTGAACTTACAATTACACATAAGCACCTTGACAACTTCCATAATATTTTCAAGTCAAACTTCAAGTATTATCATTATACTACACAATTTCCCTTTTATCTCTTTTAGACATTATATAATCCACAATGCTATTTTAATATCTAAAATCAAGTAACTTATCAACTTGGAAATAACACATAACCAAATCAAATTTCCATTTCAAATACCAGAATGAATACATAGTCATTCCATATCACATAATGAATAAGAGGAGATGCAATGCATCTCAACCCTCACGTGCTCAACACGTAGCCAAACAACTCCCGTTGGTGACTCCCTATGGGCTTAGCCCCATCCCCCTCGATGATTCACAAACACCCTTCTTGGGTAGACGCTTGGTCAAGTTATCAGCAAGATTCTTTTCAGATCTAACAAAATTTATTGATACAACATTTGCACTCACAAGTGCTTTCAATGATTTATACCTCACTTGTATATGTCTAGTCATTTTTTTATTTGTTTGAGATTGCTTTAACAAGTCAATCACAGCCTTACAATCACAGTGCAATGATATAGCGGGTAAATGTTTACCTATAATTGAGAGATCTAGTAAAAGATTTCTTAACCACTCAGCTTCACTACAAGTAGTGTCTAAAGCAATTAACTAAGACTTCATGGTACTCCTTGATATGATTGTTTGCTTCTTAGAACCCCAAGATATAGCTTCACTTTCCAACATAAACACATAACCTGAAGTACATTTCACATCTAAACTGTCAGTTATCCAGTTTGCATCACTTTATCCTTTTACAACATTTGGGAAGCCTTGATAGATTAACGAATAACCCATTGTACCTCTAAGATACTTAAGAACTCTTTCTAGTGCACCCAATATTCTTGACTAGGATTTTGAGAATACCTAATAAGCCTCCCTACAACCAGGGGCGGATCCAGGCGGCCCACCGGCGGCGAAAAACGCACTGATTTTTTTTTTTTTTTGCCCCCACCGCAGTTAGGGATTTGCCGGAGTTTGTGATTTGGCCGGAGAAGACGAGAAGACGAGTTGATCCCGTTTGTTTTTTTTTTTTAAGTAATCAAAACGACATAGTTTTGATAAGTTTCTCACTTATTAAAACTACGTCGTTTTAGTTTTGATTAATAAAAAAAAACGTTAGTTCAGTGATTTAAAAAAAACAGAGGTCGTTCTCTCTCGGTAATTTCCTCTCGACTGCTCACAAAAACCCTAGCCAATTTCTCTCCGCCCCTGGCCACCGCCGCTCCCTCTCCGCCCCTGTCCGCCGCCGCTCCTCCTCCTCGATGCCGCCGCCGCCGGTCCTTCTCCTCCTTGCTGATGCCGTCTCTCTCTCTCGGTAATTTCCTCTCTCTCTACAAATTTGAATGGAGTTTACAAATTTAAATGTGTTTTGATTAATTTTAATTTTTTCACAAATTGATAAGTTTTCAATTGTATTTTTTGTTCGTTTAGGTTTATCAATGGATAGATTTGTATTAAAAAGGCCTAGATCTACTGCTTCTTCTAGTTCTAGTGTTGGAAATGAAATATTATGACATTTTTCCTTATTTATTTGTTTTTCATGGATCCGACCCATTTTTTACTTGTTCGACCCGAATTTTTTTTTTCCGGGGGCGCTGCCCCCGAACCCCCGTGTAATCTTGCCCCCCCTCCGGGAATTCCTGGATCCGCCCTTACCTACAACATATACTATATCCGGTCTAGTCATGTTTGTAATATATAATAAGGTCATATGATCTGAGAATATTTTAATTGAGATATAGGCTCTCCCAAATTCTTTTTAAGATGGATAAATGAATCATAAGGAGTAGAAACAGATTTACAATCACAATGCCCATATTTCCTCAACAATTTCTCTATGGCACTTGATTGAGATAACTTTATCGTTCAGAAGTTTTTTCAACTTTCATTCCTTATATCACACTTGCTTCACCCAAATCTTTCATATCAAAGTTCCTTGACAGATGATCTTTTACATTCTTAATAAAAGCTAAGCTAGACCCAAAATTCAATATATCATCTACATATAAACACATCATCACATGTTCTCCATTCTTTCCTTATAGTATAAGCACGTATTATGTTCATTGATCTTAAAACCACATTCTAATATAACTTTATCAAGACAATGGGGATCAGTAAAGCCCTTTGGTTGGTCAACATAGGCTTCTTCATTAACGACACCATTAAAGGAGGCACTCTTTACATCCATTTGATGTAGAGTGATGTTCAATAACATGAAATGGCAAGAAAAAGACTAATAGATTCTATTTGAGCAACTAGGGCAAATGTTTCTTCAAAATCAATCCCCTCAACTTGGGTGTAGCCTTAAGCTATAAGCCTAGCTTTGTTTCTAGTTATTTACCCATTCTCATCTGTTTTGTTTTTGAAAATCCACTTGGTCCCTATAGCATTTCCCCCATTAGGTCTAGGTATCAAGACCCAAGCATCATTTTTCTCAAATTGGTTTAATTCTTCTTGCATTGCCACAACCCAGTTATTATCTTTCATTGCCTCTATGACATTCTTAGGCTCAAGATGAGACATGAAACAACAAGAACTTACCTTGCTTGCCTATGAGCTTACACATCTCAATCCAACCAATTCTATGTAGTTGATCTTGGCTTCTCCCTTGTGCTTACCTTTTCATTGACATTACCAACCACCTGTGAGACCGGGTGATTCTTCTGAATTCTGCTGGGTAAGTCTTTGGTTCTGTCCAGGTTGCCTTCCTCACAATCTGAGCAGTCTGACGAATCTTCTGAGTCTGAAGCAGAATCATATGATCCTGATATAGGTTGTGATGTGATCACAACATGACCTGCATCATCTTTATGTATCTCTGTTTCTGATTGCTGTTTATGTCCAGCTTTGTTTTGAGTGTCTTCCACCATTTCCACTCAACCTGATACATCATATTCAAGAGTTTTTAGATTCAAATCAACATTATTATCAAAAGTGACATTAATAGAATTCATAACCGTTTTGGTTCTAAGGTTATATACCCTATATGCACGTCTGTTTGTGGAGTATCTTAGTAACACAACTTTGTCACTTTTAGAGTCAAATTTTGACAAATAGTCTTTATCATTCAAAACATAGCATATGCATTCGAAAACATGAAAATACTTGAGTAGGCTTTTTGCCAAGAAGTATTTCATAAGGAGTCATGTTTGACCCAACTCTCAAGTAGACTCTATTTCCTATGAGACAAGTTGTGTTAAGTGCTTCAGCCCATAATCGCTTAGAGATGTTTTTGGAACTATGGATGGCACATTCCATTTCTTGTAAAGTGCGATTCTTTCTTTCAGCCACCCCATCCGTTGAGGAGTTTTAGGGGCTGAGAAGTCATGGTTTATTCTTTTGGAGTCATAAAATTTAGAGAACAAAGTGTTCTGATATTCAGTACCATGATCGAAACGAATTTTAATCACCTTCTTACCATTCAAGTTTTTAACCTTTCTATACCATACTTTAAACACCTCAATGGCTTCTGATTTTTCTTTCAAATATAGGACCCATGTGTATATAGAGAAATCATCTACACACACAAACAAATATTTCTTTTTACTCAAGCTTTCTACCTCAATGGGTCTCATAAGGTCAGTATGGATGAGTTCCAAGATCTCATAAGTGGAACTTTTGATCAACCTTTTTGTGGGAAGCTTTAGTTTGCTTTCCCTTTTGACAAGGACCACATACACTTACTTGTTTGAAATCTAGTTTGGGTAAGTGTTTAACATCATTAAATCTCACCAACTCTTCCATTTTCCTAAAACTTACATGACCTAACTTTTGATGCCAAACCTCAAGATCATTTATTTTGAAGCTAAGACAGGATAAGTTGTCACCGAATTTGTAACAAATATCTTGTGACCTTACCCCAGTGAATAAGCACTTATCAATGTTATCAAACACTTTGCACTCATGCTTGTCAAATCTAACATGCAAATTGTTATCACATAGTTGGCTTATACTAATGAGATTAGCTTTTAAGCCTTACACGTGATATATATTTTTCAATTTAGTCATATGATTAACACATAGATTACCCTTATCAACAATCTTACCTTGGGCTTCTCCCCTATAGTTCACGTTCCCACCTTTGATTAAGGTGTAATCAGTTAGAAACTAAACATTACCTGTCATGTGCCTCGAGCACCCACTGTCAAAGTACCATAATCTATCTATACTGCTCTTGAGTGAGGTGAACACAACTTTACATTCCTCACTTTTCTTCTCTAACCACACAAATTGGCCAGATTTCTGGTGGTGTGAGTGGTGATGTGAGAACATTCGGGCACTCATCTGAGTAGCAGATTTTCCCAAGGTCACGAATCCTTTGATAGCAAAAAGGTCTGATGTGACCTGGTGCAAAACAGTAGTAGCAGACAAACCTCTTTTTCTTAGGTGTTGTTTTATGATTTTGAAAATTTTTGGTTTTTGAGGAACTCTCTCCTTCTTTCACAAATATGGATTTATAGCCAAGGCCAGTTTTCGAATTACTTCCCATATTTAGAACTTCTTCAAGTTTGGCC
Source organism: Adenophora triphylla var. japonica (assembly GCA_022495995.1). NCBI lineage: Eukaryota > Viridiplantae > Streptophyta > Magnoliopsida > Asterales > Campanulaceae > Adenophora > Adenophora triphylla. The sequence goes on from JAFEMH010002437.1 coordinate 64,713, forward strand.
TTCCCATTATTTAATTTTGCAAAAGTTCCATTGGCCTTTTCAAGTTCTGTTTTGGTATTCTCTAATTCAACATCACATTTAGTGATCATGATTTCGAGTTTGACTATGTCATCCTTTTGGTTGTCATTTTCAGTGGTAACCTTTTCACCTTTTAAAGTAGAAATTTCAGTAGAGATTTTCTCATTAACCTTTTCAAAAACTGCCATTTTTTCTACTCGTTTTTCCCAGTCAGCAAATAAATTAGCATATGCATCAAGAAGTTCTTGGTAACTTTCATCACTTTCCTCTCCATTCTCTGGTTTTTCAGAAACCAATGAGTTAAAACATGTGACCTCAGAGTCAGAGGATGTGATACATGGTGTGACTACATCTGAAGTAACATCAGAATGATGTTTGTGACGTAAAGACCAGATTTTCATGATTGCTAATTTTAGCATTTCATCTTCGTCCTCACTGTCACTCAGGGTCGCACAAAGGATCATTCCCTTTTTATTTAGAGTGTTGGCAGACTCATTGGCATAGTGCCCAAATCCTTTGCAGGCTCTACATTTAACAGATTCAGATCTTATTTTAGTAAAATTTCCAGGTCTCTTGAAACTACTCTCAGTATCCTCTTTTGGGTTTTCAAACGTGTTTTGAATTTTTGAAGGAAATTTGATGTCCCATTTGTTTTTCAAGAATGAATTAAACTTTTTGGTTAACAGGGAAACATCTTCAGTTTCCAAATTCGAAGTGTCAATTTCTTTAGAGATTTTTTCAATTTCTTTTGACACTTTGGATACATTTGAGAGAGCAGATGCAAGAACAATGTTTTCAGCCTTTTGTTGCTGTTGAATAGACAAGTTCATTTCAAACATGGTCAAAATACCCACAAGAGTATCTAAACTCATGGTTGTGGTATCATGTGCTTTCTCAACAGCAGTAATTTTGATATTAAATTTTCCAGTAACGGTTCTCAACATTTTGTTTACTAACCTAGCATTTGATATAGGCTCACCTAGGGGAGACATTCGTTTGAGATTTCTCTCAATTTAGCAGAATAGCTTTTGATGTGTTCAATCTCATTCATTCTCAAGTTTTCAAACTTGGTCATGAGAATTCTCAACCAGTGGCCTTAACACTATCATCACCTTCACAGTGACCTTGCAAAATATTCCAGGTTATTTTTGCTACGTTTTGATTTATAACAATTCAAAACATGTGTTCATCCACATGACTTGATATAGCACCAAGAGCCTTGTAATTATAATTAGCAAGAGTGACTTCTGGTGTAGTCCAGTCTTCCTCAGGCTTAAACTTGTAGATATTTTATGAGGTTTCCCCCGTTTCATTCTTGCTTTCAACCTTAGGAGGAGACCATGGGACAATGATGCTAAGCCATGCCCTCTCATAAATTGATATGATGAAAAGACGCATTTTAGCTTTTCGTATAGCATAGTTTGTTTCATCCAATACAGGGGTACGATATTGATTCAAATGTCCTTCCGTAATGATTACTCTTTCTGGATCTCACTCAGTGTAATCGAGTGGAGCTCTTATACCAATTGTAAGAAATTTAGTAGCTAAGATTGACAAGTGAAAATACAAATATCTCGTGTGAGTCCTGGTGTGATAGCACCAGTACTAACACCAGTACAAAAAGCAGCGGAATAAGAACTTTAAGAAAGTAAAACTTAGATTTAAACAATTATCTACAACAACTTGCTGTAGACAATAAAAAGCTTCTCTTTACAAACTCAATTGAGTGACGGTTACATGAACAATGTTAACAAGAGAAGAACAAAACAAACTAAATGATCAAACAATCTCTCACACTAAACACTCCTTGATTCTTTGGAACTTCAGAGATTAAAGCACACAAAAATCGTTATTGTGAATGAGTCGTGCGGTTCTTATTTATAGGAGAAGAGATGCTTGTTTGTAGGGAGTGATTTGATTGAAAATATACTCCATATTTAGACTTATACCTTCTTTTGAACACTTATCAATCAAGTCAATCCTTACTTATCATGTACTCTTTTTATCGTGTGAGAGATACCTACAAAATAACCAAATATATACTAAAAATATCCAAAACTCGGTTAGTAGGTTAGTTAAATAAATAAAACCTAAATTATAACATTTATAATATTTACCTATTTTAACTAATATCAAGAAAGTAACAAATCTATATTAAGTCAACATTTGACTTGTCAAACCGTGTGCGAAATCACACTTTCAGAGTGGGACATTCAAAATGGCAAAATGTTCTAAGTTGAATGGGACGGAGGGAGTATGACCCAACTCATTAATTATTCGATCCAATTCAACTCGTTTAAGTTAGCGGGTTGAAGCGAGTTATCTTTCACAACCCGTTAAGCTTAATGGGTCAACCCAACCCATTTTAATTCGTGAAATAGCCACAATTAATAAATTTAATGTACCCATGTTGAAAAATAAACGGGTCAGCCCGTTTCAATCCATAATCAAATCTGCTTAATCTGACCTATTTGACAGACCTATTTGACACGTTAACTTTAATGGGTTGTAGCGAGTCGACCTGTTTCAACAACTCGTACAATTGGGAAGCAACCATACCTCACTGCAATTGTAAGAATGCAAATCCAAAAACTCGATCGGATATAAAAGCACCATAACTACTGGCCCAATGGCCCATTGGACACAAATTCGAAGCTAAAATTAAGAATTAGAGAGCCATTCGGATTTCACGAAATTCATTTTGTTCTACCAATTTAAATATTTAAGGTTTATAAATATTTTGAACAATAATTTTAGATTGATTTAAATGAATATCTAAAAATTAATATTGATAATATTTGGCGTATCAAGAATAAATTTTAAATTTTTATTAGGATAATTAAATCAACCTAAAGTTAATGCTCAAAATACATTCGTGTTAACGACGAAAAAAGTGACAAGAACATTTTGAGACAGAGAGAATATTGCATTATTGTGTTACTGTATTTATTCACGATATCAAATATCAACATTGAAATAACTTAGCAAATCTAGAACGATCAAATCTGATCATTTTCTACCTGTCTCAAAAATGAATGTTTAAAAAAATTCAAATTTGCTATTGTTTAAAATAAAATTTAAAAAATTACAGAGGGAGAACATCAAAATTAATAATCAATACACAAAATCATTCTGTAACACATGAATGAAAAACAAATAACGAAAAATTTGAAAGAATTATTACACATACAGTGGCGGATCTAGGATTTATTAACTGCGGGTGCACAATTTACACTACATAACTTCATACTAAAATTTTTTGTAACGCAATTACATTGGAATACATAACTTCGAATATAATTGGGGTATACTCAGTTCACCTCCCTTTCTAAAGAGTCAATCTTTTTTGGGGGTGCACTTAGTAAAAAAAAATTAAACCGATAAAAAAAATTGACCTGGTGCACGTGCACCCGCACCCTACACTATACACTGTAGATCTGCCCCTGTACATATATTCCCTTGTCATTTTGCCAATGTCACATGTAGCAGTGTTAAGTTAAAGTGATCATCTCCTTAATTGATTAAATTTGTCAATTAATAATAAAGAAAAAAGAAATGGAAAAAAAAAGTACATTAAAAGCATAGCCACAATATTGATATTAGAAGCAATGCATACCATCTTGATGATGATATTATAACCTTCAAACCAACTCCATGGTTAGAAGAAATGTCAGACTCAGAAAAACCTTCAAAATTAAAATTAGGGTTCGACCCATAAAGTGCTTGAATTCCCTTAATATCATCGACCATCAATTCAACTTTCGTACTTCTAGGCTTCAAGCTCGGATACATTATCGAATCTTTAACACCACTATGTGCCAACCCTAAAACATGCCCGATCTCGTGTGTAACAACCGACTCCAAATCCACCGCAACCTCCGATTTCTCCATTCCAAAATCCACCGCCCATGTCTCCGCCGCATCAAGGTGGAGCCGCCCACTCTCAGGCGAGAACGCATGCGCCAAAACCCCAAGAACGCCGTCAAACGGCTCACCGTCATCGTGGTCCCCACTGTAAAACCCTATCTTAATATCAGCAAATCCGTAGTCCTCGGTTTCGGAGAAGATGACCGGGATGACAGCTGACCAACGGGAAAACGCGTGCTGGAAGACACGCCTTATGTCGGAGATGTTTAAGGAATTGATCATGTGGTCGGGTGAGATTGCATAGGTTAGGGTCATGGGGATGTCACGTGCCCATCTTGGCTTGCTAGTGAAGTATTCGTAATGTTTGGTTTCATGCAAAGTTGGTGGTGGTGGTTGCTTGTCAGGTACGCCACATCTAGGCAGCATGATTTGAGAGAGTGTGTCGAAGTCGAGTTTTCCGGTGACCGAGAGGCCAAGATTTGACTGATATCGAGTTACTGCATGCTCGAGATGTGCGTCAAATTTATCGGTGTAATTTGTATTTATATTTGGGACCTTAAGATAGCCGAAATGGTGCATGTACCTTTTGAGCTCCGCCATGCCGCTGACGTGGCTTCCTCGTGTAGCATGTAAGAGTTTTGCGTATCGTTGCCACATGGCCTTCTGTTCTTTTCCGGTTGGCACGGATGTCGGAGTTGTTCTGGCGGGAAGGCACGTGGGAGAGAATAGGAGGAAGAGAAAGAAGGAACTGATCAAGAAGGAGAACATGGTGATTTGGGGTGGGGAGGGGGGAGATGAATATGAAGGGAGGCTTTGGTTTTAAAGGAAGAGCGATATTGTAATTACAATAAATTGTTAATAAATGGAATAATAGTTAGAGATGTTGAAAGTATGATAAGGACATAATTGGACTTAAGACAAATTTTGATTGGAAAGGCTAAATGGAAGTTAGGTTGAATCCTCATAATTGTTTAGTTGGTTTTGGGTCTTTTCATATGGAATTTATTTATGATTTGGACTTCTTGATGTGTATTAGTTGGGTATTTAGTCTCTCGTGCTCGCGATTGAATTCTTCAAAAACGTTCTGTTATGTTTAATATCTTTAGTTTGATCTGTATGTGTCTTAATTCTACCCTTTATATGAGTAGTTTTTTTTTTCTTCGAAAGCTTCCGATCGGAGAGAATGAAAAGAGAATATCTTGAAATTAGGCGAGGATGAGATATCATGGACGAGATACCCGACTACCAAACGATTAAATGTCACTTATTTCTCGTTATTTCGAATCTAGAATATTTTCTTATAACAATATGTAACTTTCGTATAAATGGGATTACTCTCGAAACACTATTTATTAATTACAACCAACGAAATCCAAATATCAAGTATTCCTAATTCAATTGTGAATAGGGATGACAATTTTGAACCGAACCGTGGATATTCGAACTGAATCATCGAATCGAAGTTGACGGTTATTAACTGGTTTGACTGGATATGGGGCGGATAATGGGGAATAACCGAAATGAAAAAGTGGGGAACGGTTTGGTTTTGGTATTAGCATTACCCGCCCCAACCCGAACCGAATGTTACCCGAACTGCTTATTTTAGTAATATAATTTTACTCTTATTCATATAAGTATTTTTCATGATATAGATGATAAATGGCTATTTCATAGTCATTTTTAATATTATTTTCATATCATTTACTTAGTTTTTAGTATCATTTAGTTTGCATTTAGTATAATTTAGCCTCTTTTATATTATATTCTAGATTTTATACTTGTAGACACTCAAATTTCGTACACAACTATTTAATTTTTCTATTGTAATCTAGTGAATCTTTCCTTATGTTTGGTGAATTGTGTCATACACAACTATTTAATTTTTTTTTGAGCTCTTATGAATGTGATTATATGTGTTTAAGTAGAAAAATTATCATTTATCAAAATTAATTTTTGAGTTTTTTTTTATCGCTCAAGTGTTTTAAAACAAAATATTAGTTTGACTAATTTCACGCGGGGATTCCCCGATTAACTGCTACCCGTGGGGAATGTGTATGGTATGGAAAATTGATTACCCGCGGGGGAATGGGGCGGTTATGGGGCACAAAATTGAATTGGGGAATGGGGGTGGTACGATGTATAACTGCCCCGAACTGTCCCGATTACCATTCCTAATTGTGAATGTAACTGTGATTAAGAGAGTTTAGTAAGTAATATTATCTTAACCGGAAAATATTTAGTAATTGTCTATGTGTAATGAACTAATCTAGAAAAATTGGTATCATATTCTGGCCCACCAAACAAATGATTCGGGTTTATTTGGCTTTTACGGGTCACTCAAAAATTTATGGATATTATTGATACCCAGAAGTACTAGAGTGAGAGATTATATATCACAATCTCCACATCTTTCCGATGTGAAATGGCGGAAAGGCCCAATCGATATCCAGATCGTACCCAGACGAGCTTGAAAGCCTTACGTAGGGTTCCATATCTATAATTTATCAATCTGTTGGGTAAAGAATTTAGGTTTTTGGATTGATATTGAAGTCACAGGTTGCTAACAGTTTCACTTTAGAAGCAAGTTTTGTTACCAAATCTATTCATTAATAGAGTTCGTTAAAGGCGTAAGCAAGACTCAATGGGCCAGCTTCAACCACCTTTCCATTTATATGGGGATATCAGAGATACGGAGTGGTATTGAATAACAATTTGAAATTGATAATAAATTGATAAAGTTAGAGGTTACATCTCAAAATCTCAAAATCACTTGATAATGAGAAAAGTGATCATGATAATTATATAGTTAATGTTTGACAAGTTAATTTCTGATGTAGAATAATTGCTCCCTCACGTGTAGCCGAATTTTTGGGATTACGCGTGAAAATATAATTGGGTGTCGGGCTAGAACATCGTGGGCCTATTTTTAGGCTCGCACATGTAGAATAGAACATCGTTAACATCTTTTGGACTTGCACGCGTAGAGAGTCATCTCGATAGAATGATAAAGTTTGAAATTTCATCTCAAAATCAATTGACAATGAAATGAGTGACCCAAATTAAAATCTTTATATAGCCAATGCTCGACAACAAGTTAATTCCCGATTTGAAATAATTGGTCAACATTAATAATGTAATTTGTTAGATCAAATATAGCTCTAATTAGATAATAATGGTTCTTGCATTTGAATATATGTAAATGCGATATAATATTGGACAAATAATATATTTGCTTGATAATGTTAATATCTATATTAATGAGATATACATAAAATAAAGATACAATTCAATCTGTTATTTTGAATATTCATCTATCCAAAATATTACTAAGATATATTTTAAAATATATATTATCTCTGTCTTGAATAATCTCAGGGGCGGCGGCACTACTAAGGAACCAGAGGGGGCCGTGGCCCCCACTGACTTTTAAATTTTTTTATTTTATTTATTTTTTATAAATAGCTAACAACGCATATATATACGCATCACCTTCTCCCTCCGTTATCTCTTACACCCATTTCCATTTTCTTTCTCCACTACTCCCTCTGTCCTTTTACACCCTCACAGTCTTTCTCTATTTCTCTTTGCATTATTTTATCAATATTTCTCTCTTTATAATCTGTTGAAATAGCTACTAAGAAATCTGCAATTGTTGCTCCCAAAGAGAAAGCACCCAACAACGACATGGTAAGAATTTCAAATCCCATTTTCTTCTTGTTCAAAATATGCCATTTTCGTGTTTTTATAAGAGATTGAATTGTTTTTAATCTTTGACTCAGATCTGTACTTTTTGTTGAAATTTCTTGCTATACTGTGATTATATGATGATCTCGAGTTAGTATATGTAATTTATTTCACAATCCATGCTTAGATTCATGCTCATATGCTTAAAATTCTGTGTTTGGGTTTTCAGACCTAACTTCTCGGTTTTCATGATTTCATTTTGTGATGTTTTTATACTCAGATTCTTTCTAGATTTCTTCTTAGGGTCATTTTGATATACATTTTATGCATTTTTGGTTATGTTTTGGTAAATCTAGGTTCATGGGTGTTCTTCATGTTCTTCCGATTCTTGAAGAACTCATATGATTTCTTCGTGTTCTTCATAAAATCTAGATATTTTGGGTTACAAAATGTTCGAAAATAGCAAGTCAATAAACTCGAACGGTACTTTCAGGTATGTTTTTTATATGGCTTTCTAAATTTACTAGCTAAAAAGTGCTTTTGTATATCGAAGATTATAAACTAAAATATAAAAAAAAATTGGCCCCAGTAACAAAATTTCCTGGATCCGCCACTGAATAACCTTACACATTTATTATTATGATTGTTAACACAAATGAACTTTGATAAAAAAAAAAAATTAAGTGATTTATCAATAACAATTTTTAAATTTTTATTATGATGATTAAAATGACATTAATGTTTGGTCAAAATTCATTAGTATCTATTACTATATACTGGCTGAAGTTAGTAGATCACTCTCCCTCCAAAACTCTCACTTGTACAAAATTAAGACTAGGTACATTCTCCCTAATCCCTAATATCAGTTAACGAAAATACCCCTATAAATACTTACAAAAATACCCTTGACAATCTTGATACAACAACAACAACAACAACATTATTCCAGTGCCGCATAGGCTCCCACCTACGGTGAGGTAAGAGGGGGTCGGATGTACGCAGCCTTGCCCTTGTGTTAAAGCATAGAGAGGCTGTTTTCGGATGACCCATGATAAAAATTACGTCGAAAATTGCATGTAATGACGACAGCTTCAAAAAAAGGAAGCGCAGACAGTTTAGTGAGCCATTTTTCTTTATTTCATCATATTCCCGAGGCAAAAAATAGTGAGTCTTTGGCTCCATCGGAAATGATGGACTTGACAATCTTGATAACCGAAAATAATTAGTAGTCATTAATAATTTACTAGTTAGTAACCCGTCGATACTCGACGGGACATACTAATAGTAATTGATTAAAAAATAAAAAATTAATTATTAAACTGTGATTTTATGCCCACCTTTATTGTTATTTAGGGTAATTATGATTATTTAGATACTCATTCTCTGTCTTGGGATCGATCATCTATCAGTTGCATATTCAACTTGTGTAGTGTTAGAAGCGCTTATCAAACTTCAAACGGTTATAACATCCGCGGAGAATAGGAACTACTCCCTCCGTCCCGCCCGAAAAGGGCAATTTTTGTGCCTTGCACGAAAATTAAGAAAAGTGATGTAGGAAAGAGAAAAAGTGTATAGTGAAATAAATGTTGTGAGTGAAAGGTGGTATAGGAAAGAGAAAGTTGGGTAGGGAATAGTTAGTGGATATTTATTGTGAGAGTATGACAAGTGGGTCCCACAAATAAAAAAGTAATAAAATTTTTTCCATTTTTGGGTTGTGCCCTTTCAAATGGGACGCAATTTGTACCCTTTCGGGCGGGACGGGGGGGAGTATAAGTTTTTACTTATAAACCATGAAGAGCATTTCAGCAGAGATTACATTCTTAACCTTACCCCCCCTCCCCTCTCCTAATTTTGGACAACAATGTAGGGTAAAACATTAATATGAAGTTACAGGTTCGGGTCTAAAGTTGACACAAATCACCTTTCGTGTTGGGATGAATTTTGCATTTCAAAAATTGTATGCATATTCTTCATCATCAAGAAATTTTTATAGTGTGAATTGGTCGTATTTTCATAGATATTAAAGCTCATAATCATCTGTCAGACACTACTGATATGGCCACCAAATCTATTCAGGAATAACAGAATCGCCACGTACAATAGATTTAACAACACTCGCTCTAAATAAGACATGCATGTTATTAATTAATAAAGTATAATTTTATAGGTTTAATATGTCATGCAGCAATACATTTATATATTACTAATACAATATATCAAGATAAGTGATCAATTCAGCATCAATCCAACAAATGAACATACGAAAACCAATATTTCAACTCTATGAATTCAACTTAAAAAAATTAAATTTTTAAGCTGTCATCAAATAAGCATTATCATATGATTAGGAGAAACCATATGGATATCAATAGTTTAAGTTAAAAAGAATTAAGAGCTCAAATTAGTTTCAAATGCATAAATTGTACACCATCAACATCAAATTTGATACAGACATGTTCACAAACATTAACTTGGTGCACATACCAACAAACTTGTTATCTTTCAATTACTCTCTCGAACCTATTCGACCTTGGCGATTAACTAAAATTGATCAGAACCATTACAGCCCTGGATAACCGCACTGGACGAAAATGGGGTTCGATCTAATTGAACAGAAAGGTAAAATGGAGACGGAATTGTGGGTGGGACGAATTTTGGGATTGTTAGAGTTTTGGGGGGATTAGGTTTCTTTTGTGCGTCTGTTGTTTTGGAGCTGCTCATGCTTTTATTTTTCTTTCCCTCTTTTTTTTTCTTTCTATTTTAATCACTTTACTTGTAAGACCCGTTAAATAGTTAGTTGTTGTTGTTATTCAAGTGACTAACCCCGGTTAAACATTTAACGAATCGGAAATTAAAGTTCACCCTTGATCATTTTCAATCCAACATATATAAACATAATTTTTTAACCTTTTCTCTCTCCTTGCGCATTCTTTCTCTTTGCTTTCTCTCTTTTCATGTCGTGAGTTCAGATGGCGATTTGCTGAGGAGGAGGCGCCGCTCGCCACCACGCTCCAAGCCAACACTCAATCACCGAAACCGATTCAAATCAGGTAACTCTATCTCTCCCTTCATCGCCTCTCCCTTCGATTCTAATCTCAAATCCCCAAAATTCTGAACCCTAACAACTTTTGGTCTTCAAAATTGGAAACCCTCTTTCAATTTTTATGGATTTCGATTTGTACTGTTGTTGGAACAACTTCATTAGCTACTCCCTTTTGCCTAACATTTAAGACTATTATATAACTGCAATAAAATTGCTTCTTCCATTTTTCTTTTCAAATGTTCTTTGTCTATAATATTTTAGAAATATTGTTTGATGTCCTACTTTTTTATTTCTTAATTAGCCTTTATTTCATATCCAAATCATTTCCATTCCTTCCAGTAATATAGATAATATGGCTCGAGAAGCTGGTAGTGTCGATGTCAAAGAAGATGCTTTGATTCATAGGTTTGATATTGCTCTTTCTCGTCCCTTTTACTTTTATTGATGTGTCTCTAATTTCCTATCCATTCTGTTAAATTTATGGAATGACTTATCAGCCCTTGCATGAAATGATTGAAGTAGTTTTCCTTTGTTAGACTCAATTTTATTGTTAAAACTATCACCATAATTGTTCATTAATGATTTTGTTCATTGTGTAGGAGATTGAAAGTTGGATCAACAGAAGGAAACATACCTTGACAAAGCATGACTTTCAGCATTATGTATCAAGGTAGGTATCGTTGGGTAAATCACTTGACTTTCAGCATTATATATCGAGGTGGGTTCATCTACATTGCCATTACTGAATGTCTCATTACTCGAAACTTGCAAAGAAGGGGGGGGGGAATGTTGCAGTTGTTTGATTTTTGGTTCTATCAATTTGGGATTGTGATTTTTCATTTTTTGTTCAGAGGCAATCTGAGCCATATATCCGATGATGATGAATCAAACAAAGGTGAATCAAACTATGCTTAGTGAAAGATGTATTCAGACACATGAAGTTAATGGTAATTCTATCAATGGAATAGACTGATTCCATCTGCTAGTGGACGTTGCTGAACAATCTGAAGTTCTTCCATTTTCTACTGATGCCAAAGCGTTTCTTGCAGAGAGTATGTCCTCTTCTCACATCAAAGTGTGCTTTATTTTTACTTCACTCTCTCATTTTTTCATATGGTCAAATACATATGGATGCTAAAGGTTTACTGGTTGGTGAGAACTTAGGAAGGTTGAAAGAAATCAAAAGTCCTAATTTGATTTTATTAGAAACATTATGGGTGGATGCCCATTCTAAATATATGCTTATCAAATAGAAGGTTTAGATATATAGGATCTTTATTACAGGTTGGACCAAATATTTCCTAATTACGGGTTAAGAAAGTAGCAGGAAGTACAACAACTGGATAGAATTACTCATAGAATATGATTATGTGTATGATCTAACTTACTAAGGAAAATCAAAATGCAGGGCAACAATTAGAGAGTTATATAATACTCTCTCATTCAAAAATAGTATAAATAAATAAAACCAAGTCAATGCTTGGAAACTCATTAGTTCAAAATTAATTAGAAATCATAAAGTACTAATATTGGTTCAAAACTAATCAGAAATCATAAAGTATGAAATAAAATATTGGTTCAATCACCCACGCTAAGAAAAATAAAACACAAACTCTTCATGCTTGCCTAATGAATCTATATTTCCTGCTTGATTTGTTTGATTGCTTTAGTAACCGATAGTTGGGCATCCTCACTATTCGAAACATCGCCTAATAAACGTTTCCTTAGAGTTATGTCCTCATATGTTGATGTTGAACAACTATCCCCCATAAATTTCATAGGATGACCCTACATTGAATAAAATAAGCATAATAAATAACATGTACACTTAATTTGTCATGAAAAGCAAATAACAAAAAGAGTGAAATAGAAGAAAAGGTAAAGTTGATTATGGATTACCCCATCATTATCATTCAGGTTGGACACATTTTCAACTTCTACATTTGGTCTAGAAGCCACCTCTTGCAGCTTAAAACAATAAAAATATATTATTTATGACATAATATTGATAGACATTGTAATATAGTTTGCACTTACATCAGAATTTGCCAATGATAAAAATTGAGTAATGGTGTCCGCATCCTCTGTTATTTTCTTCATCATGAAAGATCGTTTCTCATCAGAAGAATCCATGGTTCGTTGGTCGACCTCAACCTTGAACAAACATTGTCTTCCAAACATAATGCAAAAAGATTCGGGTAATTGATCCTGCTATATAATAAATACCATTTAACATTCTATAACCTTACATTACAATTTTTGGTTGAAAAATAGTAAGATGAATTAGTACCTCTGAAACTTCAACAAGAACTTCAGCAGCAATCATCTTAAGCAAGTAAGAAGCGATACCATCAAATAGCACAAAATAAGCTTTGGCAGCATTTTGTATCATTTTTATCCACGACAACAATCCTAATTTTGAACCTAAAAGAAAAGAAATTATAAATAAATAATATGAATGAAGAGTATAAGCATAGTTGTAACTGCACAAGTCTCTTTATTAAACCTCGGGACGGTGTTGTCATAAGGGGTACTGCATTTTGGACAACTCTTTGTGGTCTTATCAATTCCTTTATTACACATTGGATTGCTGCATGCGTCATAATACCACCTAGCATGTGAATCCACCTCATATATGGTTAATATGGTATAGATGCCAACCTGTAATGTCATGATTATATAGATGAAGAGTATATACATAAGTGTAATCGACACTAGTTTTTTCAATATTTATGGCATACCTCTCTACATTAACAAATCAACGATTGTCTTGACTTTTCCAAATTTTGACCACTCGTTACTATTGATAATATTGCTATCATCGGTGACAGTAGTCAAGGTACGACTATTAGATGTTAATCCACTGTCACGCCTATTAGCGATAAAAAAAAATCGGTTACTACACACAAACAAATAAAATATTGATAATGAGATGAAAATGAACTTCACACAAATAAATAAACAACATTATTTAATAAATACAGAGATTAATTAAAGTTTAAGGTACCAACTTGTTTAGAAACTCTGTTACTTCAGGAATAGATGGATTGATAAGAATCTTTTACGCGTGCTTCATGGTACAAACACGGACCTTTCCTGTATAATGATTGTTAATGTCACACATTAAGTAATAATACTTCTTTAAAAAATATATAAAATATACTAAAATTAGACTAAATATTTAATCATATTTACCATGAAATCTCGACAACATTACGAACTGCAAACCCAATATATTCGGTTCTTCTGTATTTTCAATTCTATTGTTAATATATTTTTTTAATTCTTCTCCATAAGACTCCCATAAAATAGCAAATAGTTTGAATCCACTGTCACAATATTAGAGGGCAATACATAAATTTAATAAAATATTTATAATTTATTTCGCTTCATTACTCATTTACATGCTCTTTTATATAACATACCTATTATCAACCAGTCTAACGTCCAACTTCTTAGCTTTGGCTGCAGATACGTAATCAAAATTATTTAAAGGTAATGCAACCTCACCGATTACATCTATCACCAAAGAACAACAATATCATGTTAGTGGATATTCTTATTTTTTTAGAAGCTAAAAAGTTGTGTGAGGCATAATACTCACCCAATACAAAATTCGCTTTGATAGTATTTTCGGGATCATTCGAAAAAAAAGGTTAAAGGGTGTGACCTCAAAACCATTATCAGATATTTGGACATATGTCTCGACTTCAGATACTTTGGTAGCTAAACCTATGGATAGCTTCCATTCATGATTTACTTTTGCTTTTTGGTAAATAGTAGTAACATTTTGTTCAACTCCAAAATTAGATTTTTTTTTCACTTGACCTTCTGTAAACTTCGCCTTCAATGTGTTCAGCATATTATTGGGGACAGTAGCCTGGATCTTAGATCCCTAATAAAAAATATACAATATATTTAATAAAAATAGAAAATTAAAAGAATTAAGATATTAATAATGCTAAATATATTGAAAAATAAAGAAGTAAATAAAGAAAAAATGTCCAATCACTGACCTCACTGTCAAGTAATATCATCTCGATATTCACTTTTCCGTACTTATCCGTCCGCTCCCATCTACGTAAGATTCGCACATTTATGCTCTGGAGCTTAGTTCTGTTCTCAATCGCTTTAACAGAAATCAATCGACTTGTTGCCATTATCTGTGTCATAATTAAAAAAATATAAGATTAATACTAAATGAATGGGAGTAATAATGGGTTTGATATGGACTTTACATTACTTTTAATGGACGGAGATAGCAAAACAGGTTAAATATATAAAAAATCTGGAAACTTACTAAGTATCAAACATGGATGCATATTAATTTATTTTCTTTTATAATTAGATAATCTTCTAATAACATGGACGAATGGGAATTATATCGGGTGGCTAGCAGAGATGGTTGTGGAAAATAGAATAGCAGAGAAGTTTGTGGAAAATAGAATGAGAGGATTTAGTAAAATTGCTCCTGAAATGGCTAACAAAAGTGAAAGCAGGGTACCTTTTTTATGTTTATTTTAGTTAGATCTCGAATTTATGGTAACTGATGCAATGCAAAATGGGAGGCAATAGATTTGTATATTTATAAATCATGGTAATGACTTACTTTTGTCAACTTTCCTATAAGGTTCAAATCATATATCTCCTCTCTCTCTCTCTCTCTCTCTCTCTCTCTCTCTCTCTCTCTCTCTCTCTCTCTCTTTTTGGTTTCGTGTTTTGAAGTGCTCCCTGTTTAAAGTCAGTGATAACCTGCAATGTTATATCAGGCTCAATATCTCCTATCTCCACTGGGATCTTAACACTCCATGAATGTCCAAAAAATTTAAAGTTTATACCCATATTTATCTCTCATGCTTCCCCCCACCACCACCACCACCTGTACCGTCACCACCAATATTGATGTCTCTCATTAACTACTCAAATACGTCTTTGATGCACTCCTCATTAGACTGTCGTAACTCCCAAAACCATTAACTCTTCCTCACGTATGTTTTTATAATCTAAAATCAATTGTCATCATTCTTTTTTCATCCACATAGACCTGAAGATCAGCATAGTCATCTAATTCTGCTCTATTGCCTCTGAAAAACCTATTTGAAAGAGTTAATTAAGAAATCTCGTAGGCACTCAACTATTAATGAAAAATGAAAAAAAAAAACAATAGCAGAGTAAGGAAACTTAAAGTACTTATAAATCTTTCACTATTGATTACTACCGGTGTGTTCCTAATTCAATTATATTTACCGCACACGACACACCCACAACTTAATGTAAAGCAAATAAAATCTGAAAATCTGCACACCAAAGTTTCCAAACAAAGAATTTTAATATCAGGGCAACACAGTTGCTTATAGAGCACTGCTCTCAACAACTTCTTCTCAAGTAGCACATTATTTGAAAACTGATAATAGTGGAAGTATTTCAACGGGAGAGAGATTGATCAATTATATGCTATGTGATAGCAGAATCCAAGAAAAGACAGCACTAATTAAACCAAAGGCAAACAGAGACTTAATAAAAGTTGTTCAACTCATCAAATAGTACTTCAGAAAAAAAAAAAGATAGTTCTTGATGAAAACATAAGAAATACATGGAGCAAATATGAATGCGATCACCAATTCATATAGAAAAGATGAGAAATTCGATCCTAAATCTGCATTTTATCTCTAAAGCTCACATCAGAAGAGGAAATTGATTAAAGAATAAAGAAACAAAATTGGAATGCCCTCAGATGACCATAAAAGAAAGGAAGCAGAGGCAACTATGAGACCAATAGATAGAACCAAAAAAATGTGAGAAACTTCATAACCATGTTCTAATAGAGATCTATTGTTTATTCGATTAATAATGGTTTATGATGACTTGTGTTCAACTGTTAGTGTTAGAGATATTATCCCACACTGGGAATTGACAAACCTTGCCTATGACATATAAAGATCCTAGGCCACTCCCTTTGACACCAATTGGTTTTAAGGTGGAACCTCAAACTTTAAGATGGTATCAGAGCAGGTCCTTACACGTGCAGGCCCAACGGCCCACGTTGTTACTCCGCGCCACCCGATTAATAAGTCCACACTGTAAGCCTTTGGCAATGCCCGACTACACGTGAGGGGGCGTGTTAGAGATATTATCCCACACTGGGAATTGACAAACCTTGCCTATGACATATAAAGATCCTGGGGCACTCCCCTTGACACCAATTGGTTTTAAGGTGGAACCTCAGACTTTAAGAGTTAGGTTAAAAAATTGTGAGATTTAACATACACTCCCTTCATCTCAATTTTTATTGGCCACCCGATTTATTGTTTTCAATAAAACCTCACTTTAGTTATCTCTTGTGAATGTAAAAGGTTGTAAGTTCTTTAATTTAGGTAGGGTTGTAATGGGGAAGTGAATCGTTACAGTTGAATGGGTTCTTACGTGGGAAATAAATGAGAGGGACTGAAAAGGAAATGTGTTCAATATAAATGAGACTAATGGAATACATATGAATGCAACTAAGAAAGGGAATACCAGATGGCGAGTTTCGCAAGTTAATCACATAAATCTTTCCCAACAATTCTTGATATTTCATTTACTCTAGGGCTTCGAGACTTCTGTTCAAGCCCTCTGCTATAGCATCATTGCAAGACTGGATATATAAGAGTTTCAAAATCGTATACATTCATAAGGGATTCAGCCACTGATATTAGCTTGGCAGATCATAGCATGGAACTTATTTTGAATAAGGATATTAAATGGAACTGCAAAAAGAGATTATTTCAGATGAGATGATAACTTTAACCTGGAATTGTACTACTTCCTTCCATTGAAATGAGGGTTCATTGTTTGAAATAATTTGTCTTTCTTTTTCTCGGGAAGTTACTACCTTCAATTATTATTTTCTTCCAGGATAAGGAATCATGTGACATGAATACAGATGAGAAAATTGAAGAAGCTGGAAAGATGAATTGCTTTTTCATGGCTAGAAAATATGATACCTCTTTTGGAGAAGAAGAGAAGAGACAGGCGAAAGCTTTGAAGGTATGTTGAAATCTGAGCAATGCTACCTGCAAGCTGAAATTAAAGGATTACAAACAAACCGAGAAGCTTTGCACCAAGGTATAACAAATATCGTTATGAAAGAAAATAAATAGATAGTTACATGTTTCTTCTTGTATTAAAATAAAAGAGACTAAAAAAATGAAAATCTCTACGTGCAGAAAGGTCAATAAATATACTGGATTCTCTATGTTATCAAAAGCAATCAGATTAACAAAAATGGCTTATTTGTATTCCCTGATCAGGTCCATGGCGAAGCGGAAAAGGTAGGCAGATAATTAATTGCAGAAAAATAAGGGAATAGTGTAAATTATCTTGGACGGCTATGTAATCACTCAGATGTGTCTATGAGATTTACTAATTAAAAAGAACTCATATAGAATAATATGAAGACGTCGTTATAAGAAGAGACGAGAAAGTCCTAATACTATAGGACTTCTTTTGGTTTAGTTGCTAATTTACATTAAGTCTATCTAGCCAATTGAAATCCAAATTCAAATGTATTTGATTTGTTAAGATCCGTATACCTTAGTCACGGAATTGGGATATGGGATCAGCTTTAGATTCAGATTTCATCAATTTAATATTTGAAGTAGTTTTGTGAATTATGCGTGTGTAAAAATCATTTATGCAGCCGGGTATTGTGGGATTCAAATTCTGTAGAAATCAAATATTTGATGTTAGTAAAAGATAAGTATTCTGTGAAAATCAAATTGAATTTCATAACCAACAAATCAATCAATTTATAAATGAGATTGAATTTCAATTTCAAATAATTATAAATATGTGATTAAATTAGAATACAAATCAATATTCAAATTAAATCTTATCAAATTAGGCTTACATTTGAATTTCAGTTTCAAATTAGGCTTATATTAAATAATTACATATATGTGATTTAAATTTGCTTTATTAATATCAAATATTATCAAAGGTAATTGCATGAGTCATGGGAAATTAATTTATGGACATCATCTATTACATACGTGAATTAGAAATATTGAATTCTAATTTCAAATTATAAATTGTCAAATAATTTTATGATTCTGCGATATTTTAAATATGTGATTAAATTTGGAAAAATCAATATTCAAATTAAATCTTATCAAATTAGGCTTATATTTGAATTTCAGTTTCAAATTAGGCTTACATTAAATAATTACCTATATGTGAATTAAATTTGCTTTAATATGTGTCTGGATTCTTATTTTTTTAAACTGTGGATTTCAAAATTATTTTAAATGTAATAGAATTTTAACTTCGGATTTCAAATAATTTTACAATTCTTTCGTTACCCGTTTCCTACTTGTTTAAGTTTAATATGAAATTCAAATTTTAATATTTTAGGAATGACTTATGATTTGACTTTTGTCTGAAAATCAAAGAGAAAAGTTGATTGAATTTTAATTTCAAATTAGCTATTAACTATTAATATCACAATTTTAAATTGTGAAATAATTTTATGATTCTGAGATATTTTAAATGTGATTAAATTTGTACAAATCAATATTCAAATTAAATCTTATCAAAAAGACATGTTTGGAATTCAAAATTTCAAATTTAAGAAAATATAATTACTAATTACTATTACTAATTAAATAGCATGGCTGACGAATGAGAAGGCGACACGTAAAATTTCAAGTCATAATTCCACGTGGCAGCCTGTGTGCATTCGATTTTCTTCTGTTTTAATATATTATATAGATAGATAGATTGGTTAATGTGAGCAACAATTTAATATACTCTCTCTCTCTCTCATCCCATTCCCCACTTTCATTATCTTTCTAACACACACACTCTCTCTCTCTCTCTCTCTCTCTCTCTCTCTCTCTCTCTCTCTCTCTCTCTCTCTCTCATCCCATTCCCCACTTTCATTATCTTTCTAACACACACACTCTCTCTCTCTCTCTCTCTCTCTCTCTCTCTCTCATCCCATTCCCCACTTTCATTATCTTTCTAACACACACTCTCTCTCTCTCTCTCTCTCTCTACAATATCACAACTTCAACTATTACTTTTAATCACCGCCACTATCATCTTAAACCACCAAAATCATTTGTATTCCAAACTATCCAAAGTCCATATTTACTAACACTACCATCACCAAACCACCACCACCACAACCCGCCACCAATTAAACAAAAGTAAGTTAAAAAAATTCCTACTACCATTATTACAACCACCACCTTTGTTGTCGCCACCATCAATTTTAAATAATATGTTAATGCCAACATCGTCAATCACCTCGAGCAACACCAATTGCCGCAAATTCAAGAATAAATTTTCAGATCTGGGTTAATAACACTATATTAACCCCCAAAATCAAAATTGAACCATTTATTTTTCAAATTTAGCTTCAAAATAAGTTGGGGATAGGAATTTCGGTTCAAAATAAACACTATCTCTAAAGGAGATTAAGAAGTAGCGGGCAAATTTTACTGGTAACACAGTGATGGCGAACCAAAGGAAGGCGAATGTATAACGGGAGAAGGCGGAGAGGTGGCGGATGTGGGTGTAGGCAGTATATTATTTGAACTTATTCACTAATACTACTCTTGAATAATGTTTGACTGATGCTTTCTTTCAATTTATTTTTTATTTGTTGTTTTTAATTCATTTTAAAACTGGACAGTATGTGAGTTTTGATCTTAAAAGTATATATATGTGTGTGTGTATTTATATATATTTATAATATATATACTTCGTCCGTCTCATTTAAAATGAAATAATTTTGATCAAAACAATCATTTAATTATACTTTAACCAATATTTGCAGTGAAATTAGTTATCTAAAAAATATTATCGAAATCATATAAAATACTCTTAGTCACAACTTTTAGATTTCATTAAAATAATCAATTTTTTTGTAATTTTTTTTGTCAAAGTGAATCTAATGGTATATATGAGGATACCAAAATTAGAGTTTGTCAGGGGCGGAGCCGGGGCATGGGGGCACTCGCCCCCCAGGCGGAAATGCAGTGGAAAAAATTTTTTTTTGCCCCCCCCCCCATATTTTTTTTATATATGTATATATATAATTAACTTCAAGATTAACACCAGTGAGTGGTGTGGTTCAGTGGTAGAAGGGGTGAAGTTAAAACCTTTGGAGTTTCCTTTCAAATCATTGTTCAAGCCCTGCTACCTACATTTTCAATTAATTTTATTTGTCCTCCATCTTTGCTATTCTCTCTTTCTCTCTATCCATTTCTTTTTCTTAACAGTTTTGTTGTTCTCTTTCTCCTAATTTCCTCACATTTTTTCAATCTTAATTAAATAGTTAGGCTTTTCCCATTTCTTAATTCTTTACATTTTTAACTAAAATACATTGTATTTCATGGATCCGACCCATTTTTTACTTGTCCGACCCGAAATTTTTTTTTCAGGGGCGCTGCCCCCGAACTCCCGTCAAATCTTACCCCCCCCCGGGGCAATTCCTGACTCCGCCCCTGGAGTTTGTACTAAGAAAGATGACATACACGGTAATTTTGTACTACTATGTTTATTTAAAACAATTATATAAATGAAAGAAAAAAAGTTGTCGATAAACAAAATTCTAATTTTTTATCATATTCCTATACTGTATTTTAATCCCACATTTTTATATTTTATTTTTATGTGTTACAACTTATTATTTTCTAAAAAACTTACAACTAATAAATATTTATTTATTTGTAGATGAGGATTATATTTCTTTTTAATTTTTAATATTTAGTCTCAATTAAAATAAGAAATTCGCTTTTTTTTTTTCTTATATACTTTCTTATAATCTCACAAATATTAAATTTACTATTAAAAATTAATTTATTTGTTCTCATCAATATTTAGTTAAATAATACTAATATTTTTGTATTAGTTATTACTCTATGGCCCAATCTAATTGTTATTTTTTTTGCTCTTTCACGGTTTTTAAAAAAAATATGTATTTTAATTTTCAATTATCGTAGTTTAATCCGAGTTGAAGAAAATATTACTATATTATTATTTTTTTTTTCACAAAGACTACAATACTTTTTGTATCGAAAGTGAATATTTATGACATAATTTTATAATAAGTTACATTGATTTTGGAAATGGATGGAGAATTATTAAAAAATATATATTAATGCATTTTTGTATGCCTAAAAAGGTGGGATATTGGGATTAATTGTTGTTAGTCTTTTTTTTTTCCTTTTTTGAAAAGAGAGATGTAATACTCAATAACAGTTTCTGTTGATTGTATAATATGCAATAACAATCGACAAAGATAATGGTAATCACTGAATAATGTTGTTTGTTTCTAAAAAAAATATATTTTCAGTTTTGGTCAGTTGTATGTTGTTTTGTCTAAAATAACTAACCGTGCTCGTTTGATGATTTTAATATGCGACGACAAGGGAAACAATGTGAATGAAACCATAAATATTGTGTACATGTAAATTTTTCAAAATTTGTATTTATTTTTATTATTGATGTCAGTATATATATTTTTGTTGAATAAACTTTATTTTAAAAAATAATTTTCTAAATTAACCTTTATAGTTATAATAACTCTTATAGTTTAGTTTGTTTTATTTGTCAAAGTTTTTTAACTGTGCATTTAATATACGGGTGTTACACTAGTTAACTAATAAGAGTAGGTCTGCTGAGAAACGCATTTCTCCATAAGTTATGGAGAAACGTGTTTTTCCAAATGTTCTGGATATCAGTTTCAAAGGTTCTGGATATTCAGAAACTTACAAAATGATATTCAGAAACTTACAAAATGATATCCAGAAATTACAAAATGATATCCAGAAATTACAAAATGATATCCAGAAACTTACAAAATGATATCCAGAAACTTACAAAATGATATCCAGAAATTACAAAATGATATCCAGAAATTACAAAATAGTATCCAGAAATTACAAAATGATATCCA
Organism: Adenophora triphylla var. japonica; assembly: GCA_022495995.1. Taxonomy (NCBI): domain Eukaryota; kingdom Viridiplantae; phylum Streptophyta; class Magnoliopsida; order Asterales; family Campanulaceae; genus Adenophora; species Adenophora triphylla. Next base: position 87,269 of record JAFEMH010002437.1, read on the forward strand.
GAAACTTACAAAATGATATCCAGAAACTTACAAAATGATATCCAGAAACATTTAATAAATTTCTGGATATCCTTTCAAAAGGTTCTGGATATCCTTTCAAAAGGTTCTGGATATCCAGAACCTAAATCAAAATACGCAAACCAATCCTCTCAGTGGGAACACGGTGATTGAGACACAAATCAAAATACGCAAACCAATCCATAAAACCCCTCCCAATCCAAATCCTCTCAGTGGGAAAACCTCGAACACCTGGCGTGCAACTCACAGTAGACCACTACATGAAGAAACTCAACCACTACTGCGCCGCCGACGAGTTCAAACTCAAATCAAACCCCAAAAACGCCCGCGATGTCGCCACCCAAGTCGACAACGAAGAAATGGGGTTCATGAATTACATCAAGAACGAGGATTGGGTGGTGGTGTTGGACGAGAATGGAGTCGATTTGAGGTCGGAAGGGATGGTGGTCAGGTTCGTTCCTCATCTCGTCTTCTTTGTTTTAATCGCTGTGATTTTGTTCAAAAAACCCGTTTCTCCATAAATGATGGAGAAACACGTTTCTCCCTAGATTTTGTGAACTAATAAAAGTTAAAGTGTGTAAGGTTGTTCGAGACAGGGGAGCATATTGATATTAATATTATCAATCAAATATACTCCCTCCTTCGTTCACAATAAGGTTTCAGTTTGAATATGTACGGATATTAAGAAAAAATAAATATTGTAATTATAAAAATTAAAGTAGGAAAGAAAATGTTGATAAAAAATAGTAAGTAAATTATTATTTTTAGTGTATCAAGTGGGTCAATTTTGAGTCGTATTGAATAGGTTAGTTAGAGTTTGGGCTTGGGCCCTTAGTATGTAGCTCTAAGCCTGTATGATTCGGCCTATATATTATTGTTATAAAGAAATCATGAGGATATGTATTTTGGCAATTTGAAAATTTAGAAATAAGAACCAAGTCATTGATATTGATTCCAATTCTACTTAGGTTCCGTTTGTTTGTTTGGGGAAAAATATTTTTCAGAGAACGTTTTTCTCATTTTTTGATATTTGGTAAGCATCGAAAAATGGAGAAAATATTTTTCGTAAAATGTTTTCCCCACTTTTCTAACTAAAATGACTTGCGAATTTTTCCTAATTAAAATATTTTCCGAAATATGTTAACACTCTCACACGTTCGCACACACCTAACTTTTCATACACCCACGTCCCCTTATTACCCACCCCCTACCCCATCCCCTCATACAAAAATTATTTATATTAAAAATATTTTTTACAATTCTTCCCCCCCCCCACCCCCCACCCCTCACCACCACCACTTCAAAGTCAAAAAATATTTTTTTTATTCATTTTAAAATTATACTTCCTCCGTCCCGTTTGAAGTGTCCCAAAATCATTCATGCACGAAAATTAAGAAATGAATATATATAATACAAAATATAGATAGTTAAAAAGGTGTTGTGAGTATGAAAAATGGTGTAGGAAAGAGAAAGTGGGGTAGGAAATAGTTTGACTCTCGGCTACCCACCCTACCTTACACCTACACCACCCCTACACCCTACCCTATCACCACCCTAGCCTACCATCATCTTACCCTTTACATTTTCCCCACCACCCTACCCTACCCCACACCCACCCACCTCACCCCTACTAATCCCCACCTCCTACCCTACCACCCCACCTCCATCACCCTACCCCATCCAATCTTTTTCAAATTATATCAAATTGTGTTTTTATCGAAAAATATTTTCATTAAACACATGAAAATATTTTTTGGAAAACATTTTTCTTACCAAACATCCGAAAACATGTTTATGTCATTTTTCGAAAAATATTTTCATTTTTCAAAAAATATTTTACGAGAAATTATTTTTCGAAAGTCATTTTATTTTATGCAAAACAAACGGAGCCTTATTCAATTGTTCTGCTGCCACGAACATTTTCAAAAAATAAAAATTAAATTGAACACATAGTTTGGCATTTAAAGTGATTGTTAATTGCGGAGTATATTCCAAGAGCTATAGCTTATACAACAATCATTGTTACTTTTTAATTTTTATATGAAAGATCAGTGGTTCGATCTACTAAATATATTTTCAAATGACATTATTGTTGTAAAGTACTCCCTCCGTCCCGGAACAATCTTCACATTTTCCCTTTTGGGCGTCCCAAAACTTACTTCACACATTTAAAACTTAGAAAGGAATCTTTACTATTCCCTCCACTCATTCTCTCTCCTACATTATTTTAATACTCACAACACCATTATAATTTACTATTCTCTCCACTCATTCTCTCTTCTATTTTATTTTCACACTCACAACACTTTCAATATAATACTCCCTCCTTAAAACCAGTGCAAACAGTGTTTGTGAACATTGTTCCGGGACGGAGGGAGTATATGTTTAGATATTTTCAATACGAAAAACCGATGAAGGAAATTAAAGCGAGGTATGTCGAATCAAATCTCCTTAAGACAATATTTCGCCTCCGTAATTGTGCAAACGGATCGATAGCGAATGTCTCCCAAGATACAACGCTTTTTACCAAGAGTTAGTGTGCACTTTAACTAACCTTGACGGGCGAACCAAAATAAGACTTGCTCTTAGTCTTCAAACTTTGACAAAAAGAAGAACGAACTCTTTGAAACGAATCAAGAACACTTTTGAATGAGGGAGAGAGAGAATTGGATTCTTGTGTTTGATTTGATAACAACTCTTTTGGATTACTTGATGACTGAATGAAGGAATAGGGGTCTTTATATATAGGGTAGAATCAAGCCAGATCAGTTGTGATTTTTCCACAAAAGTCACACCCTTTCAAGCTGGCACCTATTCAAACTTTAATCTGAACGGACAGCATCTGCTCGGCCGAGCACCATTGGTGCCTCGCCCGAGCATAGGCAAGTTGCTCGGCCGAGCACTTTGGTGACTCGCCCGAGCAGAGGCCAACAGAGGATGATAGTTTCTGGTCTGTCATGCTCGGCCGAGCAGTTCAAAGAATTTGAACAGTCGTGTCTTTTCAATTTTAGACCTTTGACTTTTCAATTCATACCCTAATATTTTCCCAATATTCCAACAATCCTCCACATGAATGGAAGAAGTCGACACGGAAAAGAAAGAAGAAGAAGAGCATAGCTGAGAAGTAAATGCATCAAGATAGGTGGCTTTCGCTTTGAACCTTCTTTAGTAAGAATCTATCGAGCTTACTTGGCTGATCAGTGTACGTAACGTATTGAACTGTCAGACGTTATTGTAAGCTTAAACAATAGACCAAACACATTTAAATCTCATATCAGATTTTGGTTCTCTATTGTGTTCATTATTTCGGCCCTGAACTTTCTTGGTTCTGCGAGTGCTTTAGAGAATTTGCCTAAGTAAAATTCTCAACGAACCGGTCATGTTCACACTAACATAGGTGATGTGCTATAAAGAGTATCCTACATTATCCCACTTGTACTAATTAACAAGATATAGTCATCATTAAAAGCAATAGCTTAACCTCTACCAATTTGTAGGCAGCACTTTTGCATCATATATAGAAATGGGATGAAGATAAACTTTCAAGTGCTTCCCTCAAATCAATCATGACTTGTTTTTCCTATTGAACCTAGTCCGTGGGATCTCCAGTCGCCAGGTTAGGTTTCCATCAAGTTGATTTATATTTGTTTAGGCTTTAGCCCCATTTCTTCCGATGCACAGTTTATTCTCTCCTTAGATAAACCTTTAGTAAATGGATCCGCTAGGTTATCCTTTGATCGCACGAAATCAATCGAAATCGTTCCATTGGAGAATAACTGTCTAACGGTGTTATGTCTACGACGTATGTGTCGAGATTTGCCGTTGTATATAAAATTCTCCGCCCTTGCTATAGCTGCTTGATTATCACAGTGTATACATATAGCAGGCACGGGTTTTGGCCATAGAGGAATATCTTCTAAAAAGTGTCTAAGCCATTCGGCTTCTTCCAGCTTTATCTAAAGCAATAAACTCAGATTCCATCGTTGATCGAGCTATACATGTTTGCTTAGAAGATTTCCATGATATGGCACCTCCACCAAGAGTAAATACATAGCCACTAGTAGACTTGGATTCATCTGTATCAGATATCCAATTTGCATCACTATATCCTTCAACTACTGGAGGATAATCGCTATAGTGCAATGAATACTCTCTAGTTCGTTTTATGTATCCTAAAACTCTTAATAATGCATTCCAATGCTCTTTATTAGGATTACTAGTAAAACGACTCAGCTTACTTACAGCATAAGCTATATCCGGCCTCGTGCACTGCATTAAGTACATTAGGCTTCCAATGATTTGAGAATACTCTAATTGTTGCTTCGCATTCCCAGTATTCTTATGAAGAACTATATGGGGCAGAAATGGATTATTAGTTTCTTTAATTCCATGAGAATTAAATCTCTCAATCATCTTATCAACATAATGTGTTTGAGATAAACTAATTCCATTGGATGTTCTTGAGACTTTCATTCCCAAGATTACATCTGCTTCACCCATATCTTTCATATCAAAGTTATTGGTAAACATTTTCTTTGTTTTATTTATAACATCATTGTCATGACCAAATATGAGCATGTCATCTACATATAAACAAACAAATACATATGTGTTACCAAATTTCTTTGAGTATACACATTTATCACTTTCATTTGTGATAAAACCATTCCTACTCATGACATTGTCAAATTTCTCATGCCATTGTTTAGGAGCTTGCTTCAAGCCATACAAGGACTTAACAAGTTTGCATACCTTGTGCTCTTGTCCTTTTACTTTGAAACCTTCAGGCTGCTCCATGTAGATTTCTTCATTCAAATCACCATTCAAAAATGCAGTTTTTACATCCATTTGATGTATATGCAGTTTATACAAAGCTGCAATGGCTATTAAGATTCAAATTGAAGTTATTCTTGTAACAGGAGAGTATGTGTCAAAGAAGTCAAATCCTTCCATTTGACGATATCCTTTTGCAACAAGACGAGCCTTGTATTTGTACACGAAACCATCTGGTCTTAATTTCCTTTTGAAAATCCATTTGCATCCTATTGGTTTAGAACCCTTTGGAAGATCAACCACTTGTCAAGTGTTGTTACTTAAAATGGATTCAATCTCACTATTTACAGCTTCTTTCCAGAATGTGGATTCAGAGCTGTTCATGGCTTCCTTAAATGATTGAGACTCATCTTCAATCATAAAGTTAGAGATAAAATCTGGACCAAAAGTTTTAGCAATTTTAGCTCTCTTGCTTCTTCTTGGTTCAACATCTTCATTGTTTTCAGAAGTGTTTTCGCGTGGTCTCTTAGGAGTATTTTCACAAATATCCTTTTTCATAGGGAACACGTCCTCAAAAAATTCAGCGTCACGAGATTCAATTATTGTATTGACATGAATGTCATTTACTTCAGATTTGTGTACTAAGAATGCATGCACCGCTATTCATTGCATATCCAATAAATACACAAATAACGGTCTTAGGTCCTAACTTTGACCGTTTAGGAGGTGGAACGGCAACCTTTGCGAGATACCCCACACTTTGAGGAATTTATAGGAAGGCTTTCTTCCTTTCCACAATTCATATGGTATAGAACCAGCTTTTCTTGTGTGGAATCCTATTCAACACAAAGTTAGCGGACAACACCGCTTTCCCCACAAGTTACGTGGTAAACCCGAACTTCCAAGCATACGTTAACCATATCCTTGATAGTTCTATTTTTCCTCTCAAAGCAACACCATTTTCTTTGCGGAGTATAAGTGCGGTTGTTTGATGAATGATACCGAATTTGGAACATAGGTTACTAGATTCCGTTGATTCATATTCACCACCCCTATCGGACCTTAATATTTTAATTGACTTTTCAAGTTGATTTTCAACTTCAGTTTTGTAAGTAGTGAAAGCATCCATTGCTTCATCCTTACTACTTAACAAATAGACATAACAATATCTACTTCGATCGTCAATAAAAGTAATAAAGTATTTCTTACCGCCTCGAGTTGGGACAAACTTTAAATCACATAGATCACTATGGATTAATCCCAACAGTTGGCTAGTCTTTTCAACTGGTTTCAAAGGTTTTTTTGAAAACTTTGCTTCAACACAAACTTCGCATTTGTGACCTTTCATTGAGTCAAGTTTTGGAATAAGTCCTAAACCAACAAGCTTTCTCAAAGAAGCACGATTCACATGTCCTAAACGACCATGCCATAAATTAGAAGACTCGCACAAGTAAATAGAATTGTCAATTTTATTTATCACTTGAGGGTAAAAATATGTGGACTTCTTGTCCACTACAACAACATTTTCCTTAAATAGGCCATCTAGCAAGTATCCCTTTCCAACATACATGCCTCCCTTAGTAAGTACAAACTTAACAGATTCAAATACAATTTTGAAGCCTTTCTTACTAAGTAAAGAACCAGAAATTAAATTCTTTCTTATGTCGGGTACATGCATCACATCGTTGAGAGTAAGCTCCTTTCCCGATGTGAACTTCAAGATCACCTTCCCAATGCCTTCAATCTTGGAAGTTGCAGAATTTCCCATATAGAGAAAGTCTTCGCGTTCCATCTTCTTGTATTCTGCAAACAAGCTTTTGTCGGCACATATGTGACGAGTGGCTCCGGTGTCCACCCACCAATCCTTGACGTTTGACACCAAGTTGGCTTCACATACAATAGCAGACAGACTTACATCTGAGACACCCGCAGATAGAGTATCTATTTCAGTCACGTTTGCTTGGGGAGGCTTCTTCTTCTTGCTTCGACAATCCTTTGCCCGATGACCGCTTTTTCCACAATTGTAGCGCCCCTTTGAACTTGAAGCGTTTGTTCTTTGTCATTACTTGACTTCTTCTTTGAAGAGTCATCATGCTTCCTCTTGGTGTTCTTGGGTCGGGATTCTTCCACCATGTTAGCCTTCGCTTCCATGTTTCGTGCATTGGCTCTCTTTTCGGCACTTCGATTGTCTTCTTCAATGCGAAGACGAACTAGCAAATCTTCCATTGACATCTCTTTGCGCTTGTGCTTGAGATATTTTTTTAAGTCTCTCCATGAAGGAGGCAACTTCTCAATCATACATGCAACTTGGAAGGACTCACCCAATTGCATCCCTTCGGCTTCAAGGTTATGCAATAGGACTTGCATCTCTTCGACCTGATTCATAACAGTTTTAGAATCATTCATTTTAAAATCCAAAAATTTTGCAACAAAGAACTTCTTTGTTCCAGCATCTTCGGTTTTATATTTCTTGTCAAGAGAATCCCAAAGTCCTTTTGCAGTTTGAATGGAGTAGTACACATTATACAATGTGTTGTCTAGTCCATTCAAGATGTAGTTTCGGCATAGATAATCTGCATGTTTCCATGCATCAATAGCCATTTGTGTAGCCTTGTCCACTACACCTTCAGCCGCTACGGGACATTCTTCCCGTAAGAATTTCACTAGTCCAAGCGTTGTGAGATAAAACAACATTTTCTGTTGCCAACGTTTGAAATCAGCCCCATTGAACTTCTCCGGTTTCTCGTACTGCGAGGCCGATGGCATCATGAGTTGATTAGTACTTGACGTACTCCCTATTGCATTAGTATTCGTTGCAATAGTCTCACTACTAACGGAGTCATTTCCATTAGCCATTTTCTGTTACGAAAACAGAAAATTCAATAAGAAAAAGATGAAGTAGAGAAGATAAAATCAAAACAAAATACCTGAAAATATTGTCTTAAGATTGTTGTAAAGTATATGTTTAGATATCTTCAATACGAAAAACAGATGAAGGAGATTAAAGCGAGGTATGCCGAAGCAAATCTCCTTAAGACAATATTTCGCCTCCGTAATTGTGCAAACGGATCGATGGCGAATGTCTCCCAAGATACAACGCTTTTTACCAAGAGTTAGTGTGCACTTTAACTAACCTTGACGGGCGAACCAAAATAAGACTTGCTCTTAGTCTTCAAACTTTGACAAAAAGAAGAACGAACTCTTTGAAACGAATCAAGAACACTTTTGAATGAGGGAGAGAGAGAATTGGATTCTTGTGTTTGATTTGATAACAACTCTTTTGGATTACTTGATGACTGAATGAAGGAATAGGGGTCTCTATATATAGGGTAGAATCAAGCCAGATCAGTTGTGATTTTTCCACAAAAGTCACACCCTTTCAAGCTGGCACCTATTCAGACTTTAATCTGAACGGACAGCATCTGCTCGGCCGAGCACCATTGGTGCCTCGCCCGAGCACAGGCAAGTTGCTCGGCCGAGCACTTTGGTGACTCGCCCGAGCAGAGGCCAACAGAGGATGATAGTTTCTGGTCTGTCATGCTCGGCCGAGGCTTATGCCTTGCTCGGCCGAGCAGTTCAAAGAATTTGAACAGTCGTGTCTTTTCAATTTTAGACCTTTGACTTTTCAATTCACACCCTAATATTTTTTCAATATTCCAACAATTATTATAATAAATTTTGTCATTTATCAATATCAATAAAATAAAACCATTAGGAAAGTTAATTTCTTATAATATTCAATGAGTAGTGAAAAAAATAGTAAAAAATTATTATTAGGGACAATTTTTTTTTTTTAAATACTCCCTCCATCCCATCCCAGTAGTTAGTTCCTCATTTTTCCTTGTTTATTTGAACGAACTTTTATAAATAATTTGGATTATTTTTAATTTTTTTAATGAAAATCTAAAACTTAGTATTGCTACATCAATATAAATGTCATCAATAGATCTTTTTTTATTATCATTGAGATTATTAAAAGTAACCTAAATTATTTTTATAAGTTCATAACAATGAAAAAAGGGAGAATAATTTTTCGGGGAGGAGAGAGTAAACAATTCTTTTCTTTTGAGACATTTTTTTTAAAAATATTTATTTTAGGACATTGGTAGAGGTAGAGGTAGAGGTAAAGGTAGAGGTAGTGGTAGTGAGTATGTCTTCTTACTATACCACTCTAAATTTTACACATGATTATGTTAATGTCCTCTTATCTATCTAGCAGAAATCACATGATTATGGACTGGGTGAGGATTGGGTTTTTTTTTAAATTATAAATATTTAATTATTTAAAAAAATAAAATTAAGTGGTCGACATTACTAAGCACAAATATGTTTGGCAACATTCAACAAATAATTCAAGAAAGTAGAATGGTCCCTCCTCCTCACTTAAAATCAAGGGAAAAATACCATAAACTCCCTCTAAAAAATATTCATATCCAAAAAATCCAATAAATAATTTTATTATAAAAAAATTCTAAAATTATATATTCAATACCGAAAAGCCCAAAATTTAACGATTCAACTTTTTCTTTAAGTTTGAAGCTTTTATGAAGATGAAATTTGTTTTTTTTTTTAAGTTGTTACATGTTAAGAATGTAGTTTATCATATATTGATAAATAATTATAATTAATAACAATTCAAAATATTATATTTATTATAAGATAAAAAATAATTAAAAGATAAATTTATGATATCATGTCTAATTATTTTTAGAAAAATCATGCTTATATAATGTAATTATTAAATTTCGTAATAAAATTATAAAATAATAGATAAAAAGATGATTAAAAAATCTAAAAATTATTACTATCATTATTATTTTTTAGAATTACTATTGAAATTATTACTTTGTTAGTCCTACAATTTTATTAATATTAAAAGTATTATTTTTTTTTAAAAAATATTCTATAATTGCTTAAGATGGATAAATTTAATCTTTGTAAACTCATATTTGAAAAAAAAATCATGTTTGAAGTAATATGAATTCCCAAATCTAATAACATTGGCTAAACTATTAAATTTTGGACTTTTTGGTAATGAATATCTATTATTAAGATTTTTAACATGAGAGTATTTGTTGGGTTTTAAGATTTGAAAGTTTTTAATAAGGGTTTTTTGATATTTTTCCCTAAAATCAAGCACTACCAAAAAGAGTAAAAGAACAAACATAAGGACATAAGAATGGTCCCCCTCATCTACCTTCCTTTTTTCCCATACCTAAAATCTTTATGGTTTCACATCCTCTTTGTTTTCTTTTGGTGTATGTTTCGTCAAAAGGAACAACAAATTGTAACCTTAGTCTAGTATGGGAAAGAAGTTTTGGTATACTCCCCCCGTCCAGCATAAAAATGCACTCTTCCATTTTACACGGTAATTAATAAAAAATGTAAATGGTGTAAGTATTGTGAGTATGAAAAGTGAAGTAGGAGAGAGAAAGTGTGGTAGAAAATAGTAAGTTGATTGGTGTTGTGAGTGTAAAAGTAAAGTAGGAGAGAGAATGAGTGAGAGAAATAGTAAAGATTCTTTGTCATTTTAGGAAAGTGCATTCTTATGTAAAACGCCCAAAATGGCAAGAGTGCATTCTTATACGAGACGAAGGGAGTAGTTCCCAAAAGGACACGTGTCCAAAACCCACCTATTCCTAGTGGGAGAGATCTGATATCAAACTCAGAACGTTGTTTGAAATAGTATTATAGTTAGATATGCAATCGAGATAATAAACTTGTTAAATAACTGATCGAGATTAATTTGCTTAATATAGTGATTAAAGAGTCCCACAAAAAGATTAAGCTCATCCCACCATCAATCCAAACAAATTGGAAAAGTGACATAAATAAAGATTCAAGATCCATTAGTGCAATTTATATTAATGTCATTCATATTAAAGATACCTTGAACACCTTAACTTTGTGCCATAATAATATGGCTTTAGTATGAGTCATGACTTTCATTGACCCTACACCATAGTGTACCAAATTTGTTAAAAAGCATGAACCAAGGAGTGAATGTAATTCATCCACATGGTTTGAAGGTAAGAAGGATAAGATCATTAGAGCAAACATGTAGTCAAATGTTGTGTTTGATTCTTTGAACTAGAGAATGAGTACATTCATTTCACTATCATTTATTAATATTTTCATGATAAATTTGACACTGTTCTTGAATATGATCATGTCTTCTTTTCTGACGCTCGACAGACGAGATGATTTTGAGTTGAATGGAACTCACATTTTATATGATTTCAATCACACAAATAAATGAAATGACCGACGTAAATGAAAGATTGTAACTAGAACTGATCAAACTTGTTTGGTCACTTGTTCGTATAGTTGCTCACACAAGTGTCATAACAACTTTCTAAACAACTTGAAAGAAAAAATAAACTCACACGAACGGTAAGTAAATGCAGCGAAATAACAATAAAAGATAAACACTTCAGCAAAAATTTCTTGTTGGAAATCTTTTCATAAAACTACAACCTTGTTTGAGAACAGGTTGCAAAGTAAAAAACTTATAATGAAAAGAAAATCAATCTTACGAAAAAAACCAAAGTCGTTCTAGCCTAAAAACAATAAAAACAGAAAAGCAATCTTGAAGTATCAACGATCTGAACTTTAAGAAACAAAGAAAAGACTCAAGAAATTCTCTAACGCTCTGTTTCTCTCTCGGAAATCTGTATCAAATTATGAGAGGTGCGGCCTCTTTTTATAGTGATCACAATCATTTTTGAACAAGGATTCTTTTTTATACAATCTCTTCATTATCAACAAGGATTTTTCTTTACTTATCAATTCAAGAGTTCTTTCCTTCCTTAATTACATACCTAATATAAAGGAACATTACTAAACATAAAAGTTAGCCGGTTAGTCAACTATAATCTAACCTATATTTACAATTATTTTCTAAACTAATTTAGGTAAAAAAATATACATTAATTTATAAATCAGAATCACAAATATATTAAAAATATAATGGTTTTTTCATATCTTTCAATCTTCCCCTATTTTTGTGTTTCTGATCAAAATCTGCAAAAATATGTTAAGTCCAAACATTACTTATAAAGATAGTTTGAATTCAAACATAAGGATCATAAGTAAAAGTTATTACAAAACTATATCCAAACAAATGTTTTCAAGCATCAGGATCTGCATAAATGTCTTCTCAAAGCATTTCATTTTCCATGGCAGCAGCAGTAGCTTCAGCATCTTTCTCAATGTCAAACATTAGATCCTCATCATCATATGTAGCTCCCCCTTGATTAGCTCCCCCTGCACTTGTCATTTCTCCCCCTTTTTAACGAACCATGAAGAACAGCTTGAAGATCAGTTATGGAATTTTCACGTCCAACAATTAAAATCCGTCTTCCTTCAATCTCAGCTTTGTGGGAGTTAATCTGTGACTGAAAGATCGCAATCTGAGCTTGTTTGGAAACTTTATCCGGAGAACCAGTTTCTGTGTGCACAGTTTTGTTGACAGTTGTTTGAACAACTGGTTGAACAGGTTGTCGAACAGAAAGTGGAGAGGAGTTGGACCCAACAAAAAGAGCAATTTCATCAAACCTGTAGCTATCATCCATGGATTTTTGGATTTTAAACTGTTCAGGGATGAGAGACAGAGATTCTCCAGGAACATCTTCAACCTTGACACTTAAGCACCTCAATGGAAAATATAAATTTTTACTAAATTTTCAACAATTAAAATATTAACTACACCACTCCTATTTATTCCCTTTAGACATTAAATAATTAAAATTAATTTATTAACATAACTAAAATGTCACATAAGTTATCAAAATATCAAAAATGAACACATAAACATTTCAATTATCATAAAATGGCTAACATGAGATGCAATGCATCCCACCCCTACGTGCCCAACACGTGACCAAAATAGTACCTAGGTTTAGGGTCGTGACATGATCCCTCACAAAAAATTTCCCAAAATTTGGTGATCTATCAACCCCGATATCTCGACTGAGATTAGTAAAGAATTCTAGGACCAGATACCTAGAGTAAGGGATAGGGAAATCTAAGGATTTGTCCAGACTTCTATCAGAATTCACTAACACCCATAAAAACTCGACCTAACCAATCCTAGCAAACCCCAAATCTGTTTCAGGCCATCTTTGAAATCAAATTAAGCTTTATCTATGGAATATAACGGATGTACTACATGACTAGCTAGTGTGTACAATCAATGTCAAAACCATAATTTTTTAAAAGCAGGATATACGTATGGACTGTTTGTTAAGTCTGACTAGGCCTATTAATGGTGGTAATGCTGACTGAACTGAAATACTCGACCTAACCAATCCCAGCAGACCCCAAATCTGTTTCAGGCCATCTATGATTGTCTAGAATAGTGTTCTAAATATATACATATTTCATATGCCATCACGAGTTTCTTCTGTTCCTTCTTGCAATGCCAAAATTCGTCTCCTTTTATTATCATTTTTATGTACTTTTTGTTCAATGCCAAGCTTAAGATTAATACTTTGAATAATTATCCTTTTGTCATTATTAATTATTTTTTGTTATATATTGAACAGGAAACATATGTGAGGCGTGCTCGTGAAGAGGCTATTGAGGAGGGAATTATCGAGATTGAAAGCACCGGACTGCCTCCATTTCGAGCAGGACTTTGGAAGGCCATTACCATTTATCACGGGCGACAAAAAGGTGATTGATTGCCCGGATTCGGAAATCATGGAGCTGCTTTCTTTGACTTGCCATTAAGCAGCCGTTCTTCGCAGTCTTTTTCTTCCTCCAGTAGTGTGGACTATGATGCTCAAATGAGAAAAAAAGGATGAGATTATAGCAAGCCTGACTGAGACACTAAACACCCAAGTTGACACTCGTGTAAACACCCAGGTTAAGGAAATGGAAGAGCGAATGGAGGAACGATTGCGGCAAGAAAAGGAACAAATGCAGCAAGAGAAGGAAGAGATGTGGCAAGAGAAGGAACAAGAGAAGGAAGAGATGCGGCAAGAGAAGGAAAAAATGCGGCAAGAGATGCAGCAACAAATGCAAGAAATGATGAGATCTATGCTCCAACAACAACTACAGCAACAACAACCTCCTAGTGGTAATGACTCTAACTCTTCTATTGGATCATATCTAAATTCGAATGGAACTTTGAGTGGAAGTGGGCGTAGGGGTGGTCGTGGTGGTAACAGTCGTAAAATTTGAAATTGACTTGTTTTTATTTGGTTTGGAGTGGCTACTTAACTACTAGAATTTTTTTTTTTTTTGGTTTGTAATATGTTATTTTGTTTAGAGATTTTTACGTTTTAATATTTTATTTGTGGTTTGGAAGACATTGTTTAAGATTGTTTAAGATTGTTTAAGAATTGTGTATATTGTTTGTGTGGATGGTGTGAATGTTATATAAGTATTGGATTTTTGGCTTTTACAGGTGGATTTTAAATTTTCAAATATTTTTTTTTCAATTCTGATAAAATTACCCACGAAAATTTTCGTGGGTAATATTCCATTTTTTTCACTTATAATAAAATTACCCACGGAATATTCCTTGGGTAATTGAGTATAAATTACCCACGAAATATTTCGTGGGTAATTTTCCAAATTACCCATGGAAATTTATGTGGGTAAAAAGAGCAGCTAAATATTATTTTTTTAATTTTAATATTACCCACGGACAATTTCGTGGGTAATTGGGAAAATTACTCACAGAATATTTCGTGGGTAATTTATACTCAATTACCCACGGAATATTCTGTGGGTAATTTGATCAGAATTGGGAAAAAAATGAAAATTATCCACGGAAATTTATGTGGGTAATTTTATCAGAATTGAAAAAAAAAATCGTGGGTATTTTATTTTATTTTTGACGGATATGTTTGTTTTTTGACAGAAATTCCGTGGGTATTACCCACGTAATTTTCCGTGGGTATTACTCACAAAAATTTACTCACGGACGTCCTACGGACAATTTTCGTGGGTAAATGAAGATTACCTACGGAATATTTCGTGGGTAAATAAGCTGTTTCTAGTAGTGCAAACACACTCATGTTCCGTTTCTTTTTCAATCATGAAAAATCGATGAAGATTTGTAGAAAAAGGGGATTCAGCCTCAGGGGTGAAGAAAAGTGAGTTGTGTTTAAGGCCTAGATTATATGGAGAAGAAAGGAATTCGAACAGATGACTTACGTGTCTGGGAAACTGATTTGGAAGAACAACCACTTGTCTAAGCAGTTGTGTGGCTAGTTGTCTGAACAACATTGTAAGCAGCTTGAGTTTTGGGATGGACATGAGTGGCCTTCGAGGCTTCTTCTTACTGCGAACTTCAGTGTCGCTCAAAGTGTCTTCTGTGCCTAGGGAGGCAGTTTCATCGCTAATTTATGTTCAAGATATAAGATTTGATTTATCTCTTTGTCTTTTAAAGAGAATCCTATATTTGGACTACATGTAAACATTATTTTACCATAGACTAAGTTTCCTTGTATTCCTCCAAAGATGGCTTCACCAGGGTTTTTTATCCTCCTATCTAATTGTCCTATGTGGATGAAGACATCCTTTACAAAAGAATGAGATGACCCGGGATCTATAAGAATACGAGTCTTAACTCCTGAGACAGGTAATATACCTCTAATGACAGCTGTGGGATCTACCTCTCCATGCCCCAAAAGGAAAGACTCACCCTTGGACCTTTTCCTTTGGTTTCCCTTCATTATCTCGCTTCGTACCACCCCTCGGTTGGCCACCCTGCTATCCACTTCCCGAAGCTTGACCCCGCTGCAACCTTGGACAATTCCTCCTAAAGTGTCTCACTGCCCCGCACTCAAGGCACTTGCCTTACTTACTCCAACATCGATCTTTGGAATGCCCCACTTTCTTACAAAAGTTACAAACAATCCCATGCTGACTGGATACTGGACGAGTTGTAGAAGTTGTAACATTTCCTCCTCGAACCACCCCTGGAGCTGAAGACCTTGGCTGTCCACAATTCTGCCCTGAGCCTTGTCCTTTAAACTTTAGCTTGCTTCCACTACCACCTTCGGTTCTGCCACGGTGCTCCTCAATGTCATTCTCAATCCGGTACGCCCTATTTACCGCTGCTTGATAGTCTGTAAAGTCATGCGTCAACAGTTGATTCCTGAACTCGAGCCGCAAACCTTTCACGAAATGGTAAACTCTTCTCTCCTCCTCCAGTACCAAGTGAGGGCAATAGCGAGCCAACTTCATGAACTTTGCTGAATATTTGGCCACCGTCATAGTTCCTTGCTCTAGCCGTAAGAACTCCACTTCCTTCTGATCATGGGTAACCATGTGAATAAAGTGTTCTTTAAACTTTCGGGTGAAATTCTCCCAAGTATGGGGCGTATGATTCTGCTCCCAACTTTCCTTCAATATCTGCCACCAGTGCTCCGCTGGACCTTCAGGCTTGAAAATGCCACATCTCACCTTCTCTTCATCGGGACTTTCCATAGCCGCAAAAATTTTGTTCATTGCCTCTAACCATCTTTCCGCCTTTAAAGGATCCGGATCTCCATTGAAACAAGGTGGATTCATCTTCACAAACTTTTCCAATACATGGCCTGGACGTGCCTCGGGTTGATTTGGAGTTGGTCCCCGAGTTGCTATTGTAAGTGCTCCAATTTGAGCTTGTTAGTATTTTCGTTAGAAAATTAACGAAAGTTTTAACATTCCTAACATTTCCTAACAATCCTAACTTTTCTAACCAAGCAAGGGCAAAGTGGGCATTGTTATTTAAGGTTAAACCTCAAAAAGAATCTTAAAAAGCAAAAACAAAGGAAGAAAACCAAAAATAGAAGTGGCTGGAACATAAACTGGCTGTTTAATTTGAATTTTCAAAAGATTATTCTTCCTGTCCAAAGCCTGGAGCTGCATTTAATGAACAGTGCACGCTACCAACCTTGTCCGCGCGGATACCTTTGTCATTTCAGGAGGGCTATAAATTGAGCCCTCCAAATACAAAATGAGGAGCCACAACACAATTTGCACTGAACCTCTGGCGAAATATAGAGAGAAAACAGTGAGAATTAACTTGAATTGTTACCATTTTCTCTTGAATCTTTCCCAACTCACACTCACTCTCAAATTCAAACCCTAAACACATTCAAGCCTTAAACCCATTCAAACACAAACTCAAGGAAGATAGGTATAACCTCCCTCTTCTTACCCTAAATCTCTCATCCATGCATGCATCTTCAAACTACAAAATGTAGTTCATTCTTCTTCTTGTCTTAAGATCCAAGAAGATCACCATGGAAGTCCATCTCCATGGATGATCTTCTACAAGGATCAACATTTTCTTTAATGTGTTCTTGTTTTCTTGCAAATGCATTTTCAAAACCCTAAAAACCATTTTCAAGCATCAAATCTCATTTTCAAAGGATAAAATTCCCTTTCCCAAGCAAATGAAGTGCTTAGTCCTAATGTACCCCAAGGATGGTTTGGTATAGTTGATTCACCACTAAAATTTCAAGTGATCACTAACCAAAACCTAGGGAAATGGGGACAATCATGGATGTAAAACCCCCCTTAAAATCATATTTTCTTTCTTGAGAAGTTGCTGTCCAGTAGCAATTTCCTCAGACCTCAGTCCATGGTCTAATTTTTTGGACACAGATAAATGTGGAATTTGGTGTTGACTACAAAACACTTTTTGTAGCCAACATCCAGATCTTTCCATACATATTTTTACTTTATTTTTTGGGTGAGTAAAACTCCTCTTTTCAAATTTTCTTTCAGAGGCTAGTTCATCAGCTTCTGGGAATCCAGATCTCATATCTGAGGTTTCCAGAAGGTTTTGACCCCTCAAATCTTCTCCAAAATGGAAAATTCCTTCGCACAAATCTTATTTAAGGTGTCTGGAATAACTTTCATTCTCTGAGTTGGACGTGGAATCTACCAAAATGGCAGAAGAGGATCAAGCCAAAACGGCCTTCACAACCCCTTGGGGCACCTACTGCTACACGGTCATGCCGTTCGGACTAAAGAATGCCGGGGCTACGTACCAGAGGGCAGCTACAGCTCTGTTCCATGACATGATCCACAAAGAAATTGAGGTCTATGTGGACGACATGATAATACACTCCAGAGAATCAGATGGCCAGCACTTTGTTGATCTGAGAAAATTCTTCGGTTGCCTCCGAGACCACAGCATGAGACTGAATCCAGCCAAGTGCACCTTCGGTGTAAGACGAGGTAAGGTGCTAGGATATATGGTGACAGAAAGGGGAATCGAAGTAGATCCCCAGAAAATCAAGGTGATAGTTGAAATGAAGCCACCCCGGACAATGACTGAAGTAAAATCCTTCATGGGAAGACCGCAATACATAAGCCGCTTTGTAAATCAGTGACCTCGATCTGCGAGCCGATCTTCAAGTTGATGAAGAAAAATGCCTACACGTAATGGACCCTGAATGTCAGCTTGCCTTTGAACAGATCAAGGCATACCTTGTGAATCCCCCGATTCTCTGCCCACCACATCGGCAAAAGCCACTCTTGCTATATCTAACTGTCACGGATACAACAATTGGGGCTATGCTAGCTCAAGAGAAGAAAGATTCTAAGATCGAAAACGCCATCTATTTCGTAAGCAGAAAGCTCCAAGGAAGCGAACTCAATTACTCTGCTTGCGAGAAGACTTGCGCAGGTTTGGTCTGGGTAGTGGGAAAGTTGAAACACTACATGCAGTCTCACCCAATACATCTTGTCTCAAGGATAGACCCCATCAAATATCTGTTCGACAAGCCTTCCATCTCCATGAGGTTGGCAAAATGGTCGTTCTTTTTGGCCGAATATGACATCACTTATGTTTCAAGGAAATCTGTAAAAGGACGCATAATGGCGTAACATTTGGCCGATTTCCCAAGTGATGAGTCCCGAGGACACGAACCTCAATTTCCCGATGATGGAATCTTCGCTCTAGAAGGAGAAAATCGCTGGCAACTCTTCTTCGACGGGCGTCAAACAAAAGGGGAACGGAATAGGAATGCTTCGGTCGATCCTACCGACGAACACACATCCCCATAGCAGCAAGGTTGAACTTCGAAGTCACCAACAACGCCGCTGAATATGAAGCTTGCATAGCCGGGTTGGAAGCCGCCCTTGAAAGAAATATCAAGGAATTGGAGGTGTATGGTGACTCGCCCTCATCATCAATCGTCTCTAACAAATGGAAGACCGTGGACCCGGTCTGCAGAAATATCACACTTATATGGAAGAGCTAGCAACTCAATTCAAAGAGATCGGCTTTCATTACTTGCCCAGGGGATCGCAATGATTTGCGGACGCTGCGGCAACGCAAGCCTCCTCGTTGAAATACCCGAAGGGAAGTCCGTCAAACCATTCGAGTCGGTAGAAGAGAAAATCCCGCTTATTGCTTTGAAATCGAAGCGTAAGCCGAACCAGCCAATGATCCCCGGTACACTCGGATCTACCAAGACGAAGATGGCGAGGCCCCTTTCAAAAATGAAGATGGGGAATATAAAGAAGGAATCAAAGCGAAAAGTCTCTTAGCCCTGAAGCGGCTTGCCTCCCATTATGTTATTTTGGGAAATATGCTATACAAGAAGCGTTATCAAGGCCCCTCCGCGATGTATCGGCAAACAAGAGGCTACCGAACTCATGAAAGAAATACACGGTGGTACTGCGGCCCTCACATGAATGCTCGAGCTCGATGCAAATCATGCGAGAATGGGGTACTTTTGGATCTCCATGGAAACCGACCGCATCCGGATTCGTCAAAAGCTGCGACAAATGCCAGCGATACTCCAACCTTAATCACTTGCCTCCTCACGAGTTATACTGCATGACAACCCCTTGGCCTTTCGTCACTTGGGGAATCGATGTCATAGGCAAAATCACACCATCAGGCAGCAACGACCACGAATTCGTCCTGGTAGCTGTGGATTATTTCACCAAGTGGGTTGAAGCCAAGTCCTACAAAATCCTCAACTCAAGGAAAGTAGCCCTCTTCATCAAAGAGAACATCATATGCAGATACGGGTTGCCACCAAATCATTTCGTATAATGGATCCCACTTCGAAGGGAATGCGACAGTGCCGGCGTAATTCCGCATAACCCGTCACAAGTCATCACCTTACAGGCCCCAAACCAACGGAGCCGTCGAAGCAACAAACAAGACTCTGGAAAATATCATCCGGAAGATGGCTGTTCAAGGCAGAGATTGGCCCGAGAAGCTACACCAGGCACTCTGGGGCTACAGAACATCAGTCAGAACGGCAACTGGGGAAACACCGTTTGCCCTCACATACGGAATGGAAGCCGTACTCCCAATCGAGCTGGAAATACCCTCGCTCCGTATACTGCTGGAAAGCCAGATCAACGAGGTCGAATGGCTCCAGAGTCGCCATGACGAATTGGCCCTGCTAGATGAACGCCGATTGAAAGCAATGGAACACATCCGAGCCTACCAAGGAAGAATGGCCAGAGCCTTTGACAAGAAAGTAAAGCATCGGGAGATCCGAGAAGGGGATCTCGTTTTGAAAGAAAAGCCCCCGGTCCGTATCAACCCGCTTGGCAAATGGGAGCCTGTTTGGGTCGGGCCATATGTCGTCCAAAAAATCTTCTCCGGAGGAGCCATGCAACTTGCTGACCTCGACGGAAATCCCTTTGTACACCCAGTGAATGGTGACAAGCTGCGCAGATACTACGCATAAAAAAAAGAAAAAAAAAAAGAAGGAGTGCTAAAAGAGTAATACCCAACTAGGTTGAAAACCCGAAAAGGGCGGCCTAGGTAAAAAACAGGGTTGCACCAAAAAAAAAACAAAAAACAAAACAAAAAAAAACAACAAAAAAAATCGGGTTGAACTACGAAGATCTGAGCTCCTCAAAATGAGGGGAACGTAGGCAGCCGGAAACGGTTCGGTCTAAAACACAAATAAAAGTCATACTTTGACATCAATACAACTGATCGGACCATGAAAGCGTCTCGAAAAACTCTGAAGCAATTCAAATATTCATTGCAAGTTAAAAACTTTTTGATGAGTCTAAGCCCGATTCATTCCTACAACTGGCAACCTGCTTAAAGAAATTAAGATACATAATCAAACTAATATGTCTGCCATGACAAGAAAGGGATACTCGGAAACCTCAGAGTCACTCCAAGCCACTCGTACTGGCCTCTCCCCTCTTCTTCCCCCTTCGAGTTTTCTTTTTCTGAACAGGAAAAATGTCGGTATTCCTCCTACCAAGCTCTGGTATAGGAACAGGATCCATCAAACCAACCTCTCTCAAGGACTTAGTAGCCCTAGCGTCATCTCTCATCTCCTGTAGCCTAGCTGGTAGCATAGGAGCCCTCCTCTCCTGTCTCTTGACGTAAGCCTCATAGTCGGTCACAGCATCTCCGCTCCTGTCATGAGGGTTGGCTCTCGCCTCGGCCCTCCTCCTCTCCGAAACAGTCAGGTCCTCCGCACCCACAATGGCCTCACGCCGTCTCAAAATAGCCACCTGAGTCTCTCCCAGATGCCTCTCATACCAATCCAGGTACTAAGTGGTCAGGAACACCGGTCTTGGACGCCTGAGGATAACCCGAGGAGGAAAGACGTCATACCTCCATGCTCGGGAAAGAAATGGAAACACCGAGGGATCATCCATAGAAACAGGAGCCACCACCCTGGTGGCTATATCATCAAAGTTCTCCAAAGGAACCTGCTTCCAAGCCAAACCGTCTCGGAACCAAAGACGGAATATAGAAGCCGGACCGAGAAAGCCCCTAAGCATGACCACATGAGACCCGTCTGAAGCACTCTGCGAGCCTCCACCCGCCAACAAGGCACTCGACCATCTGATATCCTCTGCTCCGGCGACCAGCCATCCAACGCTCCCATGAGCCCCGATCATCGAAATCCACAAAGCAACCCCCTCCCGGCAAATGTCCAAGGCTTGATCATGTCGGGAGATTCCCGAAGAACCCCCAAACGCTCCATCGCCCACAGGGGTCAAGAGGAACGGGCCGCCCCGTGCATATACCGTCTTCCGGTAGCGCCCTATCAAGAGCATGAAAAGTCTCCCCCAGAATCAAAGGAACGACATCTCTGCCCAGGCGACAGTGAACGACTACATCCAGCAAAGACCGATGGCAAATCCCAAAGGAATAGACCATGAACAGGGTGCCAAACATACAAAGTGCAAAGGCATCCCAATAGGCATCATCCACCAAGCCTAGGCCCCTAAACCTATCGGGAAGGCCGGAAATATCAAAATGATCGGGACCACGGATCATACCTTGCGCTTCCTCCGGAAAGATGAAGGAGGACGCACAATCCGTCAACAAAAGAAGCCCCTCCTGCAAAGGAACCGCTATCTCTTCCACCTCCGGACCTCCAAGCAAGGCCCGAAATTCTTCCACAGTCGGAACAATCTCATTGAAGGAAAGGCAAAAGACATGCCTTCTAGTGTCCCAAAATGAGGAAGAAGCCCTCAAAAGCTCATAATCCGGAATCAATTCCTTGAGAGACCATAAGCACTTCACCTTGTACCTTTCTTCAAAGAAGGACCTCCTCTCATGCATGATCTCCCGGACCAATCCTTGAACTTGTTGAAGAATGACATTTGGGATTCTTGGGGCAATTTTGATGGAGCTTTTCTAAGGTTTTTCCATGATTTTTCTCTCTTTCTCCCGAAAATGGCCGTTTGGACCGGAGGTTGAAGAGGATATTTGAATTTGAAATAAAGTGAGACCAGATCTGAAGCAAAATTAAAGGACAATGTCGGATGCGGACTCCTCCGCGCGGACATGATTGTCATTTATCGAAAAATCTGCAATGTCCAAGCTGCTACACCAAAAGAGGAATATTCCGTCCGGTTGCTCGAAACCCGTGCAAAAACCTCCCCAAACCACCCATATACCAAACACCCTTGCCAAAAAAAAAAAAAACCAAGGCTCATGCAACACTGCATTCATACCGCATTGCATTCATAAAATAAAATCCTAAATTATTACATCCCAAAAAAAAAAGAAAAGAAAAAAAAGAGTGTGAATAAAAAAAAAATAAACAAACATCAATAAAATCCTAAAAAAAAGAGAAAAAAAATGTGCATAAGCTGTACAAATCTCAATCCCAGTCATAAATCTCAAAATCTCAGAAAATCAGTCTAAAAAAAAAAAATTCAGGGGGGGGGGTAATCAATCAGAATCCCTAGCGCCCGACGTCTGTCCCCGGTCCCTCTTGCGACTCGGGCCCGCCTCCTCAGGAGCCCTGAAAATCTCGGGCTCAGAATCGTCTTCGTCTCCAGAAAGAGGCTCATCAGGACCAACCGGCACGCTCTGATAGGGCAAGCCGAGATCTGCGAAAAAATCATATCCGAAGGTGAAGGCGTCGGACTCCTGGACGTACGAAGACGACCCACCATGCTGCCAAACGTGTCCCTGCCCGTGTGGATCCCCGAGAATGACGTGATCCGAAGGCAGCACCGCGCGGGGATCAATGAGAGGAGACAGAGGAGTCTCTGAAGAAGTCTCTGAACGAATAGGGGAAGCCTCCCGTCTGACAGCCGCCGGCCGTGGGCGCCTTGCTCTAGCACGAGGAGCCCCGCAAGCGACCATCCTCCTGATGAATCTCTTAGCTCCGATCACTTGCTTCGTTAGCTTCTCGACGACCACCTCCGAAAACTGCACAAAAGCAAAAGCATCAGAAACAGTTGAAGCGAGAAATGATGACAGGAAAGAAAAGAAAAAAAAAAAAGAAAGAGAAGCCATACATTCATACCCGGACGAGGCCGGAAAGCTCGTGGAAGTCGCTCAGGCTGAGGGATCTGCACCCTCAATCGGACCCCATCCTGGATATATGAAAAATCCGTCCGAGGGTACCGCGGGATCCCAAGCCCCTCTCTATCCAAAACCTGGGGCATCCTCAGCCTCCTCAAAACAAATACGGGGTACGGCTCAATCGCCACAAATGCCGAGAAGTGCTGGCCGGCCCTATAATCATCCCAGGTCACAGAACTGTCACTCGGGTGCATCATATCGGCGGGAGGCTCCACCGGTGTCCTCAAAGGCGAGTCCACGCCGTGCTGGCGTGTCACCCTCTCTCCCAGATAATAGGCATCGCAGGTCAGACCTCTCAGAATCCTCCGCTGCACAGTCCAAATCTCACCGCCCTTCAGCTGCGCCACCTCGAAGCGATCCCAGGGATAAAATATCATCCTCTCATCCGTCTCAGCCTCCGTCATAGGAAGGCAATCCGCGTATCTGAGAGTCGTACGCCCCCTGGAGCTTATCTTGTAACGACCCTAACCCTAGGCACAATTTTAATATAACATTATATACTTTTAATATTAATATCAACCTTATGTGTTTATTTTATATCTTTAAATTTCTTATATTAGAATAAAATGATAAAGAAATAAATAATGTTCTAAGGGAAAAATAATAATTAGAAATAAATAAAGTATTAGAATGGAGTGGTAATAAAATGAACAAATAAAATGTTGTTGGTTGGGAAAATTATTTTAAATTGGGGAAAGATTTGTTGTAGGGGATTTTTGAGTGGGGGACAAAATCCCCCAAAACCCTCCCTCTTATGGACCGCCCCCCCCCCTCTCTCTTGACCATATTCATACTCCTCCCTCCTTCTTCATCTTCTTCCTCTTCACTTTCTCTCTCAACCTTCCATCCATGGAAACCCATTTGAGAAAACCTCTTCTCAAGCTCCTTCCAAGTTCGAATCTTCACCATTTTTAGATCCGAGAGCACTTTTGGAATCGGGAGACCAAGAGGAGTTCATCAAGCTAAGAAAGTCTTAAATCCATCTCCTATTTTTAAGGTGAGTTATTATGACCCTTCTCTTCTCTAATTGTTCAGGAGATAATTATTGTTGTTATTATTGTTAAAATGCTCATAGGATGCTTTGGTAACTCTCTTGGAGGGAAGGAATTGATTTAGATCATAAGGAAATGTGGGTGTTCTTGGAAGTGTTAAATAATGAAAGAAATGGAAGGAACTAGTTTAAAATGGTTGGAATCTTCTTTGAAGTTAAGAAATGGGTAAATAACATAGTATGATATTATTGTTGATGGAAGTAAATTTGGAAGTATAAGAAATGGGTGGAGTTGATTTGGAATGTTAAATCTTGAAAATGGTAGTAAAGTGGGTGGAAAATCAAGTGGTAATAAATCTAGGTTTAGATCACTTTGAATTTAAATGAATTAAAATGAGGCTCTTGTTCTAAGAAGTTGATTTAAATGAAAGAAATGGGTTGAATTAATTTTAGAAGATTTACTTGAAATGAGTTGATAAAATGGGTTGAAAATCTTGTAATAAAAGTCTAGGTTATGTTATTTTGGTTTAAAGGAATTAGAATGAATTTGTAAAATTTGGAAATTCTTGAGGGAGATTATGAAAGTTAAGAAGATGTAAAAAGGGAAAGAAGAACCTAAGTAAACAAGGGTTTGGAATTGGAGTTGGCCGGATCGGGTCTTGGGCGGTCGCCCAAGTGGTGATGAGCGACCGCCCATCGTGACGTAAATTAGGATGCTTAGAAAACCCTCTTGGGCGGTCGCCCAAGAGGTTATGGGCGGTCGCCCGTGCTGGGCGCACTGGCCTAGCTCCCCGTTTCGCCGAATTTTCATTAGTAACCTCCTAGCATGATCCTTAACCAATATAAAGTTTGGAACCTAACCTTTTCGGATATGAATTAATCCTTTTAACCTAAGTTATACTTAGAGCAATTGTGTTACTTAATGGTACCTTAATTGGGTTTAAATGGAAATATGGAAGCACTCTACCTTCGACTTAAAAATCATTTGACAGTTTGTTAAAGGTGACACCAACTTGGTAGAGATAACTTGGACCCTTATAGAGATCATATATTGTCGTATAATGACTAAGTAAGATAGGTTGTTGATATCTCATTATCTTACTCGAGCACCTATTCATGGATTGGATTATGCTTAGTGTATTACATAAATGCCGCACTCGATTATTGTTGAACATGAGTATATTTTACCATGTGGCTATATTGCTTATTTATGCATAGTGTATTAAAGAAACGTTGCACTATGATGTTGGTTGAGCATGAGTATATTTTACCATGTTGCTATGTTGTTTATCCCCTTGTGGATTTATTCAAGTATCTATTATGTGCTTGATTATGTGTGAGTCACTGACATTTGGGGTATAACATAATACGATCAATTATGGAAGTGTGACCTAATGTGATCGGATTATGTTATACCCGTGACCGTCCCCTTCTCGCGGCCACAGCTTGGGGTATAGCATCTCGTAGTGAGCCAAAAGCCTTACAGAGTTGCTACTGTCTTATTTGGTTCCCGAAAAACGGGTCTTATAAGACGTGAGTATTGCTTAAGCAGCCACCGTAAGATTGGAGTATTATTATACCCAATGTTGTACGACTATCGCTCGTACGGGAAAAGGTAAACCAAGGTAATGTAAGGTGTTTACAGCTTTTCCAACGTGTTATGTGCAACTTGTTATGTGTTGCATCTTATATGGCATATTGCTGCATTCATAATAGCTTGCTGAGATTTATTCTCACCCCTCTCCCTTTACCGTTTTAGATTCCGAGACAGCGGACCGGCCAAGTAAGGGCGGTAAGGAGTTTGGAGGTTATATTTTGGGGATTGTCGGGTTGATTTGATTGGTATAGAAAATGTACTTTAGTATAAATCATTTATGGGAATTGTATTATTTAATCTTCATTCATTGTTATAACCGATGTCTTTTGTAACTAACAGTTTCGTACTTTCTAAGTTAGTCAACTATTTCTCCGTTGTGAAAAGGTGTAGACTTATTTTGAAAATGGTTATAATACTTATATTTATTTTGAAAGTTTTAAATAAAGATTTTAAAAGTTTTTGATATTTGGGTTAGTTTGAGGACGCTCCAGCTTGGGACACGTGTAGGTTCCGGGTCGGGGTCCTCACAAATGGTATCGAGCTCTGCTAGAATTCTCGGGGTAGAGTCTAGCCGAGCGAGAGTGTGTGGTAACTTACGTCGAGAGTATTATGCAGAATTTGTTCAAAGACGTAAAATGATATTGACCAACCGAGGAATCAAGGAAGGGTGAGTTATGGAAAGATAGATTTCCCCACCATCATTTGAGGTATTGTACCTGTCTCAGGAATTAGGGTTCATACTTTTATAAATCCTCGTGCATTCGTTCTCATGTGGCATTACATTTCATCTTTATGTGCATAATTGGCCTAAAAGTTGTTTTATGTGCTGGAGGTTCTACTCCTATGGGGTCGTACCTCGAATCATCCTTAATTATCTTAGTAGTTGTGATTAAGTGGGCATGTATTGCCGGTGGATTTGGTCGAGTTACCAATCCGTGAATCATCGTTATATTAACCTGAATTATTTGAGTAGTTGTTGTGTTTGAGGAGGACTGTCGCAAGAAGCGAGTCTCCTTATCTACGTTTGATTTACCTCTGAGTGTAATTGAGTCGGATAAATTATTAATTGATATTATGTCACATATGCGTAAATGTTGAAAGTCGGACCTAAGGAATGTGAAGGTTATTTGGGTTGTGCGATGTGTTTGATTTAAAATACACTTAAGTTATCTCATGTACAAAGTGGTAAATGAATTTGCGAACTCTTAGTTGAGGTTAGGTATATGACCTAATTAAGAGTAGTTTATAGTTGTATAACGTGCGTGAGTATTTATACATTGGTGTCGCGTGGTAGAGACTAGGTATATGAGACTAGTATTGGAAGTGATAGTCTAAGTGAGATTATATGAGTTATAAAATATCGCGAGTACGAGACCTTATAGAACTAATATAACTTTGCCTTATGTGTTATTAGTGGACTAAGTGGTGTTTTCTACGTGAGTTTCAAAATGGGTTTTCATCGTGTATCATACCAGGATATTGAGATTTTGAGTTGCTATAAGGTACTAATTTGGTATTCGGATTCCTAGATAGAGGACACTAATTGGGATGATGGACTTGATGATTCATCTTGAGAAAGTATTTGATAAAGCGTATAATTAGCTTAGCGACTCTCCGTAAGGTAAATTAGTACTATATTGAGGAAAGATGATACTTGGTGGTTAATTATAAGGTTATAGAGATCTTAAATAGGTAACCGTGAAGAATAAGTATTCGTTAGCACTTGCCGACGATTTGTATGACCGATTTTAGAAACTAGTAGGATACTCAATGGTTATTAGTTGAAATTTTCTGAGTGTTACAATTACAAATAAAAATTTGCTTTAAGGATATACTTAAGACAACATTTATATATAGTATGACCGTTTTGATTTGTGGATTGTGTATTAGTTATGGAGAGGTAAATAGGGTAAATGCGAAGAAGTATAATAGATACAGCTTATTGGTGACTTAAAGGATCAACTTCGTAAATTGGTAATATATGTATATGGTTCGTTTTGAAAATTGATTATCATTAGTTGAGAAAATGAGGATGAATCTTATTGGAAGACAGATACTTTAGGATGATTATATACTATAGTTCGACTTAGTTACGTGAATCATATGAAGGATTAGTGTGATGCTTGAAAGATATTGACGTTATACGGATTTTGAGTTTGTTGATGGTTATTGAGAGTTAAGTTAGATTATACCGTAATGTTTAATTGAAATTTGAGAATGATTGATCTATGAGAGTTCCAATTATATTTTCTTATTTAGAAATTATGGTATTTGATTGGGAACTAGATGTTTACAATATGTTGTTGCTAAGTACAATACCAAGATCAAAGGTAGGGAATAGATGACTCAAATTAAGTAAAGGCGTTGAATATTCAACTTGAAGAATTATTGAATTGGGGATGCTTTGCCAAGTTTATAATCTTAATGAATGTTTAGTGTTATTTATCCAAGATAGTAGTAAGTATTACGAGATTGTGTTTTCTTATAAGGAATTCAACTAAGTAAAAATATTATGTTAGAATTGTTTTAAATGTGCTTTAAAACTTTGGGTTGTATATCGAACTTCGGTATGAGCAATTGTGCCCTTCAGGGTAGTTGATTTAATAAGGTCAAGAAACCGTTTTTGTGTAAATTAAAATCATGAGTAATTTGACTATCTACCACCGGTATGGGACGGTTGTAGATAATTAAATCACTCGAGTTATTTTGTTAGCTTATCAATCCTTTGAAATTTCGAGTGGTTTAGTTAATTAAACCGGTATGGGCCGGTTTTAATTAAGTAAACCATTCGGGTCTCTTTGGATCTCTTCTTATATTATCATTTGAAATTCTGAAAAATGTTGTAAATTTTCGAAAGACATGTTACTTTAAAGTTATAGTTCGTACGTAAGCAAGTAGAAAAGCAACCTAGTTCCCCTATAGTGATTAATTGTATTAGAAGTTTTGATCCGAGAAATAATTGATAAATTGTGGAATTATTAATGTGGAAGTCGCAAAGTAGACTTGGTTTTGTATTGGAGTTGGATCGGCTCCGTTGTGGGCGGCCAACCATTTGATTTGAATATTGATTTATCACTAGGCCTGAACATAATTGGAACATTGAATGGTGATAATAGAATGTTGACGTTAGAAGGTTTATTAAAATATTTAGAGTTCTAGGTTGAACTTGAGAGTATTATCACTATAGATATTGTGATTGAGTTACATTGAAAGTAAAGAAGGGTATGTTGGTCTCGTTATAGAAAGTTGAATTGTATTTTCTACTCGTTATATATATAGCTTGATGAGATGTTATTATTACAAATTCTCACATATGTTAGGGATAGTTTGATTGTATAAACCCCATAGTATTAAAAAGATTGGATAGTCATTCATTTGGGAAGACCCTTTTGGAGTGTAGGAAGGCTATTAAATTTAACCTTGTGAAAATTTGAGGAATCATTACTTATTATTGAGAATAGGCTACGGGCATGTACAAGGGATGTTAGTGGTCAATAGTACGTATGGTTACCGAGGGTTGAGTGCGCATAATAGTAGTTATCCTTCTAACATTGAGATAAAACCGTATGAGGCATAGTTTGGGAAGAAAATATCGATCTCTAAATTGTTGGAGTGAGTTGGAGAAGCTTATAGAGTATTTGAAGTCTTAATGTAAAATCGTAATGTATTTGGTGACATTAAGTTGTAATATCGTATCATTAGTAAAATTAGAAACCTTGGAAAGGAATCATAGATATGAAGGAACTAATTGGGAATTGAGGTCTGAGGCATACATAAGTAACCCGGGGCGGGTTGATCTAGTAGGTAAGTGACAAATAAATTCGGGACGAATTTTCTTTAAGGGGGAGTGAGTGTAACGACCCTAACCCTAGGCACAATTTTAATATAACATTATATACTTTTAATATTAATATCAACCTTATGTGTTTATTTTATATCTTTAAATTTCTTATATTAGAATAAAATGATAAAGAAATAAATAATGTTCTAGGGGAAAATAATAATTAGAAATAAATAAAGTATTAGAATGGAGTGGTAATAAAATGGACAAATAAAATGTTGTTGGTTGGGAAAATTATTTTAAATTGGGGAAAGATTTGTTGTAGGGGATTTTTGAGTGGGGGACAAAATCCCCCAAAACCCTCCCTCTTATGGACCCCCCCCTCTCTCTTGACCATATTCATACTCCTCCCTCCTTCTTCATCTTCTTCCTCTTCACTTTCTCTCTCAACCTTCCATCCATGGAAACCCATTTGAGAAAACCTCTTCTCAAGCTCCTTCCAAGTTCGAATCTTCACCATTTTTAGATCCGAGAGCACTTTTGGAATCGGGAGACCAAGAGGAGTTCATCAAGCTAAGAAAGTCTTAAATCCATCTCCTATTTTTAAGGTGAGTTATTATGACCCTTCTCTTCTCTAATTGTTCATGAGATAATTATTGTTGTTATTGTTGTTAAAATGCTCATAGGATGCTTTGGTAACTCTCTTGGAGGGAAGGAATTGATTTAGATCATAAGGAAATGTGGGTGTTCTTGGAAGTGTTAAATAATGAAAGAAATGGAAGGAACTAGTTTAAAATGGTTGGAATCTTCTTTGAAGTTAAGAAATGGGTAAATAACATAGTATGATATTATTGTTGATGGAAGTAAATTTGGAAGTATAAGAAATGGGTGGAGTTAGATTTGGAATGTTAAATCTTGAAAATGGTAGTAAAGTGGGTGGAAAATCAAGTGGTAATAAATCTAGGTTTAGATCACTTTGAATTTAAATGAAATAAAATGAGGCTCTTGTTCTAAGAAGTTGATTTAAATGAAAGAAATGGGTTGAATTAATTTTAGAAGATTTACTTGAAATGAGTTGATAAAATGGGTTGAAAATCTTGTAATAAAAGTCTAGGTTATGTTATTTTGGTTTAAAGGAATTAGAATGAATTTGTAAAATTTGGAAATTCTTGAGGGAGATTATGAAAGTTAAGAAGATGTAAAAAGGGAAAGAAGAACCTAAGTAAACAAGGGTTTGGAATTGGAGTTGGCCGGATCGGGTCTTGGGCGGTCGCCCAAGTGGTGATGAGCGACCGCCCATCGTGACGTAAATTAGGATGCTTAGAAAACCCTCTTGGGCGGTCGCCCAAGAGGTTATGGGCGGTCGCCTGTGCTGGGCGTAATTGGCCTAGCTCCCTGTTTCGCTGAATTTTCATTAGTAACCTCCTAGCATGATCCTTAACCAATATAAAGTTTGGAACCTAACCTTTTCGGATATGAATTAATCCTTTTAACCTAAGTTATACTTAGAGCAATTGTGTTACTTAATGGTACCTTAATTGGGTTTAAATGGAAATATGGAAGCACTCTACCTTCGACTTAGAAATCATTTGACAGTTTGTTAAAGGTGACACCAACTTGGTAGAGATAACTTGGACCCTTATAGAGATCATATATTGTCGTATAATGACTAAGTAAGATAGGTTGTTGATATCTCATTATCTTACTCGAGCACCTATTCATGGATTGGATTATGCTTAGTGTATTACATAAATGCCGCACTCGATTATTGTTGAACATGAGTATATTTTACCATGTGGCTATATTGCTTATTTATGCATAGTGTATTAAAGAAACGTTGCACTATGATGTTGGTTGAGCATGAGTATATTTTACCATGTTGCTATGTTGTTTATCCCCTTTGTGGATTTATTCAAGTATCTATTATGTGCTTGATTATGTGTGAGTCACCGACATTTGGGGTATAACATAATACGATCAATTATGGAAGTGTGACCTAATGTGATCGGATTATGTTATACCTCGTGACCGTCCCCTTCGTGGCCACGCTTGGGGTATAGCATCTGTAGTGAGCCAAAAGCCTTACGTAGTTGCTATCGTCTTATTTGGTTCCCTCAAAACGGGTCTTATAAGACGTGAGTATTGCTTAAGCAGCACCGTAAGATTGGAGTATTATTATACCCAATGTTGTACGACTATCGTTCGTACGGGAAAAGGTAAACCAAGGTAATGTAAGGTGTTTACAACTTTTCCAACGTGTTATGTGCAACTTGTTATGTGTTGCATCTTATATGGCATATTGCCGCATTCATAATAGCTTGCCGAGATTTATTCTCACCCCTCTCCCTTTACCGTTTTTAGATTCCGAGACAGTGGACCGGCCAAGTAAGGGCGGTAAGGAGTTTGGAGGTTATATTTTGGGGATTGTCGGGTTGATTTGATTGGTATAGAAAATGTACTTTAGTATAAATCATTTATGGGAATTGTATTATTTAATCTTCATTCATTGTTATAACCGATGTCTTTTTGTAACTAACAGTTTCGTACTTTCTAAGTTAGTCAACTATTTCTCCGTTGTGAAAAGGTGTAGACTTATTTTGAAAATGGTTATAATACTTATATTTATTTTGAAAGTTTTAAATAAAGATTTTAAAAGTTTTTGATATTTGGGTTAGTTTGAGGACGCTCCAGCTTGGGACACGTGTAGGTTCCGGGTCGGGGTCCTCACATATCTTCTCCCGGGCATGCTTGGACCAAGAGTGCATGGCCGGATACGCCCCAACGTACTCCGCCGGCTGTCGCCACATCGTGACGTGGAAAAACTCCAACGCCCATACCTGCGAAAGGTAAAAATCCAATCAATCCAGTGCAAAAGAAAAGTGTGTGCTAAAAAAAAAAGGGGGGGAAAGCAAAAAGAGAGCTTATACCTCCAGGGCAAACTCAAAGCAGTACAAGGAGCTCACAGCCTTCCGGCTGTACCTATCGAGAGCAAAGTAAAGCTCGCGCCACCGGCCTCTCCCCACGAGACATCTCCGGCCATCTCCATGTCCTCCAAGGACCTCAAAGAAGGCAAAGACTGCCGTCCTCGCATGCCCAAAGAGGGTGCTCGAAAAAGCAAACCACAAGAAGGCCCCGGCAATCTCGATCGGCGCCTATCCTCTCCTCCCCAGCCTCATAGCTCACAATGGTCTCCACAATCTTCCCGTAGACCACCGCATACCCATCCCCATCCCCTTTTTGGGAATAGGGAAAATCCCAAGAGCCTCGCAGATCCGCATCACTGTAGCCGTCCCGCCATTCAATGCTGCGTCCGTTGAAGGACAAACCTGTGATCGCAGCATAGTCGGAAGGTGTAACCGTAGCCTCGCCTTAAGAAGTGAAACGTGTGGGTCGCATCCCACTGCTGCGCTAAAGCGAACATCACCCTTGCTCTTAGGGAACTTGACCACCCCCTTAAGCACTCAACAAACTCCCAAAGCCCGGTCTCAACAACAACTGTCTCGGACTCGCAAAGCTCCTCGGCCCGCATTCGGAAGCCGGTCCCACAAGTCAACCACAGACTCCACCGATCCTCGAGTCTTCATCTTGTTCAGTTGCTCCGTAACGTAGTTGTTTCCACCCTGCGATAAAAAAAAAGAGAAAATGTCAAAAAAAAAAAAATTGCATTTGCATTTGCACAAAAAAAAAACAAAGCATACATATGCATCATGAAATTTCAAAGAAATTCGACAAAGATGACAAAGATACAATGAGCATAGCCCCATTTTTCTCGCACAAAGAGACGGAGTTTTCGGCAAATCCCAATGCATTCATCAAAAAAAGATGCATTCCTACGGAAGTAAAAACTCCGTCCCATTTTCAAAAAAAAAAAAAAGAAAGTTCCTATGCATGCACGCATATCATTCATCATCTCAAAAAAAAATCCTACATCTTACGGAAGTAAAAACTCCGTCCCATTTTCATAAAATAACATGCATACATAACATGCATTCAATCAACGGGAGGAAAAATCCGTCCTACTTTTCAAAAAAAAAATCAATCAAAAATCATACATTCATATCATCATCTCATGTTGGCAAAATGCCAATTCTTTTCTCAAGCAAAATGCACATTTTGGAATACCAACAAATTCATTGCAACATGCAAAGCATCAAAATCAAGATTCAAAGCCAAGAACATCAATCATTCGAATTTTCAAAAAAAAAAAAATCACCCAAAATTCAAATCTCAAGCAAAAATCAACAAAGGGAATGAAAAGATTCGAAGTATACCGTTCGGAGACTCGGATCGTAAGCCCAATATTGCCAAGCATCGGGTAGGGCTCCTCCGCAATCGATTGCGAAAGAGTATAATGCCTCCTCATTCGACGAGCTCCAATCGTCTCTCCGCCACCGGCCACGTCCTTGGCCTTGAAAAGCACCTTCCCGTGTTCCATTGCTTAAAAATCAAAGAAAAATCAAGAATTTTCAAGTTTTTGAGCAACAATGGCGGAATTGCCGGTTTCTCTCCCTCTCGCTCTCGTAATTTCGAAAAAACCTGAATGGGAAGAGGAAGGGCGTTCGTCCTCATTAATACCCCTGATTTTCAAGTCCTCTCCGCGCGGATAGGATTGTCGTGGTCAAAATGACCCTTTTGCCCTTTAAAAATCTGGAACTCTACAGTCACCCAACTTGACAAAGTCAACCCCTTTCAAGGAAATCATCCCCTAGCCAAACGTAAGACCGATTTCCCGAGAAAGATAACGAGATCCCGTATCTTTCATCAAAATTACCCCCGGCAGTCAAACGTAAGACCGATTTCCCCGAGAAAGATAACGAAATCCCGTATCTTTCATCAAAATCATCCCCCGGCAGTCAAACGTAAGACCGATTTCTTCGAGAAAGATAACGAGATCCCGTATCTTTCATCAAAATTACCCCCTAGCCAAACGTAAGACCGATTTCCCGAGAAAGATAACGAGATCCCGTATCTTTCATCAAAATCATCAAACGGCAAGCCAAACGTAAGACCGATTTCCCGAGAAAGATAACGAGATCCCGTATCTTTCATCAAAATTACCCCCAGCCAAACGTAAGACCGATTTCCCGAGAAAGATAACGAAATCCCGTATCTTTCATCAAAATCATCCCCTGCAGTCAAACGTAAGACCAATTTCCCGAGAAAGATAACGAGATCCCGTATCTTTCATCAAAATTACCCCGCGGCCAAACGTAAGACCGATTTTCCCGAGAAAGATAACGAGATCCCGTATCTTTCATCAAAATCATCAAACTAGCCAAACGTAAGACCGATTTCCCGAGAAAGATAACGAGATCCCGTATCTTTCATCAAAATTAACCCCTGATCAAACGTAAGACCGATTTCCCGAGAAAGATAACGAAATCCCGTATCTTTCATCAAAATCATCAAACTAGCCAAACGTAAGACCGATTTCCCGAGAAAGATAACGAGATCCCGTATCTTTCATCAAAATTACCCCTAGCCAAACGTAAGACCGATTTCCCGATAAAGATAACGAAATCCCGTATCTTTCATCAAAATCATCCCCTAGCCAAACGTAAGACCGATTTCCCGAGAAAGATAACGAGATCCCGTATCTTTCATCAAAATTACCCCTAAGCCAAACGTAAGACCGATTTCCCGAGAAAGATAACGAGATCCCGTATCTTTCATCAAAATTACCCCTAGCCAAACGTAAGACCGATTTCCCGAGAAAGATAACGAGATCCCGTATCTTTCATCAAAATTACCCCTATAGTCAAACGTAAGACCGATTTCCCGAGAAAGATAACGAAATCCCGTATCTTTCATCAAAATCATCCCCTTAGCCAAACGTAAGACCGATTTCCCCGAGAAAGATAACGAGATCCCGTATCTTTCATCAAAATTACCCCTGCAGCCAAACGTAAGACCGATTTCCCGAGAAAGATAGCGAGATCCCGTATCTTTCATCAAAATTACCCGGCAGTCAAACGTAAGGCCGATTCTCCCGAGAAAGATAACGAGATCCCGTATCTTTCATCAAAATCATCAAACGGCAGTCAAACGTAAGACCGATTTCCCCGAGACAGATAACGAGATCCCTTATCTTTCATCAAAATTACCCCCGGCAGTCAAACGTAAGACCGATTTCCCGAGAAAGATAACGAGATCCCGTATCTTTCATCAAAATCATCAAACTAGCCAAACGTAAGACCGATTTCCCGAGAAAGATAGCGAGATCCCGTATCTTTCATCAAAATTACCCCCTAGCCAAACGTAAGGCCGACCTCCCCGAGAAAGATAACGAGATCCCGTATCTTTCATCAAAATCTTCCCTGCAGCCAAACGTAAGACCGATTTCCCGCACGAATACGTCTCGATTTTCCCCAAAGGCTAACAAAATCCCCAAAGAAAGTTAACGGAATCCCAAAAGCCAACGAAATTTCGAGAAAAACTCGAACTACGAAAGGGCTTCGATTCCCACTAGGGATACGTAGGTAGCCCGTCATTAGGTCCACCCCTCGACCAAAACGGTCACCCTCTCCTTCGGCAGCAGACAAAGTCCACCGAAAGGGCATTTCACATCAAGGTTCAAGGCACCTAAAAAGCCATCATCATCCAGGTTTGAGGCACCTAAAACGCCATCATCAAGGTTCGAGGCACCTAAAAAGCCATCATCATCAAGATTTGAGGCACCTAAAACGCCATCATCAAGGTCCGAGGCACCTAAAACGCCATCATCAAGGTTCGAGGCACCTAAAACGCCATCATCAAGGTTCGAGGCACCTAAAACGCCATCATCAAGGTTCGAGGCACCTAAGACGCTATCACTAGGAAAGCGATAAATCGCAATCATCCCCAGCAGAGACCGAAAATGGTCATTCCATCCCCAGCAGAGCGGATAGCCATCGACCGAAGATGGTCATCTCTTACCCCCCAGCAGAAGTTTCTCTCCAGCCCGATTGCGTAACTCGCTCATCGGGTTCGAGGCACCTAAAATGCCATCATCTCCAGGGTCAAAGACCCGAACTACGACTGGCTTGATTCCCATTCGGGATACGTAGGTAGCCTATTGAATAGGTTCAGCCACCCGATCACTCGATCATCCCGCCAAATATGGAGCCTTACTCTTATCGACGACCCCGCTTCCTTCGAAAGCACCGTCGCCGAGGGGCTACTGTAAGTGCTCCAATTTGAGCTTGTTAGTATTTTCGTTAGAAAATTAACGAAAGTTTTAACATTCCTAATATTTCCTAACAATCCTAACTTTTCTAACCAAGCAAGGGCAAAGTGGGCATTGCTATTTAAGGTTAAACCTCAAAAAGAATCTTAAAAAGCAAAAACAAAGGAAGAAAACCAAAAATAGAAGTGGCTGGAACATAAACTGGCTGTTTAATTTGAATTTTCAAAAGATTATTCTTCCTGTCCAAAGCCTGGAGCCGCATTTAATGAACAAAGTGCACGCTACCAACCTTGTCCGCGCGGATACCTTTGTCATTTCAGAGGGCTATAAATTGAGCCCTCCAATACAAAATGAGGAGCCACAACACAATTTGCACCGAACCTCGGGCGAAATATAGAGAGAAAACGGTGAGAATTCACTTGAATTGTGACCATTTTCTCTTGAATCTTTCCCAACTCACACTCACTCTCAAATTCAAACCCTAAACACATTCAAGCCTTGAACCCATTCAAACACAAACTCAAGGAAGATAGGTATAACCTCCCTCTTCTTACCCTAAAACTCTCATCCATGCATGCATCTTCAAACTACAAAATGTAGTTCATTCTTCTTCTTGTCTTAAGATCCAAGAAGATCACCATGGAAGTCCATCTCCATGGATGATCTTCTACAAGGATCAACATTTTCTTTAATGTGTTCTTGTTTTCTTGCAAATGCATTTTCAAAACCCTAAAAACCATTTTCAAGCATCAAATCTCATTTTCAAAGGATAAAATTCCCCTTCCCAAGCAAATGAAGTGCTTAGTCCTAATGTACCCCAAGGATGGTTTGGTATGGTTGATTCACCACTAAAATTTCAAGTGATCACTAACCAAAACCTAGGGAAATGGGAACAAGCATGGATGCAAAACCCCCCTTAAAATCATATTTTCTTTCTTGAGAAGTTGCTGTCCAGTAGCAATTTCCTCAGACCTCAGTCCATGGTCTAATTTTTTGGACACAGATAAATGTGGAATTTGGTGTTGACTACAAAACACTTTTTGTAGCCAACATACATATATTTCCATAAATATTTTTACTTTATTTTTTGGGTGAGTAAAACTCCTCTTTTCAAATTTTCTTTCAGAGGCTAGTTCATCAGCTTCTGGGAATCCAGATCTCATATCTGAGGTTTCCAGAAGGTTTTGACCCCTCAAATCTTCTCCAAAATGGAAAATTCCTTCGTACAAATCTTATTTAAGGTGTCTGGAATAACTTTCATTCTCTGATTTTATCCAGATTATGAAGTTTTAAGACCCTTGAATCCATTTCAAAATCAAAGGTCCACTGCCTTTTTCATTCTGGCAGAAGTGGCTCTCAACTTCAAAAGGTCTTTTGAGTACCAAATCTCAATCCAAAAATCTTCCAAAAAATCATGGGATCAGTTTAAAGTCTTAAAAAGATATCCCAATTTTTACTTTTCTGAGTTTCAAATTATTTTGGCCAAAATACACACACACACACACACAAATGATTTTCAGCTTGGAAGACTCGTTTTACGAGGCATTCCGGGTGCACACTAACGTCCTTCCCGGCGTGTAACATGACCTCCGAACCCAAATTTCTGATCTCGGGCTTTTTTCAAAGTTTTGGCCCTTAAAACAAAAATGGCGTGGCGACTCCGTTCTTTTTCCCGGGTTTTATTTGGTATTTTTCAAAGAAACGCGAAAAATCGAAATTTTTTCCCGCGAAATGGCGACACATCATCACAGCTATGTTCTGCAAGAAGACTCTGAACAAGTTCATCATCTCTTCATTTTGATTTCAAACTCCCCCGACATTACCAACATTTCCTTGAGCCCTTTGTTGATCATCATCATTCCCTGCCATGATACAAACCCCTGCATCAAACACTCGTCGTCAGTTATCACACACTCCCCCTTAATCTAGACATCTACCCTTGACTTCTACACCGAGCTCTGATACCAACTGTGGGGACCCCAACCCGGAACCTTAGCTCGTGCCCCGAGCGGGAGGGTCCCCTTACTAAAACAAACCACCTAAATAAAATAAAATAAAAACTTTTGTTTAACTTGAAAAGTAAAAACAAACTTTCATAAACCAACATAAACCAACTATATACATCTCCACTTGGAGGCAAGTTATAAAACAAACTTTGAAAACACAACCACCTGATTTAGTTACAAAGTAGTCACAAACATAAAGTTTACAAAAATTATCAATATACAAGTTTTCCAAAAGTATATTAACCAAATGCTACTTCCAACCATCCCCTAACCATATACATACCCTGACAACCCAAAAGAAAGCTTGTCCAAACTCATTCCCGGCCTTACTGGTTTGGTCCACCTGTCTCAGCGTGATCTAAAACAGTAAAGGGAGAAGGGGTAAGAATAAATCTCAATAAGATATTATGATGCAACAAGATGCCATATAAGATGCAACACATAACATGGTTACTCACAACACATTGTTAAAGCGGTAAACACATTACGTTACCTCAGTTTACCTTTCTCGTCTGAACAATATGTCGTACAACGTGGGAGTAAAACTCCTCTCTTTTGTGAACTGCTTAAGCATATTCACATCTTATAAGACTCATTGCTCATAGAAACATATAAGATACTAGCTATCTATAAAGGCTTTTGGCTCAATACAGAAGCTATCACCCCAATCTGTGGCCACAGAAGGGGACAGTCACAGGTATAATGTAATTCGATCACCTCATAGAACATTTTCCATAATTGATCATATTCCATTATACCCCTAAACATCAGCTAATATAAACACGTTCAAGCACATAATAGATACTTGAAAATAAATCCACACTTGGGATATCAATGCAACAACATGGTATTAGAACTCATGTTCAAACCAATAAAATAATGCAACATATATTTTATACACTATTAAACCACAAACCATGAATATGTAATCAA
This sequence comes from Adenophora triphylla var. japonica, assembly GCA_022495995.1. Taxonomy (NCBI): domain Eukaryota; kingdom Viridiplantae; phylum Streptophyta; class Magnoliopsida; order Asterales; family Campanulaceae; genus Adenophora; species Adenophora triphylla. The sequence goes on from JAFEMH010002437.1 coordinate 127,311, forward strand.
GTATGGGCATAATGTATCATAAGAAAGCTCTACATATTCACTATACAACATTGAGTACCCTTTATAAAGGTTCAAGATTGATTTACCAAGTTTTGAACAACTTTGGCTAAGTTCCACATTATGCTTTTCAACCATTTTCAAGACAATATTTAAGCACCTTCCCAATAGCCTTTTGGACAAGTTAAGACATCATTGTATAGATCATATGTTGTACTAGGATTAGAGTCAAAAAGGGGTTAAAGATGTACTAGGAAAATTAGGTTTTAATTGCTTGGAAACTGATACATAGGAAACAGGGCAGGACGAGTCGTCCCCCAGGGCACGACTCGTGATCACGACTCGTCCCCTTTTTCCTGCATACTGATACACTCGTCCACCAGGGCACGACTCGTCACGACTGAAGGCATGGCACGACTCGTGACATAGGGCACGAGTCGTGCCCTTCGGCAGATTTCAGCACTGATGTTTAACATCAGCAGGCCTTGGAAAATTTGGCCATTTTGCTCTTCCTCTTTTACCTCAACTCAGCAATACCAACCAAAACATTAGTATAACACTTTCCTAAACCATTTCACTCCATCACAATTTCATTCCAAATCATTCCAACCCCAAACAAAATGTACCAAAGCCATTTCCAACCAAATTAAAAGGTTCCAAAAAGGCCATGCACCTATATACCTCAACCATTCCAACATAAAACAACAATTTACTCCTATCCTTTCACCCTAACAACAACACCATGATTCAACTCATTCCAAAACAATTCCAACTCAAAGAAAATATTCCAAAAATACCAAGAACCATTTATACAACAGTAATATCTGTTGGGTTTCGAGGGTCCATGCGCAGCGGAATAATGCAAAATTAACTCGAAAACCCGGAGCCCTAGATACCGTTCTAGATGATTAATTAATAAGAATGATTTAGAATTACTAAACTTGTGTGTTTTTGTCGTTGATAAACGCGTTCCAACTCCAGATTGAAGAACTAGCGAATCTTCGATGAACAATTCTTTAATCACGAACGAAAGATCTTGAATAGCGAAGATCCTCTATGTGTATCCACGCGTTGAACGAACCCTAGAACGATTCTAGGCGGATTGCTAGATCCTTGATTGAAAATATTTTCAATCGATGAAGAAATATGGATTTGGATTGAGTTTTTGTTTTTCGATTCTCAATTGAAATCTCTCTTTTGTGTTTCTCTAAACCCAAAAGCATGAGAGTGACGGCTAGGGCAACCAAGGGTTTGTATTTATACGTTATAAAACTTTTCCCCTCGCGAAAACCCTAATTTAAGTCAATATCGCGTCAGTCCAGCGCCGACGGGATGACTCGTCCCCCAGGGCACGAGTCGTCCCCTTGCACACTGCTTCTGATTCTGGCGTCCCCCTTAAGGGGAATAATTGGCTCAAGCCCAGGGCACGAGTCGTCCCTATGGGCACGACTCGTCCCCCTGGGCACGAGTCGTCCCTCAGGACTCTCCCTCTGAATCATCTGTTCCAGGCCAAGGGAATAGTTAGTTCAGGCCTGGGGACGAGTCGTCCCCTGAGAACAAAAACTCCATATTCTACATTTTTGACAATTCGTTCGATGCGTGTGACCCCATAGGACTATATTAAGTTGGCAATGAGTTCGATCACATCGATCCTCATAAGACATGAGCGAACTCTAGCAAGCCATCATGCCTACCCAAATAATATAATATCAAGTTCGATTTCCTACATAGAACATATCACAATCCCTTTGTCAGACGATGTTCTATTGAACATGAGTCATGGTCCACGTCAACTCATATTGTTCAATGCTTTCTCGTTACTAAGTAAATTGATTAATCGAATGATATTAATCACATTAATTCATTCGGGCATGGCCATGCACTACATCAATCTTACTTACGAGTGGCCTAGCAAACATCTCTCTTTACGAGGGACAAATTTCCATCTTGACTTATCATTCTTCCCAACAAGAATCATATCATGCCAATAATAGCCCTTATTGTTATCCGGTTAAAGACAACGTTAAACTATATCAAACATAATATTCATCGAGTGAAAGACGATAATAATCTCAGGTCAAAGGATATCAATGATATAACTATATGAGATTTATTTATGACATACGACCATGACATAAACCTCATAATGGGTCAAGTCCAGTACCTTGTTCTCTAACAAGTACCCATGAATCTAATGTGCATCTCCTTGCATATAATCATCACATGATTATCCATTAGACTTCATACTAGTGCTTCCTAAGAGCTAGGGACACGATTATTAAAGTAAACATGCAAACACATATAATAATCAAAGAAAAAATCTCTTATATAAATGAATAATGACATTACAAATAAGTCTATCTCTATAGGCCTAGGGCACTAACACCTACAGTCTCCCACTTGCACTAGGACCAATCATTAATGTATCTTATACCCATGGACCTAACATGACCATCATGTTTAGCTTGTGGCAAAGGCTTGGTGAGAGGGTCCGAAATGTTGTCATCCGTTGGTACCTTGCATATCTTGACGTCCTCCCTTTCACAGATTTCTTGAATGAGGTGGAAACGTCTCAAAATGTGTTTGGATCGTTGATGTGACCTTGGTTCTTTTGCTTGGGCAATAGCACCATTATTGTCACAATAAAGCTCTATCGGGTTAGTGATACTCGGAACGACTTCTAAGTCACTAACGAACTTCTTGATCCAAACCGCCTCCTTAGCCGCATCCGATGCTGCTATGTATTCAGCTTCGGTTGTAGAATCAAGAATGTTGCTTTGCTTGGAATTCTTCCAACAAACAAGCACCTCCATTTAGCATAAACACAAACCTGCATCGCGATCTATAGTCATCTTTGTCGGTTTGGAAGCTTACATCTGTGTAACCCTTTACAACCAGATCATCTTCCATTCCTCCAAATACCAAGAATACATCCTTAGTTCTTCTCAAGTACTTAAGGATATTCTTGACTGCTATCCAATGGTTCTCACCAGATCGATCGGTATCTACTCGTTGCGCTTAGAGCATACGAGACATCGGGTCTAGTACATAACATGGCATACATGATAGACCTAATTGCCGAAGCATATGGTATATCACTCATCCTCTTTCGCTCATCATTTGTCTTAGGACAATGAGTCTTGCTAAGAGTAATGCCATGTCCCATTGGCAAGTTCCCTCTCTTAGAATTTTCCATGCGGAATCTTCTAAGGACCTTGTCAATCTATGTACTCTGACTCAAACCAATCATCCTTCTTGATCTATCTCTATAGATCTTGATACCAAGGATATAAGCCGCTTCACCCATATCTTTCATTGAAAAACATTTTCCTAACCAAGAATTAACAGTCTCAAGTGCAGGAACATTGTTTCCAATGAGCAAGATGTCATCGACATATAACACCAGAAATAGAACTATGCTCCCACTTATTTTCTTGTATACACAAGGTTCATCTTCGTTTTTGATGAAGCCAAACTCTTTGACTGATTCATCAAAATGTAGATTCCAGCTTCGGAAAGCTTGCTTCAATCCATAAATGGATCTCTGCAACTTACATACTTTATTAGAATTCTTTGGATCGACAAACCCTTCAGGCTGTATCATGTATACATCCTCAAGTAGGTTTCCGTTAAGAAACGCTGTTTTGACGTCCATTTGCCATATCTCATAGTCGTAATATGCGGCTATGGCAATTAAGATTCTAATAGACTTAAGCATTGCTACGGGCGAAAAGGTTTCATCATAGTCAACGCCATGAGTCTTCCTATACCCCTTAGCAACAAGCCTAGCCTTATAAGTATGTACCTTCCCATCCATGTCGGTTTTCTTTTTGAAAACCCACTTGCACCCTATGGTTTTTACACCTTCAGATGGATCAATCAAGTTCCAAACTTGATTATCGTACATGGATTTGATCTCGGATTCCATGGCTCCTAGCCACTTGTCCGAATCAGGAGTGGACATCGCCTCTTGATAGGAAGTAGGTTCATCATTCTCAATGATTTCTACTTCATTACTTTTCGTCATGAGAAATCCATATCTCTCAGGTTCGGATCGTATCCTATCCGATCTGCGAAGAGCTTGTGTATCTTGAACCGGTTCCACAACTGCTTGTGAATTTGGTTCCGTCTCTACTATCGGTTCCTTGTCATTTTCGGGTTCTTGAATTTCTTCAAGATCAATTTTACTCCCACTAGTTTCTTTAGAGAGAAACTCTTTCTCTAGAAAGACACCATGTCGAGCAACAAACACTTTGTTCTCGAATGGGTTGTAAAATTGATATCCTTTCGTTTCCTTAGGATAACCAACGAAAATACATTTATCAGATCTGGGTGCAAGCTTATTTTCAGAAAACAATTTATTTACATAAGCTTCACATCCCCAAATCTTCATGAAAGATAAACTAGGTTTCTTCCATGCCACATCTCATGTGGGGTTTTAGGAGCCGATTTAGTAGGGACCTTATTAAGTGTGAAAGCAGCTGTTTCCAGTGCATGTCCCCAAAAAGAAATAGGAAGGTTAACTTGACTCATCATCGATCGAACCATATCTAATAGAGTTCGATTTCTCCTCTCGGACACACCATTCCATTGTGGTGTTCCGGTTGGAGTAAGTTCTGAAACAATTCCACAACTTTTAAGATGATCGTCAAATTCTTGGCTTAAATATTCACCACCTCGATCGGATCGAAGTGTTTTAATAGTTTTACCAAGTTGATTTTGTACTTCATTTTGAAATATTCTAAATATCTCAAATGCTTCACTTTTGTACTTCATCAGATAGACATAGCCATATCTTGATAAGTCATCAGTGAACGTTATGAAGTACCGAAATCCTCCCCTAGCAATGCTATTCATTGGTCCACATACATCAGTATGTTTGAGAGCCAATAAATCACTAGCCCTTTCACTACTCTTAGTAAAAGGTGCTTTAGTCATCTTGCCCAATAAACAAGATTCGTAAACATCATATGATATTCATAATCATATGAGTCTAAATATCCATCTTTATGGAGTTTAGAGACGCGTTTCTCATTTATGTGACCAAGACGGCAATGCCATTTATATGTGTTGTTCACATTGTTTGGTTTAGATTTCTTATTAACATGATAGACATTATCAACATTATTTTCAACATCTAAGACATAAAGGCCATTATAAAAATGAGCAATACATTAAAGCATATCATTCAAATAAATGGAAAATTTCTTATTCGCAATAAGAAAATTGTAACCCTCGTTGTCTAAACAAGAAATTGAAATAATGTTTCTACTCAAATCCGGAACATAATAGCAGTTATTCAAAACTAATATTAATCCTCTAGGTAAAGTGACTTCGTAAGTCCCTACGGCCAATGCAGCAACTCTTGCTCCATTTCCAACCCGCAGGTCTACTTCACCCTCTTTGAGCGACCTTCTATTCTTTAGTCCCTGCACATTTAGGCAAATGTGAGATCCACATCCGGTATCTAATATCCAAGAACTAGAAGTAGAAAGTAAAATATCTATCACATAGATACCTAAAGTCATGGCAATCTCATTGCCCTTCTTCTTCAGTCCTTCCTGATAAGCTTTGCAGTTACGCCTCCAATGCCCAGTTTCCTTGCAATGGTAGCACACCGCATCCTTTTGGGATTTGGGTTGAGGCTTCTCAACAATGGCAACCTTTGCCTCCGGTTTAGCAACTCTTGCTTTAACCTTGGGTTTCTTGAACCCCTTTCCTTTATTCACCATCAACACTTGATTGGTTTTCTTGGCAATATTGTTCTCTGCATTCTTAAGCATCCCATGCAATTCAGACAGAGATTTATTCATCCCATTCATGTTATAATTCATAACGAACTGATTATAACTTTCAGGGAGTGAATGCAATATCATATCCGTAGTCAGCTCCAACTGGATAGGATATCCAAGCCTCTCAAGATGTTCGAGGTGACCCTTCATTTTCAACACATGAGGCCCAACAGGTTGTCCTTCAATCATCTTGCATGAATGAAGAGCCTTCATAGTGTCAAACCTTTCCTGACGTGCTTGCAACTGGAACATTTCCTTCAAATGATTTCCCAAATCATAAGCTTTCATGTGTACAAGGTCCTTCTGAAGGGCCTTACACATGGTAGCAAGCATCAAGCAACCAACATCAATAGAATCATCCACATGTTTCTTATGTTGATCCTTTTCAGCTTTAGTTGCATTAGCAGCAGGCTCGGGTGGAATGGGTCCATCGAGAATGTACAACTTCCTTTCCTGTTTGAGAACAATTCCCAAACTGCGGATCCAATCCACATAGTTGTTGCCATTCTCTTCTAACTTGTCCTTCTCAAGGACTGATCGCAGTGACAGATTTTGATTAGTGTTTACAGCCATTGATCTACAAGATATGCAACAAATATGAACACATATAAGTACCAATTTCATTTAAGAGATTAATTAACGTATTTCATAAATACTCCCACTAAATTATATAACCTTCTTATACAAACATGGATAATATAATTTAATAGGCTAAGACCCAACTTTAATTTAATTCAAGTCGGCTATGGCACGACTGCTCAAAATTAAACTAAAAAGGTAGATAACATTTATCAATCATATCAACATATGACTCTTAGATCCTTTATGAGATTATAGACATCATGTGTCACATGTTTCAATCTCATCTTAAGCCTTAGGCCCAAAACTGTTTTGATAGCCTAATTGAGTTCAACCATTTTAAACGTATAGCAATCACCGTTTTCTCATCTTGATCATACAAAGATAGAATTAATGTACCTCGCTGTGACATAGCCTACATAAAACTATCTGTGTACTCACAAGTGTTTAAACATGGGTGGCATAGACAAACTCAAATTTCAATGAAGGTTCAATTTTTCATGTTTATCAATTAACATGGCAAGGTTGATTCATGAAAATTATATGAGCATAATTATGAACATGGGATGATGCATCACAAATGACATTTGATGTTTACATCATTATTTCTAATCAATTAGGGTTTAATGACTCATGTAAAATCTCATTTAATATGAACATAATCCCTACAACAAACACTTTGTACAAGATCTAGAAATTCATCAATTACTAGTACGTGGCATTGTAATCCAAGGTTATCCCACACTTCCATCGAAGTGCCTGTGGGGAAGTTTTTGGTGTCCAGCCCATATACTAAGTAATATTCAAGACCCATATTCTAGATTAATCACATTAATCAAATAATTCAATTCACAATCATGGTATATCAAAATATACAATTACTTCCACAAGCAATTCTCATATAAAATCATGTTCTAAATCATATTCATCATGAAAATTAACATAATCACATTATATAATTATCATGATAATCTAATATAAACATCATGAACGGGGCTCTGATACCACTGTTGGGTTTCGAGGGTCCATGCGCAGCGGAATAATGCAAAATTAACTCGAAAACCCGGAGCCCTAGGATCCGTTCTAGATGATTAATTAAGAAGAATGATTTAGAATTACTAACCTTGTGTGTTTTTGTCGTTGATAAACGCGTTCCATCTCCAGATTGAAGAACTAGCGAATCTTCGATGAATGATTCTTAATCACAAACGAAAGATCTTGAATAGCGAAGATCCTCTATGTGTATCCACGTGTTGAACGAACCCTAGAACGATTTTAGGCGGATTGCTAGATCCTTGATTGAAACTCTTTTCAATCGATGAAGAAATATGGATTTGGATTGAGTTTTTGTTTTTCAATTCTCAATTGAAATCTCTCTTTTATGTTTCTCTAAACCCAAAAGCATGAGAGTGACGGCTAGGGCAACCAAGGGTTTGTATTTATACGTTATAAAACTTTTCCCCTCGCGAAAACCCTAATTTAAGTCAATTTTGCGTCAGTCCAGCGCCGACGGGACGACTCGTCCCCCAGGGCACGAGTCGTCCCCTTGCACACTGCTTCTGATTCTGGCGTCCCCCTTAAGGGGAATAATTGGCTCAAGCCCAGGGCACGAGTCGTCCCTATGGGCACGACTCGTCCCCCTGGGCACGAGTCGTCCCTCAGGACTCTCCCTCTGAATCATCCGTTCCAGGCCAAGGGAATAGTTAGTTCAGGCCTGGGGACGAGTCGTCCCCTGAGAACAAAAACTCCATATTCTTCATTTTTGACAATTCGTTCGATGCGTGTGACCCCATAGGACTATATTAAGTTGGCAATGAGTTCGATCACATCGATCCTCATAAGACATGAGCGGACTCTAGCAAGCCATCATGCCTACCCAAATAATATAATATCAAGTTCGATTTCCTACATAGAACATATCACAATCCCTTTGTCACACGATGTTATATTGAACATGAATTATGGTCCACGTCAACTCATATTGTTCAATGCTTTCTCGTTACTAAGTAAATTGATTAATCGAATGATATTAATCACATTAATTCATTCGGGCATGGCCATGCACTACATCAATCTTACTTACGAGTGGCCTAGCAAACATCTCTCTTTACGAGGGACAAATTTCCATCTTGACTTATCATTCTTCCCAACAAGAATCATATTATGCCAATAATAGCCCTTATTGTTATCCGGTTAAAGACAACGTTAAACTATATCAAACATAATATTCATCGAGTAGAAGACGATGATAATCTCAGGTCAAAGGATATCAATGATATAACTATATGAGATTTATTTATGACATACGACCATGACATAAATCTCATAATAGGTCAAGTCCAGTACCTTGTTCTCTAACAAGTACCCATGAATCTAATGTGCATCTACATGCATATAATCATCAAATGATTATCCATTAGACTTCATACTAGTGCTTCCTAAGAACTAGGGACACGATTATTAAAGTAAACATGCAAACACATATAATAATCAAATAAACAATCTCTTATATAAATGAATAATGACATTATAAATAAGTCTATCTCTATAGGCCTAGGGCACTAACACCTACAATATCAACTCTAAACATGGAATGAGCAATAATTGAAGGAAACCATAATAACTTACCAAAATAATTCGAAAATAAGAAAAACTTCAATCGGATAGACGTGATCCTCTCGGCTTCCTCAACATTTAGACGCTCACGGATCGAGAAACGGACAAAGATCGAATTTGAAATGAATTTTAGAATGATGGAAGAACCCTAAGCTTTTCTCATGGACAAGGATATGAACTTACTGATGTTTGTTAAATTATGAAGCTTCTCTAACAAAACCAAGGATAAACATTAAGGCATTTTCACTTTAGCTCCTCCATTGATTGCATTGCTACAACTAACAACCTTAACTTCCAACCTTGACACTTAAGCACCTTAATGGAAAATATAATTTTTTACTAAATTTTCAACAATTAAAATATTAACTACACCACTCCTATTTATTCCATTTAGACATTAAATAATTAAAATTAATTTATTAACATAACTAAAATGTCACATAAGTTATCAAAATATCAAAATGAACACATAAACATTTCAATTATCATATAATGCCTAACATGAGATGCAATGCACCCCACCCCCACGTGCCCAACACGTGATCAAAATAGTGCCTAAGTTTAGGGTCGTGACATGATCCCTCACAAAAACTTTCCCAAAATTTGGAGATCTATCAACCCCGATATCTCGACTGAGATTAGCAAAGAATTCTAGGACCAGAGACCTAGAGTAAAGGATAGGGAAATCTAAGAATTTGTCCAGACTTCTATCAGAAAAGAATTTAACCAGCCCAAGTTTTTCAAACACACTCATGTTCCGTTTCTTTTTCAATCATGAAAAATCGATGAAGATTTGTAGAAAAACGGGATTCAGCCTCAGGGGTGAAGAAAAGAGAGTTGTGTTTAAGGACTAGATTATATGAAGAAGAAGGAATTCGAACAGATGACTTACGTGTCTGGGAAACTGATTTGGATGAACAACCACTTATCTAAGCAGTTGTGTGGCTAGTTGTTTGAACAACATTGTAAGCAGCTTGGGTTTTGGGATGGGCAGGAGTGGCCTTCGAGGCTTCTTCTTATTGCGAATTTCAGTGTCGCTCAAAGTGTCTTCTGTGCCTAGGGAGGCAGTTTCATCGCTAATTTATGTGCAAGACATAAGAGTTGATTTATCTCTTTGTCTTTTAAAGAGACTCCTATGTTGGGACTACAGGTAAACATTATTTTACCATAGGCTAAGTTTCCTTGTATTCCTCTAAAGATGGCTTCAGCAGGGTTTTTTATCCTCCAATCTAAGAGGGCTATTTTTAATGGGGAATCGATTCCTGTATTAAAGGTAGATTTTATCATAATTTTAATTGTCCTTTGTGGATGAAGACATCCTTTACAAATAAAATTGAAAAAAGAGATAAAATGGTCCTGGACTGACCAAGATACAGAAGCAGTAAAAAAAATCAAGGGACAGAAACTTTTGAAAATGTCAGACTCTTGTTAGAACAATTAAATGTTTCACTCTTTGCTAATAGCAATGGAGAAGACTTTTTAACCCATATTACAAACTCTAGATTATCTTTTCTCAGGAGGAAAGGGTATCGATGGATGTACTAAACAGCTAAATAATATAAATGCAATAACCGGAAATATACATATCATGTGTAATTTCATCTGCGAAACTTTAGGAATAAAAACATTAGATACATGAAATTTAACTATTATCCTACTCAGAAATACGGATTTAATAGCCTTGTTACTAGATTTATTATTTATGATTTCGAAGAATATATTGCATGTGATTGTGTTTTCATTAATCAGAAAAAAATAGCTAAAAGTTATCTCAGACAGGTACAACGATTTTATAATAAAATGGAAAAAATAAATACATAAATAATGACTTTTTTTTATCTAAACGGATTAAAAAAATACTGGTATCAGAGCATGTACCCTCACCCCTCACCGGTATAAGTTAAAGATCCATGTCTGATCAAGAAATTAGTTCAGAAAACTCTCATGAAAATGAGAATTATGAACAAATATTTGATGAAGAAGGATATTATGGTCAAGACATAACTCTTGACGAGCATCTTCTCTACTAAATAGAAAAAACTAAACTTAATCTCTTGCCTTCATAAAAGAGAAATATTATTTCAAAGTTTTTAAAATCTAGAAAAAATACAGGTATGGTCAATTAACATTTTGTAATTCACTACCATTCTCTTTTTTCCTCTTTTTTGTTCTGAGTGTTTGTTTACCATAAAGGCAGGAGAGAAGTGGGGACTTCTTGTTTTTCTTATTACTTTTAGTTTTAAGTGTTCATCAATTTGTTTTTTAAATTCTTCACGGTCTTGTGGAGAGTATTGCATGGGTTTTGCTTTTATAATTTTTTTAGGGTCTAATAATTCTATGTGTGCTGTGAATTTACTTTTATTTATTCTTTCATCTAGAGGGTGTTCAGAACAAACTTTTTCTAAATTTTAGAACAAAAGTCATAGGATCAGGAGACAGACCAGTTCATTGTTAGACTGGAATGATGAAGAATATTTCCTTCCGTATCATTGGATTGAAGTAGGACTTTCTAAAAAAGATATAAGGTTCGAACAACCCCAGGCAAGAAAAATCACATAAGATGTGGAAGAACTGACAAAATTTTTAAGGACCTCAAGGTTACAAATAAAATTGAAAAACGAGATAAAATGGTCCTGGACTGACCAAGATACAGAAGCAGTAAGAAAAATCAAGGGGCATGTAAAATATCTTCTTGATCTTTACAACCCTAGTCCGGAGGACAGACCTGTCAGAGAATGTGATGCGTCTGATCTTTATTGGGGTAGCATATTAAAAGCCCTCACTCCAGATAATAAAGAACTCGTATGCCTCTCACATTCAAGAGTCAAACATAATGTCAATAATGAAAAATAGTCAAGTTGTCACAAGAGTCAATCGTGCAATGCATGAATGCAGGATAATAATTTTTTATTTTTTCAGTATTTTCTGTAATATACAATTATACAGAGATGCAAACAGTTGTCTGCACAGTTGTGAAGTCATCTGTGTTCACACAACTCGATAAACTTATTAAGGGAAGAAAATCTCTCAAAATCCAAAGCCTTGTTAAAGATATAAGAAAGTTGATATGTTGTTCCTATATGTTCAAGGGTAATGATTATTTGTTCAACAAGATCTCTTATAAAGTGTGTCTAATATCTATTTGCTATGTACGGGAGTGTTGTACACGATTCTTGGCAATATCTTTGGCACTCATGTTATCACAAAATACGGTTAAGGTTTCAATTTTCAATCCATAATACTTTATCATTTGTTTCATCCACAACATTTGGGTACAACAACTACCTACTACCACATATTCAGATTCAGCAGTAGATAAAGAAACACAATTTTGTTTTTTACTAAACAAAGACACTATATTATTCCCTAGATAGAAACACCCTCTAGTGGTGCTCTTTCTGTCATCCGTATTACCAACCCAGTCAGAATCACTAAATCCCACCAAGTTTGTATTAGTATCTCTAGTGTAGCTTAACCCCAAGTGAATTGTGCCCCCAACATAACTAATAATTCTTTTTACAGCCTTTAAGTGAGATACATTGGGATCAGCTTGATACCTAGCACATAGGCACACACTAAACATTATATCAGGTCTGCTAGCCATGAGATACATCAAGATCCCTATCATACTCTTGTAGAGGGTGTGGTCAATACTCTCACCTTCCTCATCTTTACAAAGCTTTTGGGATGATCCTATAGGAGTTTTCAAGTGTGAAGCATTATCAAGCCCAAATTTCTTCACCAAGTTCTTTGCATACTTGGATTGTGAAACTGACATTCCCTCTCTGGTTTGAATATTTTGTAGACCAAGAAAGAATTTCAGTTCCCCAACCATACTTATTTCGAATGTGGATGTCATACTTTTAACAAACGTTTCAAGTAAGTCATTGGAAGTAAAACCAAAAACTATGTTATCCACATAGATTTGAGCAATAAGTATGCCCTTTTTATTTCTTAGAACAAACAAAGTATTATCAACTTCTCCTCTTTTAAACCCAAGTTGAACTAGCTGCTATGTCAGTCTACCATACCAAGCTCGTGGGGCTTATTTAAAACCATAGAATGCCTTTTTCAACTTGTACACATGATTTAGTTTAGAGAGGTCCTCAAATCCTTTAGGTTGCTCAACAAAAGCTTCCTCATTCAAAATACCATTTAGGAATGCACTCTTTATATCCATCTGGTGTAGAGTGATTTTTAAATATCATGCAATAGCTAACAACAATTTGATTGACTCAATACGGGCTACGGGGGCAAACGTTTCATCAAAATCCACCCCTTCCATCTGAGTGTAGCCCTGAGCCACCAAACTTGCTTTGTTCCTTGTTATATTGCCTTATTCATCAGATTTATTCTTAAAGATCCATTTGGTCACAATCACATTGACGTGAGAGGGCCTAGGAACTAAAAACCACACATCATTTTTGTCAAATTGGATTAACTACTCTTGTATGGCATTAATCCATTTTTCATCTTTCAAGTCTTCCACGGCATTCTTTGGCTCATAATTAGCAACCAAACAATAAGATTTTACCTGATGGTACATAGATTGCACACTTACCAAACCTGCGAGGTCACGGTAGTTGATCTTCTTTCCTCTTGTTTTCATTCCTTCATCCACTTCCCTTATGACCTGGGATGTGGGATGTTCCCTCGTATTCTTGAAGAAATGTCCCTTTCTTTGCTTACTCAACTTTCATTAGTTTCAGAATCTTAACCTTGATCCTCAGTTGTTTGACCACTTGTGTTGTCAGTTGTTTGAACAACTGGTTGCACAACTATCTGAACAGATGGTTGTTCTGCAGATTCATTCTCCTTTTGTGGTTCAGATTCGTTATTAAATGGATCTAGTTCCCAAGTGCAACTTGTTACATCATCCTCAACTGTTTTGACATTAAGATTAGTAGTGTCATCAAAACAACATTTATGGATTCCATAACAGTTTTTGGTTTTGAGATTATAAACTCTATATGTCCTACTGTTTGAGTATTCAATGAAGATGGCTTTGTCACATTTGGAATCAAATTTAAAGAGATACTCACGGTCATTCAATATGTAGCAAATGCACCAAAAACATGAAAGTATTTGACTGTGGGTTTCTTTCCAAGCAAGATTTCATATGGAGTCATGGTACTTCCAATTCTTAGAAAGACACGATTTCCCACATGACATGCTGTGTTCACAGCTTCTGCCCAAAAATTTTGGATAGATTTTTTGAGCTTAACATTAATCTAGCCATCTCTTGTAATGTGTGATTTTTCCTTTCCGTTACCCCATTTTGTTGAGAGGGGGCTGAGAACTCATGAGTTATCCCATTTGAATCGCAAAATGATGAAAAAGTGGCATTTTCAAACTCGATACCAAGATCAGACCTGACTCTAACAGTTTTCAGACCATATAAATTTTTTACCTTTTTGTACCAAATTTTGAAATCATCAATGGTGTTGGACTTTTCTCTTAAGAAAATTACCCATGTATACCTAGAAAAATCGTCCACACACAAAAAACATTATTTCTTTCGAGACATACTTTCCACTTCTATGGGACCCATTAGGTCAGTGTGGATCAATTCCAGACACCTTGAGTTTCCACAATTTTGAACCTTCTTATTACTTTATTTGGTTTGTTTCCCTTTATAACAAGACCCACACACACTTAACTTCTTCAAGTCCAGTTTGGGAAAATCTTTTGCTACCCCAAATCTTATTAATTCATTGATTTTCTTTCACTAGCATGACTACGCTTTTGGTGCCAGATTGCAGTCTCATCCATTTTAGTATAGAGACAAGACAAGTTGCTGCCAACCTTGTAGCAGTTAAACCTTGTAGCAGTAATCAGAGGATCGAACACCAGTTAAAACACACACATTACTATTATCAAATACTTCACACCTGTACTTGTCAAATTTAACAAAAAAGTCATCATCACACAGTTGACTTATGCTTATCAGATTTTCCTTCAGTCCATCAACATGCATGACATTATGTAACTTAGGCAAAACTGATACATTCAACGTACCTTTGCCAATGATCTTACCTTGGGCTCCTCCACCGAAGTTGACTTTCCCACATTTGAATGGTTTGTAGTCATTGAAGTTTTCACGTGCCCCGGTCAAGTGACGAGAACAGTCACTGTCAAAGTATTAGGATCCTTCAATACTGCTCTTAAAAGAGGTGAAGGCCACTTGACAATTCATGGTTTCGTTCCTTACCCAGCAAGTTCTTGTTCCAGCTTTGGGTTGTTTGTACAGTTGTGTGTACAGTTGTGCACACAATCGTCTGCCGAATTGTTCACTCATCTTTTCTAAACCAAGTTCTTGTTTCATTTTGTAACTAGAGCCGTTAATTTGGGATAGTCCCGTCATATAAATGGGACGGGACGGGATAGTATATTCTAATACCGTATAAAAGCGGGCCTATTTGGGACATCCCGTTTGGGACGCGGGACAAAGCGGGATGGGACTGGTGGGACGGAACGGGACGTCCCGCATTTTTTTAATTTTAATATTTATTTTACTTTATTTTAACCTCAAAGCTATTTTAGCACTTAATCTTTAGTTTTTTTTTCAAATATGCATTGTCTTTTGTGTTGATTAAGCTGTTTTATGAAATTAAGAAGTTTTAATCTTGTTGTATTGTAAAATATTAATCTTATGTTTTCAATTTAATTTTTTGACATCATATCAGTTGGATTTTAGTTTTATAATATTAGAGTTTTCTTGTACCGCATTGTTCCGTATTTTCCCGCGTCCCGAGGTAGATTTGGGACGGGACGAGGTATTTAAGGCCCGCTAAGAATTCGGGATGACCAGTCCCGTCTAGCATAGTTGCGGGATATCATAGTTTCATCCCGTCCCGTTATCCCGAATTGACGAATCTATTTGTAACAATATGGTCGAATATGACCTGTAGCAATACAGTGATAACATACATACCTCCTTTTCCTGTATTTTCTGTTTAAAGTAGTAAATTCAGGTTTAACAGAGGGGACAGTTTTAACTTTTTCAATTTTTGAAGTGCTTTCTCCTTCTTTTACAAAAACAATGTCTCCATAGCCAATTCCTAGTTTTCCTTGGTTTCCCATTTTCAAAACCTCTTCTAACTTAGCTTTACCTTTGTTCAGATTTGTTAGAGTTTCTGTCTCTTTATCAAGATTTTTTTTTTGTATTTTTCACATTTCATATCTTTTTTTATAAGTAAAACTTCTAACTTGGCTATAGAGTCCTTTTGAAAATCACTTTCTTTTGACAGACTTTTAACCATAGATTTCAGTTTGAGATTTTCTGCAGTTAGTTTCTCATTTACCTGTTTGAATATCTTAATTGGCTCCATTCGCTTATTCAGTGTGGAGTTCAATATAGAAACTGTGCAAGTCCTCATAGGTAGCACACTCTTCTTCTGCTGGATCATTGCTTGTTTCACCGGCAGTCTAAGAATTCAAGCAGGTATACAAACTATTCTTAGTTGTATAGTTAGTTGTGTGATCAGTTGTGCAATCATAATTGCCTCCCAACTCCCGAAACCTATAAACTCGTGTCCCAGAATGGAGGGTCCCAAAATACCTTCTTTCAAAAAAAAACCTTTCTTTATATTACTTGAAAAGTATAACGACCCTTTTTGAAATCAATTTCAAACTAACCCCTCTACTCGGAGGCGATATATATAAACCTGTTTAACCAGTTATAACATGTATAAGTTACAAGTACTACAAATGTAAAGGCTTACTTAAGCCAACTTTAAAACAAACCATTCCCAAGTTTAATTACAACACAAGACAACTGAAACATGTTTATAAAAGTTTTATATACAAAACTTTTCCCAAAAGAATAACAACCCCAGTCTATTCCCAACTCCCCAAACCAACACATACCCTGACAACCCAAAAGATGTCCAAACTCCTTTTCGGCCTCACCGCTCCGGTCCTCCTGTCTCAGCGAGATCTAATACAATAAAGGGAGAAGGGGTGAGAATAAATCTCAGCAAGCTATTATGTATGCAACAATATGCCATACAATATGCAACACATAAACAGGTTGCTCAATATCACATATGCAACACATAAACAGGTTTCTCATAATCACATTGGTAAAGAGGTAAACACATTTCGTTACCTTCTCTTTACCTTTCCCATGTGAATCATATATAGCACAACGGTGGGAGTAATACTCCGCTCATTTGTGAACTGCTGGTGCATATTCACGTTTTATACGATCCCTTTTAGAGACCCATATAAGATATCAGCTATCTTAGGAACTAACTGCACATATCCATAGAAGCTATAGCCCCAATCCGTGGCCACAGAAGGGGGAGAGGTCACATATATAACGAAATCTAAACACCTTATGAAATATTTTCTCATAAGTGATAGTATTCCATACACCCCCAAGGATCAGCTGATATAACTATATTCAAGCACATAACAGATACTTGAAACTATATCCACCCCATGGGATATCAATACACCTGGTACTTATTCCTCAAGTTAAACCAATCACAATAGTGCAATATGCATTTAAACACTATTGAATAACAACAATCCCATAACATGGTATTAATACTCATGCTCAATAAATGAAACAGTGCAACACGTATTTAAATACTATGTGCACAACCAACCATGAATATGTAAACATATATGGCACAATGTATATCACGTAAGCCCTACATATTCATTACCCAATATATAATCCAGTCACAGGGTATTAATACTCCTGCCCAACCAATAAAGTAGTGCAACATCTATTTAATGCACTATATGAACCAATAACCATATACAAGTAACCACGTAGAGGTACAATGGCATACAAGTAGCCCTACGCGTTCATAACATAACATTAAACACCTTCTATAAAGGTTTCATAACAAATTACCAAGTTTTACTAACTTTGGTTCATGTTTCGCAATTTGCCCTTCAACCATTTTCAGGTCAATATTTAAAGACCTTTCCTTTATGATTTTGGGTCATTTCAGACTCCATTGTATAGTACTAATGTTGTACTAACATCATAGTTATAGAAGGATCAATTCCATAATAGATTGCTTAGGGTTACATGCTTGCAAACTCAGCCTCAGAAAATTGTCCTGGGCACGAGTCGTGCTAATGGGCACGAGTCGTGCCCAACTCCCGCACGAGTAGTTTAAATGTCACGACTACTATATACGAGTGAAAGGGCTGGGGAACGACTCGTGCTCATGGGCACGAGTCGTGCCCTTGCCCAGAAACTGCAGTTCATGATGAACCTCAGCAGGACAAAGCACAACACCCATTTCCTTCATACTCTTTCCATTCAACTCAATTTTACCAAGTTTTAACATCAGTATAAGAGCAACAACAATAAAATATACTACCTCCAAACCATATACAATCTTATACCACCCTACCAAATGGAACTAAACCATATTTTTCACCTCCTTCACCCTAGCTCTTTCCACCTCATAGGTTCATCATTTTACAAGCCACGAAACTTGTCCAAAATCATCAAGAACACATTATATACTCATAATATCATCTGTATATCTATTATGAACAATTAAAGAAAGAAATCATAATAACTTACCAAAATTTTCCGAAATAAAAGGAAGATATAATCGGCTATACTTGCTCTAATCGACTCCCTGATCACAAATATGAAGTTGGAATTGAAAACGGATCAACGGTTGATTTACTAGGATTTTCTGAAGGTAACCCTAGGTTATGGAATGATACGTAGGATGAAAGGAAGTACTGAGAGAGAATGAGAAGATTCTGGGGAAGAGAAAGATTTATATAAGAAAATTACACTTTAGCTCCTCCATGAATCAATTAACCTCAAACCACTACCTTAAATTTATATTTACACACAAGCTCCTCAATACTTTTATAACACTTTCATTTAAAATTTCAAATGTTATAACTTTAGCACATAATTTCCATTTAATCCATTTAGACATTATATAATTAAAATTAATTTAATAACGTCTAAAACCACGTAATTTAGCAACTTAGCCAAATAAACACTTAACAATTCCAAATACCAAATTGAACACATAATCATTTCAAATGCCAAAATGCATAAGATGAGATGCGATGCACCCCAACCCCACGTGCTCCACGTGTGACCAAAGTGGTGGCTAGGCTTAGGGTCGTGACACTCACTCCCCCTTAAATAAAATTTATCCCGAATTTAGACTTCACTTACCTGAATGCTCAAATAAATCAGGATACTTCTGTCTCATCTCAGATTCCAATTCCCAAGTAGCTTCCTCAATGGTGTGATTCCTCCACAGAATTTTCACCACAGGAATACTCTTAGTACGCAATTCCCGAACCTGCCACTCCAGAATCCGCAATGGTACCTCCACATAGGTTATATCCACCTGGACATCCTCTGGAGGAGAACTCAATACATGAGAGGAATCATAACAGTACTTCCTCAACATGGACACATGAAATACATCATGGAGAGAAGAAAGAGATGGAGGTAGAGCCAATCGATAGGCTAACTCACCTACCTTCTCTAAAATCTCAAATGGACCAACAAATCTAGGAGTCAACTTCCCTTTTTTGTCAAACCTTTTAATCCCCGTTCTTGGTGAAATCTTCAAGAATACAACATACCAACCTGAAAGGATAACTCCCTTCTTCTAGCGTCGGCATAGCTCTTTTGACGACTCTGGGATGTCCTCAATCTGTCACAGATCACTTTGATCTTCTCAGTTGAGTCTCTAACCAAATCTGGACCCCAAAGTCTAGCTTCACCAACCTCATCCCAACATATTGGGGACCTACATTTCCTCCCATACAGTGCCTCATATGGTGCCATTTCAATGCTGGATTGGTAGCTATTGTTATAGGCAAATTCCACTAAAGGTAAATGGTCTTCCCACGATAAATGGAAGTCCATCACACAAGCCCATAGCATATCCTCAAGAATCTGAATGGTCCTCTCAGTCTGCCCATCAGTCTGAGGATGAAATGCTATACTAAAACTCAACTTGGACCCCAAGGCTTCATGTAAAGCCCTCCAAAACCGCGAGGTGAATCTCGAATCCCTATCAGAAACAATGTTGACAGGTACTCCATGCAATCTCACAATCTCGGGAATATACAACTGGGCCAATCTCTCCAATGAGTACTTGGCTGAAACTGGTAGAAAATGAGCTGATTTGATCAGTCTATCCACAATCACCCATATAGCATCCATCTTCCTCGAAGTAGGAAGCAATCCAGTCACAAAATCCATAGAAATGCCCTCCCACTTCCACTTCAGAATATCCAGTGTTTGAAGTAATCCTGATGTCCTCTGATGTTCTGCTTTGATCTGTTGGCAAGTCAGACACTTTGATACGAATTCTGCAATCTCCTTTTTCATACCATTCAACCAATAACCTCTCTTCAAGTCCTGATACATATTGGTGCTGCCAGGATGAATAGCAAATCGAGATTTATGGCCATCCTCTAATACCTGCCTTTTGATCTCTGAGGAAGAAGGTACGCAAATCCTGCCTTTGAAGGTTAGAATCCCATCCTTGTTCAATGAAAACTCCCCAGTCTTTCCATCTTGCAATTTCTCCCTAATTTTCTTCAATTCATTGTCATTCAACTGAGCTTCCAAAAGATCCCCATATAAAGTAGGAACAGCTCTGACATTTGCAAATAACATATCACCTTTCAATTCCCGAGATACCAATGATGATAAATGAGCCTTACAGCTAATAGCATCAGCCACCACGTTAGCCTTCCCGGGATAATAAGAAATGACACAATTATAATCCTTCAGAAGCTCCAACCAACGCCTCTGTCTGTTGTTCATTTCCTTTTGAGTAAACAAGTATTTCAGGCACTTATGATCTGTAAATATCTCAAATTTGGTGCCATACAAGTAATGTTTCCATTTATGCAACGCAAAAACAATAGCAGTTAACTCCATATCATGGGTAGGATAATTCTGCTCCGCTGGTGATAACTTCCTTGAAGCATACGCAATTACCTTCCCATTTTGCATAAGGACACAACCCAATCCTTCTTTGGAGGCATCACTGAATATAACAAAATTCTCACAACCCTCTGGAAGTGTAAGGATAGGGGCTGAAGTCAATCTCTTCTTCAGTTCAGAAAAACCAGCTTCATACTTAGCATCCCATATAAATGGTACATCCTTCCGAGTCAATCTGGTCAATGGAGTTGCAATCCTTGAAAATCCCTCTATAAATCTTCGATAATACCCCGCTAAACCAAGGAAACTACAAACCTCTGTCACAGTAGAAGGCTGTTTCCAGTTGACTACGGCCTCAATCTTTGCAGGATCCACAGCAATACCAGTACTGGATACCACATGACCCAAGAAAGAAATTTGTTTCAGCCAAAACTCACATTTGCTGAACTTGGCAAATAACTGTTTCTCACGAAGCATGGATAAAACAATTCTCAAGTGCCTCTCGTGATCTTCCCTGGATTTTGAGTATACCAGGATATCATCAATAAAAACCACAACGAAACTGTCAAGATACGGCTTGAAGATCATGTTCATCATGTCCATAAATACGGCTGGTGCATTCGTCAACCCAAAGGGCATAACAAGAAATTAATAATGCTCGTACCTTGTTCTGAAAGCTGTTTTAGAAATATCATCTGGCTTGATTTTCAACTGATGGTATCCGCTACGCTAGTCCAACTTGGAATATATAACGGAACCTTGGAGTTGATCAAATAAATCATCAATATGAGGAAGAGGATATTTGTTCTTAATAGTAGCTTGATTCAGTAGTCTGTAATCAATACACAACCTCAATGTACCATCCTTCTTCCTAACAAACAATACTGGTGCTCCCCAGGGTGAAACACTGGGACGAATAAAACCCCTGTCTAACAACTCCTGCAACTGAATTTTGAATTCTTTTAACTCAGCTGGAGCCATTCTGTAAGGTGCTTAAGAAATTGGTGAAGTACCTGGCAATAAATCAATACAGAACTCCACCTCTCTATCTGAAGGCATAGAATACTCAGTTGAGAATACATCACTAAACTCATTCACAACTGGAACACAAGAAAGTTCAGGAGACTTCTTACTAGAGTCTAACACATATGCCAAGTATCCCTCACACCCTTTTGATAATAACTTTCTAGCCTTTAGTGCAGATATAACATGAATGCCAAATAAAGACTTATCAGCATCAAATATAAACATAGGCACATCAGGCATAGAAAAGGTGACTCGCTTTCTGCGACAGTCCACTAAGGCATGACAATAACTCAACCAGTCCATGCCTAAAATAACATCAAAATCTTGGATTGATAACTCTACCAAATCCACTGGCAATACATGCCCACAAATAATCACCTCACAATCATGATAGATCAAAGAGGATTCGAGGCACTCTCCTACAGGAGTAAAAACCTCTAGCACATAGGGCAACAACTTAGGCAACTTATGCGATGTGAATGCAAAATGAGATGCCACATAAGAATGAGACGATCCAGGATCGATAAGAATATGAGCCCTGACCCCCGAGACAGGTACAATACCGCTAATGACCGCGGTGGGATCTACCATGCCTCAACCCAAGGCAAACACTCTACCTTACACTCTCTCTTTAGGCTTCCCCTCAACATCCCTCTTAGCACCAACTCTGGCCTGGTCACCTTGCTGTCTACCACCCGCAGCTTGACCCTTTTTGAATTTAGGACATTCCTTTTTTAAGTGCCCCATCTCTCCACAATTCAGACATTTACCTGTTTCCTCCAACAGCTGTCTTCAGAATGTCCTATCCTCTTGCAAAAGTTGCAAATAGTCCCAAATTGGCTAGATACAGGATGAGTTAAAACTGTGACTGTTCCTCCCTTAGCTACTCCAGAAGTTGAAGATTTAGGCTGACCCTTGCTCCGACCTGAACTCGGGCCTGGAAACTTAGTCTTGCTTCCACTACCTTCAGGCTTGCCTTGATGTTCTTCAATGTCATTTTCAATTCGGTATGCCATATTAACTGCTGCCTGTTAGTTGGGAAAATCATGAGTCAACAATTATTTTCTGAACTCCAACCTCAGTCCCTTATCAAACCTGTAGACTCTCCTTCCTTCATCTGGTACAAGATGTGGACAATACCCTGCTAGCTCTATAAATTTTGCAGAATACTGGGCCACTGTCATTGCCCCTTGCTCAAGCTTCAGGAACTCTACCTCTTTCTTGTCTTTAGTAATCAAGGGAATGAAAAGCTCTTTGAATCTCCCAGTGAAGTTGTCCCAAGTTTTGGGCGTGTGGTCCCGCTCCTAACATTCCTTAAGGATTTGCCACCAGTGCTCTGCAGGACCTTCCAGTTTGAACACTGCACATCTGACTTTTTCTTCATCTGTACTCTCCATTGCCACAAAAATCTTATTCATAGCTTCCAACCATCTCTCAACTATCACTGAATCTGGATCCCCGTTGAAGCTTGGTGGAGCCATTTTAATAAACTTTTCTAACCCATGTGTTGGCCTTGCCTCAGATTGCTGCTGGGCCTGACCCTGAGCTGCCATATTCTGAAGGAAAATCCGGAACCTAGCCATCATTTCAGCATTCTGGTTTCCCCCAGCTCCCATGTCACCAATATTCCCCTGATCCCTCTGTTGGTCATCACCAGTTCCAGCCATTACAACAATCCATGCATTAAACACTCGGCATCAGATATCACACACTCCCCCTTAGACTAGACATCTACCCTTGACTTCTAGCCAAAGCTCTGATACCAATTATGGGTGCCTCCCAACTCCCAAAACCTATAAACTCGTGTCCTAGGATGGAGGGTCCCAAAATACCTTCTTTAAAAAATAACCTTGCTTTATATTACTTGAAAAGTATAGCGACCCTTTTTGAAATCAATTTCAAAATAACCCCTCTACTTGGAGGTGATATATATAAACCTGTTTAACCAGTTATAACATGTATAAGTTACAAGTACTACAAATGTAAAGGCTTACATAAGCCAACTTTAAAACAAACCATTCCCAAGTTTAATTACAACACAACACAACTAAAACATGTTTATAAAAGTTTTATATACAAAACTTTTCTCAAAAGAATAACAACCCCAGTCTATTCCCAACTCCCCAAACCAACACATACCCTGACAACCCAAAAGATGTCCAAACTCCTTTTCGGCCTCACCGCTCCGGTCCTCCTGTCTCAGCGGGATCTAAAACAATAAAGGGAGAAGGGGTGAGAATAAATCTCAGCAAGCTATTATGTATGCAACAATATGCCATAAAATATGCAACACATAAACAGGTTGCTCAATATCACATATGCAACACATAAACAGGTTGCTCATAATCACATTGGTAAAGCGGTAAACACATTCTGTTACCTTCTGTTTACCTTTTCCATCTGAATCATATGTAGTACAACGGTGGGAGTAATACTCCGCTCATTTGTGAACTGCTGGTGCTTATTCACGTCTTATATGATCCCTTTCAGAGACCCATATAAGATATCAGCTATCTTAGGAACTGACTGCACATATCCATAAAAGTTGTAGCCCCAATCCGTGGCCAAAGAAAGGGGGAGGGGTCACATGTATAAGGAAATCTAAACACCTTATGAAATATTTTCTCATAAGTGATAGTATTCCACATACCCCCAAGGATAAGCTGATATAACTATATTCAAGCACATAACAGATACTTGAAACTATATCCACCCCATGGGATATCAATACATAACCTGGTACTTATTCCTCATCTTAAACCAATCACAATAGTGCAACATGCATTTAAATACTATTGAATAACAACAATCCAATAACATGATATTAATACTCATGCTCAACAAATGAAATAGTGCAACACGTATTTAAACACTATGTGCACAATCAACCATGAATATGTAAACACATATGGCACAATGTATATCACGTAAGCCCTACATATTCATTACCCAATATATAATCCAGTCACAGGGTATTAATACTCCTGCCCAACCAATGAAGTAGTGCAACATCTATTTAATGCACTATATGAACCAATAACCATATACAGGTAACCACGTAGAGGTACAATGACATACAAGTAGTCCTACGCGCTCATAACATAACATTAAACACCTTCTATAAAGGTTTCATAACAAATTACCAAGTTTTACTAACTTTGGATCAAGTTTCGCAATTGCCCTTTAACCATTTTCAGGTCAATATTTAAAGACCTTTCCATTATAATTTTGAGTCATTTCAGACTCCATTGTATAGTACTAATGTTGTATTAACATTATAGTTATAGGAGGATCAATTCCATACTAGATTGCTTAGGGTTACATGCTTGCAAACTCAGCCTCAGAAAACTGTCCTGGGCACGAGTCGTGGGCACGAGTCGTGCCCAACTCCCGCACGAGTGGTTTAAATGTCACGACTACTATATACGAGTGAAAGGGCTGGGGAACGACTCGTGCTCATGGGCATGAGTCGTGCCCTTGCCCAGAAACTGCAGTTCATGCTGAACCTCAGCAGGACAAAGCACAACACCCATTTCCTTCATACTCTTTCCATTCAACTCAATTTTACTAAGTTTTAACATCAGTATAAGAGCAACAACAATAAAATATACTACCTCCAAACCATATACAATCTTATACCACCTTACCAAATGGAACTAAACCATATATTTCACCTCCTTCACCCTAGCTCTTTCCACCCCATAGGTTCATCATTTTACAAGCCACAAAACTTGTCCAAAATCATCAAGAACACATTATATATTCATAATATCATCTTTATATCTATTATGAACAATTAAAGAAAGAATTCATAATAACTTACCAAAATTTGCCGAAATAAAAGAAAGATATAATCATCGGCTATACTTGCTCTAATCAACTCCCTGATCACAAATATGAAGTTGGAATTGAAAACGGATCAACGGTTGATTTACTAGGATTTTCTGAAGGTAACCCTAGGTTATGGAATGATACGTAGGATGAAAAGAAGTACTGAGAGAGAATGAGAAGATTATGGGGAAGAGAAAGATTTATATAAGAAAATTACACTTTCTCTCCTCCATGAATCAATTAACCTCAAACCATTACCTTAAACTTATATTTACACACAAGCACCTCAATACTTTTATAACACTTTCATTTAAAATTTCAAATGTTATAACTTTAGCACATAATTCCCATTTAATCCATTTAGAAATTATATAATTAAAATTAATTTAATAACATCTAAAACCACGTAATTTAGCTAATTAGCCAAATAAACACTTAACAATTCCAAATACCAAAATGAACACATAATCATTCCAAATGCCAAAATGCATAAGATGAGATGCGATGCACCCCAACCAGGGATGACCAAAACCGGTTCTGGGCCTGGTTCCGGTTCGGAACCGCCGGTTTCGGTTCAAAAAATGTATGACCCTTAACCGGCCCGGCCTAACCCCGGATCCAGTTCCGCTTGGTACAAACCGGTTTCGGTCCGGTTCGGCGGTTCCTCTTTTTTTTTTTTTCTTCTCAACTTGAATTTTGATCTGACTCTGACTAATTCAAAAAAAAAAAGAAGCAAAATTTGACAACAAAACCGGTTCCAGGCCCGGTTCCGGTTCGGAACCGCCGGTTCCGGTTTGGCAAATGGATGACCCTTAACCGGCCCGGCTGACTCACGGTTCCGGTTACTCCGGTTCTGGTTTTCTCCCCGATTTGCTCCGGTTCCGGGCTTTTCCGGTCCGGTTCCGATCCGATTTGCTCATCCCTAACCCCAACCTCACGTGCTCCACGTGTGACCAAAATGGTGCCTAGGCTTAGGGTCGTGACAATAATATTCCACATTTTCCACATCTAAATCACTATCCGACAATGTAAGTTGAGGTGAACACCATATAGACTGATTTGCAGTTTGCTCATCATCATCAGAATTACTCAAAGTAAGAAAAACTCATTCCTCACTTTTTAAGAATGTTGGAACACTCATTTGCATAATGTCCATAACCTTTGCAAGCCCTGCATTGAATTGAATCAATGGGCCTTTTGCCTTCAGGTATAGATTTTTTGCAACATTTTCCTTTTTGAATGATTCAACCGTGAAAGGAGTTGAGGGTGCCGAATTAGAAAACTTTGTCAACCGTTTCTTTTTCAACATACTGTTGAATTTTTGAGTGGTCATTTTTCACCCAGGTTTGATTCATCAATATCTTTAGATAGTTGAACAAGATCATGAGATACCTTGATAGAGCTTCCAAGAGCAATTGAATTAGCTTTGCTTGACTCTTGTACCCCAAGATATAACTCAAAATTTGTTAAAATTCTCAAGACTTCATCAAGTCCAACAGTTTGGACATCCTGAGTTTACTCAATAACAGAAATCATAATAATAAACTTTTCAGGGAGAGTTGTTATTACTTTACTCACAAGCCTTGCATTGGATATAGATTCACCTAAGGCAAATGACTCGTTTGAGATGTCCAAAATCTTGGCTGAGTACTCTTTTATAGTTTCATTTTCTCCCATCCATAAAGTTTCAAACTTAATCATTAAAGTTCTTAACTTAGTTTGTTTGACACTGGTCGATCCTTCACAATGAAGTTGGAGAATGTAACAAGCAACTTTGGCAATAATTTGATTAGAAAATAATCTGAACATATAAGTATCCACATGGTCAGAAATTGCTCCCATGGCCTTTGCATTAAAGTTTGTAAAGCAATTTCCTCATTATTCCAAGTTTCTGTGGGCTTATCACCATAAATTTTCTCCCTTTTTTCATCACCTTTAGAACTAGAAAGGGAAATTTCAATCATGGGAGAAGTATAGCCAACAATGAGACTAACCTAATCACGATGATCAAGATACTTAATATGCATAATCATTTTAGCCTTCTAAATGGTATTGTTTGAACCATTTAGGGTAGGCGGTTTGTTATTACTATGATGACAGTCCATAATGGCTAATTCAAGAATTGATCTCAGTTGAATAGAAATAAGGTTCTGATACCAATTGAAAGATTATAGCTATAACTGATCAAACTTGTTTTGTCACTTGTGATTACAGTTGATCACACAAGTGTCCTAACAACTATCTAAACAACTTGACAAAAAAATAAACTCAAACGACCGGTAAGTAAATGCAGCGGAATAACAGTTAAACATAAACACTTCAGCAGTAATTTCTTGCTGGAAACCTTTTAATAAAACTACAACCTTATTTGAGAATAGGTTGCAAAGTAAAAACTTACAATGAAAAGAAAATCAATTTTACGAAAACACCAAAGTCGTTCTAGCCTAAGAGCAATAAAAACAGAAAAGCAATCTTGAATTATCAACGATCTGAAATTAAACAAACAAAGAAAATAATTAAGGAACACTCTATTTTTCTCTCGAAAATCTGTATCGAAATATGAAAGGTGCGGCCTATTTTTATAGTGATCACAATTCTTTTTCAACAATAATGATTCTTTTTTATGCAATCTCTTACTTATGAACAAGCATTTTTCTTTCCTTATCAATACAAGAATACTTACTTTCATTGAGTATATACCTAAATTAAATAATCATTAATAAACATAAAAATTAGTTGATTAGTCAACTATAATCTAACTTATATTTACAATTATTTACTAAACTAATTTATATAAAAAATATACACTAATTTATAAATAAAAATCACAAATATATTAAAAATATAAAAATATTTTCATAATATCGGTAAACAAACTCAATCGCTCTTCCCACATAATAATATTGAAAACATTCACACAAATTCAATTTTCATTTCATCACCATCTACACATAGATGACATAACCCTCTCCCCCTCACCCCCCATAAGCCATATCTTTCCAAATCTCTAAAATTGTCCATGTCCAACCCCAAGTGGACCCAACAAGTACACAATTAATTACTCCCTCCACTCTAAATTGATATTTTAATTTTTTTTTATTAACATGAAATGAAAGTACTTTGATAAATAATTATACTATGTCAGTTTAATTATATTAATAAAAATTTAAAATTTGTTATTAATATATTATTATAAATACTATTAATAACAGTTTTAAAATGTTCATTCGAATAATTAACTCAATCTAAATTACTGTTCAAAATATTTATGAGCTAACAAAAAAATAGAAAGATCAATTTAATACGGAGGGAGTACATTTGATCACTTGCATACCACGTGAACCCGCAAGCTTTTGTTTTGTATTCCATTCTTACAAATCAACCAACTAGGGCAACGTAATTTCGCTTTTTTTTTTCAAATAAGGTAACGTATTAACTAGTTATTAACTTAGGTATCGTACTTTCAAAATTAATTTCAAATAAGGTATCCCACCAAATTTTTGACTAACGTCGTTAAAAAATCTAACGGGCTTGTCAACCTCGTTTAGGGGTGAGGGGCGGGGTGGGTGGGGTGGGTAGGAGGGTGGTGGGTGGGTGGGGGTATGGGGGGATAGGTAGGGGCGGAGCCAGGGGGCATGGGGGGTCACTCGCCCCCCTGGCGGCGGAAATGCAGTGGAAAAAATTTTTTTTTGCCTCCCCCCATATTTTTTTTATATATGTATATATATAATTAACTTCAAGATTAACACCAGTGAGTGGTGTGGTTCAGTGGTAGAAAGGGTGAAATTAAAGCCTTTGGTGTTTCCTTTCAAATCCGTGTTCAAGCCCTGCTACCTACATTTTCAATTAATTTTATTTGTCCTCCATCTTTGTTATTCTCTCTTTCTCTCTATCCATTTTTTTTTCTTAACAGTTTTGTTGTTCTCTTTCTCCTAATTTCCTCACATTTTTTCAATCTTAATTAATTAGTTAGGCTTTTCCCATTTCTTAATTCTTTACATTTTTAACTAAAATACATTGTATTTCATGGATCCGACCCATTTTTTTTACTTGTTCGACCCGAAATTTTTTTTGGCTACCCCGAACCCCGTGAAATCTTGCCCCCAGGGCAGTTCGGCTCGCCCACAGGGATAGGGCGGGGTGTGGGGTTGGTAGGGGGTGGGTGGGTGGGTAGGGCGAGGGGTGGGGGGTAGGGTGGGGTAGGTGGGTGGGTGGGGGGTGGGTGGGTCGAGGGGGTAGGGGTGGGGGTGGGTAGGGCGGGGTGAGTGGGGGGTAGGGTGGGGTGGGTGGGTGGGTAGGGGATAGGGCGGGGGGTGGGTCGGGGGGTAGGGTGGGTAGGGGGTAGGGCAAGGGGGTGGGTGGGGGTGGGTCAGGGGGGTGGGGGTCGAGGGGGTGGGGGGTTGGGGTAGGGGATGGGCAGGGGGTAGGGGGTAACGATGTTGACAAGCCTGTTAGATTTTTTAACGACGTTAGTTAAAAATTTGGTGGGATACCTTATTTGAAATTACTTTTGAAAGTACGATACCTAAGTTAGTAACTAGTTAGCACGTTACCTTATTTGAAAATGGACCTTAAGTACATTACCCTCCTTGTTAATTATTCCCTTCCATTAACGATCTCTAAATTTCATTTCAAAAAGATAATCTGAAATTTTTCATAGATTTAAGTAGGGGTGGAAATGGTTCGGCTCAAACCGTGGTTCGAAATCGAGCCGAACCAAACCGTGCGGTTTAGCTCGATTTTTAAACTTATGCGGTTCAGCTCGGTTTAGAAAATTGATAAACCACACGGTTCGGTTCGGCTCACGGTCTGACCCTTCAAGCCGAACCGAGCCGAAC
This sequence comes from Adenophora triphylla var. japonica, assembly GCA_022495995.1. NCBI lineage: Eukaryota > Viridiplantae > Streptophyta > Magnoliopsida > Asterales > Campanulaceae > Adenophora > Adenophora triphylla. The sequence continues at coordinate 157,904 of JAFEMH010002437.1, forward strand.
CGTTTCAAGCTGAACCACGAGCCGAACCGTAGAGCTGAACCGTGGAGCCGAGCTAGCTGAACCATAGAGCCCTTATATGGTTTTTATATGGACGGAGCTAATGATTCTGGCGTTTCAGCTTTCTAGAAGGCCTTTCCATTGCTGGACGGAGCAAGTTTTCTTCTTTATTTTATTTCCTTTCAAAAGAACGTATATTACAAAATTGAGCCAACGAAGAATACTTTCTTTAGTTATTACTTGTTAGTTTCTTACAGAATATATTTTGTTCAGTTCAGAACATTGAGCCTATTAAACTTGCTTTTAGGTTTTCAAATAGCTTTTTGCTGAAATATAGAAGAAAATGTTAAAATGATGCATCTCTGTCTCTGTGAATAAATACATTTTTTTTTATTACCCAGGTTCCCCAGCTTCGCCGGATCAATCCTGGACCACCAGGTACCGGCCCCTCAGTATGCTGGCGGAAGTAAATCGCGGGATGTGCCACTATATGCGACGGGTGGCGGCACCCGCCTACTCACGGCCCCGAGGAGCCCTCCTATAAGGCATTTACACTCTTCCAACACCAAATGGTTGCTCCATTGCTCCTGCCGAGGCAATTACATCACTTTTACAACACCGAATGGCTCCAGGTCCTCGCCAAGATTTGAACTCCCCACACCGAGGTTGCAATCCCGGCGGTCTTGCTTCCTTAGCTGCGGATGTGCCAGGGGACTCGAAGGACCCTGAAACCCAAGGTAAGAATTAAACCACAAAGATTCCCCTTGGGGGGAATCGAACCGGTGACCTCTCCTTCGGAAGGCCACCATTATACCACTGGGCCAAGGCCCATTAGGTTCTGTGAATAAATACTTGAATATATGTTTCATGTTAGCCTGCTGAGCCATACAAGTATCTGCTGCCTAAGGTAAGTTTCAAACCGCGATTTAAGTCACGGTTTAAATCGTAAAATCAGACCGTAGTTTAAACCGAGTCGAGCCGAACCGTGATGGTTTAGCTCAGCTCGGCTTGGACTATTTTGTGGTTTAGCTCGGTTTGAAATTTCTCCAAACCGATGTATAACGGTTTGGCTTCTAAATTATCCCAAACCGAGCTAAACCGAACCATTTTCACCCCTACATTTAAGTGGCGAAAATGTATACTCCCTCCGTTCCAGCCCAATTGATACCAAATTTTTGGGCATACAGATTAAGAAAAAGTAAGAGAGAGAAAAAGTAGAAGAAAATGTTGTGAGTATGAAAAATTAAATATAAGAGAGAATGAGTGGAAGAAATAGTAATTTGATTGGTATTGTGAGTGTAAAAGTAAAATATGAGAGAGAATGAGTGGGGAAAATAGTAAAGATTCCCTTCCATTTTGGACAGTCTCAATTGAGCTGGGACGGATCAAAAAGAAAATAAGTCTCAATTGGACTGGGACGAAGGAAATAAATAATTTTTTTTTTCTTTTTTATAAAATATTTAATTTTACAATAATAAAATGAGTAGCAAAAAATGTTTGATCAAAAATGTCCTGAAATGATTTTCTTTTAATATTTTAATAAAAAATAATTAAAATCAGTGTTCTAAAAGACCCCGCCTAAGGGCGCCTAGGTCCCGCGTAGGCGCTAGCCCCTCTCCAACGCCTAGTTCTAAGCCCCGCCTAGGTCCCTACTAATCCCAACTAGTTCTCGCCTAGTCCCCGCCTAGGCGCTAGGCCCGACTCCGCCGCCTAGCATCCGCCTAGCGCTTTTTTTAGAACCTTGATTAAAATACAATTTAAAAATTATTATGATTAGTGCTGTAACGGCAGACCCCACCCCACCCATTTCTTCCTCTAACCCTCTCACAAAACTCTCAACCTGCAACGTTTGAAAAGGAATCTCTTCTCCCTGAACAGTTTCTCACTCAGTGAGTAATAAGTAGTTGCATTTAATGCTTTTGGCCCCCCTCCAATCTCTTCTGATTTCTCTGTGTTCATGATCTACAAACTTCCAGAACACCTACAGAAGGGTGGGGCCCATGACCCATGTTTAGGTCACCTAGCTAGCCTTTTTAAAATAAACCCCTTGGAGAAATTTTAGGGAATTGAATTTATGATGAGTACATAACTATGGAGAAACGCATTTTTAATAGCCAGAAGCTATACGTTTGATAATCAGAAGAAAATTTCTGGATATCAGTCTCAAAGGGTTTTGGATATCCAGAAGCTTTGGAACGGATATCCAGAAGCCTTTGAGCGGATATCCAGAAAAAATAGATTCGAAGCCAAATCCAAGGCCAAGACCAGAAATTGCTTATTGAAGATTTCTGGATATCCATAAACCTTCAAATGTATATCCAGAAACCATCAAATGAATATCCAGAAACATATTTGAAGCCAAATCCAAGGCCAAGACCAGAAAATGCTTATTCAAGGCCAAGACCAGAAAATGCTTATTGAAGGTTTCTGGATATCCAGAAACCTTCAAATGTATATCCAGAAACCATCAAATGAATATCCAGAAACATTTTGAAAGTTTCTGGATATCATTTTGAAGGTTTCTGGATATCACTTTCATAAGCTTCTGGATATCCTTTCAAAGGGTTACGGATATCCAGCCTTTGAGACCGATATCCGAAGTAACCATGGGACAAGGTCATGGCCAATACAAAAAGTTTCTGGATATCCTTTCAATAGCTTCTGGATATCCGTAACCCGTTTCTCCATAACTTATGGAGAAACGCGTTTCTCCCTAGATTTTACGATTTATGATTGGCACAATAAATCTTTAATCAAAATGAGAGTGTTTTTTTTTTTTTTTTTTTTTTTTTAATGCCTGGGGTTTCCAGCTTCGCCGGACTAATCCTGGACCACCAGGTACCGACCCTCAGTCTTTGTTGATAGAATTTGAGGTGCAGCAAAGTGAAAATGCATCAATTGTCCCGATTTAATTTTCAATAAATATATGATCAAAGTCAAAATGAAATACTCCCTACGTTTCAAAATGTTTGTCTCATTTGATTTTTTTATTAAACTTTAACTACAGATATATGACAATTTAATAGTGTTCATGAAATTCTAAAAATTCCTATTGATTCACCATTGATAATATTATCAACAACAACTTTTAGAATTTCATGAACATGATTAATCTATCATAAATTTGTGGTCAAAGTTCAACAAAAAAAATCAAATGGGACAAATATTTTGGGACGAAGGAAGTAACATTTTAAGAAAAATAGATATTTCTATTAAATAAATAAATTTATCATTTAATCTAAAAATTTTAAATGTCTTACTGCTTGATAGTGTTGAAGATATAAGCTGTTCATAAATTGATATGATACTGATTGATCCAGTTTGAGAAACAATAAAAAAATTTAAGAAGGAATTGTAAACAAGAACATAATCAAATGCAGAGAATGAAAATTGATGTTTCAACCTTGTTGTGTATTGATGAAATGATAATTTTATATAGAAAGAATGAAATGATATCTAGCCTATATACTCCCACCGTCCCAGAACAATCTTCACACTTTCCCTTTTGGGCGTCCCAAAACTTACTTCACACATTTAAAACTTACCTAAAATGGAAAGGAATCTTTACTATTCCCTCCACTCATTCTCTCTCCTACATTATTTTAATACTCACAACACCATTATAATTTACTATTCTCTCCACTCATTCTCTCTCCTATTTTATTTTCACACTCACAACACTTTCAATATAATACTCCCTCCTTAAAACATGTGCAAACAGTGTATGTGAACATTGTTCTGGGACGGAGGGAATATACTATTAAATCTATACATATACGACCGTATATACAATGAATGCAGAATCAATCTTCTCTTTCTTGTAACAGAATTGATACTGTAGGAAAACAAATTATAATTTTCCCAAAATTTGGATTTTCATTGATCAACTTGAGAATATATATGATACAATAATTTCTGGCTAAGAGAATTCTAAATCAAAAAGGAAAAAGGAAACTGGCAGAATTTGAGAACTAAATCTCGTCAGATTTTGGTCTTGGGTGGTCGCCCACTGGGACCTGGGCGGTCGCCCAATTGAACAGACTCTTCAACATTATTTGATTTTGATCCTGGGCGGTCGCCCACTTGTACAGAAAGATTTTCATCGTTGGGTTTTGCTCTTGGGCGTTCGCCCACTTGGCTTGGGCGGTCGCCCACTTGTACAGCCCTTTTAACTTTGCTAGAGATTGGTGCTGGGCGGTCGCCCATAAGACCTGGGCGGTCGCCCACTTGCACATGAATTTCAGCGTCATCTTCACAATACCACATGTCATCTGTGCTATAATCTGGTGTGCTGCTCCTCTGGTGTATCCATTTGCTGACTTTGCTGTGTCATGTAGGTATTCTGAGTTGGAGCCTTATGTACTTCGTTATTGGCTTGGCTATCCACATCATCTTCTTTTTTTCTGATTCTGAGAGATAGCTAAGTATTTTGATTTTAATAATAGTGTTTTCATCAAATTTGATTAAAAATTTACTCCAATTCAATAACAATTATTAAAATCGAGATGAACAATTTAATGAGAAATTTGACAGAAGTACGATCAATCAAAATAAAATATAAAATCCAAGAGAAGGGATACAAAGTCCTCACATAACAATAATTTCTGAGGAGGTGCAAATAGACATGGGCAACCGATTCCCGGTTTCAGTTTCGAATCGCCGATTTCGATTTTGGGAAATCATGAAACTGAGATGGAACCGATAAATGCCGGTTCTCGATTCCGGTTCCAGCTGACGGTTCCGGTTTCGATTTCACGATTTATCCGATTCTATTTTGTTCATTTTTTTTTTGGAATAATCAGGACAACACCCGAAAACTTTATTGATGATAGAAAATATTACGTCAATGAGCGAGAATTAAAATGCCCAGCTCTAAAAATCAACATAATTAAAACTAAACCAATCTATCTCATGGCCTAAACTTAGGCCAACCAAGGCCAAGCATCAGGCCATCCGGCCAGCATTTCTAAGGCAGCCAGGCCACTGCCAGCTCACCAGCCACATCCAGCCCAATCAGCAAAGGCAAAGAGTGTCGCACGGCCGAGTTGGAACCGCCGGTTCTTCGATTCGGTTCTCCGATTCCGATTTCACGATTAAAATCGTCGGTTCACGATTTTTAGAAATTTCGAACCGAGATCTAACCGAGAACCAAATGATTTCGATTCACCTCGATTCCGGTTTCAATTCGATGATTTCGATTCGATTTTTCGATTCTTTTCAATTTTGATTTTGATTTGCCCATGTCTAAGTGCAAAGGGGTTCAATTGAAAACAAATGATTGAATTTATTTTTTCCAATGTTTCTCATAAATAACCAAGGACCATCTCATGCCCTTGATAATGGGCATCAATCAATCATATACATATATGTTGGCAAAATAAATGTTTGATTTTGACATCTCCTTACCCTCATAATAATCACTTTGTGACAAGAAGCTCCTTTCAACTTCTTCTTCTTTCTTTTCACTTTTTATTTGGCTTTTGCTTTTATCTCTTTGATAATGAATGTCAATTCTTGATCAAGAACCTAAAAGTTGATCAAGACCCTAAAATATGTCATTAATACTCTCTCCGACCTATTTCAAATTGTAACAATTTTTTAAGCACAGTAATTAATAAGAAGTGAAGTATGAGAAAAGTTTTGTAATTATAAAAAATAAAATAGGAGAAAAAATGAGTGGAAAAAATACTAAATTAATTGATATTGTGAGTATAAAAGTGAAGTAAAAAAGAAAGTGAGAGAAATAGTAAAAAAAAAATTGTCATTTCGAAAAATTTGGTTTGAGATGAAACATACAAAAATGACAAAAAAATTCAATTTGAGAGGGATGAAAGGAGTTTTCATTGTTCCTATATAAGAATATTATTGTATAAAGTTTAATGTTCAGATAAATGAAAATTCCGTTCAAAAAAATGTTAATTGATATTCTAGAAAATAAAAATTCAAGGTAATTTAATATTAATATCCCTTTAAATATCTCATCTGTCCTATTTACTCCTCCGTTCCATAAAAAAATTCACAAAATGTGTTTAGTACGAAAATTAAAAAAATATGTAAGTGGTGTAAGTGTTGTCAGTATGAAAAGTGAGGTAGCAGAGAGAATGTGAAGTAAGAGAGAAAATGAGGGTGAGAAATAGTAAAAATTATTTGTTATTTTAGAAAAATAAAATCTTATATTATATTAAACTCAAAAAAAATACTCCCTCCGTCCCATAAAATCTTACCCATTTTGCTATTTTGGACGTCCCACTTTAAAGTCCCACTTTTCTTAAAAGAAAACTTTTTAATGCTTATTTATTTATGGGACCCACTTGTCATACTCACAACACTTTTCAAATTTAATATTCTCTCCACTCATTCTTTTTCCTACCTACTCACAACTTTTATTTTAATAATATTATTTCTTATTTTTCGTTCTGAGCAATAAAGGGATAATGTTTTCTAAAACGAAGGGAGTATAAGAAAAGTAAAATTTTGTACGGAATACAATCATCGCATGATATAATTCCATCACCCCACAAAGTACTAGGATCATAAAGTGGGAGAGAAAGAGATTTGGACCGTATGATCGTTTTCCAGATGGGGCACACACCATATTATACTGTACAGTGTAACTTCCTTAATTGTAGTTTCCATGCAGGAGACAGCTTGAAATCTTGACCTCTTTTTTTTTTTTTTTTTTTTTTTTTTTTTTTTTGACCTCTTCTTTCCCTCCTATCAGTCATGTCATCTTCACTTGATTGAGGAAAAAATAAACCCACTTTCTTCATTTTTTTTCTTCCTCTTTCCACTTTCCAATTTTCTATGGAATACTCTCTCCGTCCCATCCGAAACGTCACTTTTTACCCAAAAGGGTGTCTCGTTTAAAGCGTCACCATTTCCTAAAAAGGAAATATTTTATTAATATTCTATTACACATCCACTATTCCCTCCACTAATTCTCTCTCCTCTACACTCACAACACTTTTTAAATTCACTATTTCCTCCACTAATTCTCTCTCCTATTTTTAAATTACACTCACAACATTTTTTCTTCCCACACTTTTTCTTAATTTGCGTGTCACCCCTAAAATGGCGACGCTTCTACCGGGACGGAGGGAGTATTCACTATTCCCTCCACTCATTCTCTCTCCTACTTCACTTTTACACTCACAACATTCTCTCTCCTAACTATTCCTCCCACTCATTCTCTCTCCTATTTAATTTTTCATACTCACAACATTTTTTTTCACTTTTTCTCTCTCTTACTTTTTCTTAATTCCCACATCCATAAAATTGGTGTCCATTGACATGGGACGGAGGGAGTATCAATTAAGTAAATTAAAAAAAAAAATCACTTTTTTAGTACTCCCTACATTTCGTTTTAAAATTTTTAGTTTTATTTTAAATGTACATCTCATCCCAACTCTAACTTGTTAGACTAAATATCTCGTATCAAATATAGATTTGAGAAACTATTCGACTTATCAATTGACTAGTACATGTCCGTGTTTAAGATGTCCGTGTTCAAGGATACGTGTTTTTTTTTTTCAATTTTTTTTATTTAAAAAAAAAATTTTAAGAGCAAAATGGGAAAGGGACAAATGTATGAGAGCAAAATAAAAAATTCGCCGCTTGATACTGTTCATTGTACTGTAAATAGCGAAGGTGTGATTTATACTATAAATTTTAAGATAAAACTTACAATAATATAATCTGTTATTGATCAAGTTCAGCTCATACTTGAGTTTTTCTTTACTTTTGACTTAATTCTCATTCTAAGATAACTCTGCTTTATTTAATAAATGACAAATTAGAAACAATATTTTGGACAACTATATCCTCATAAAGTTCCTATTATACAAAAAAAAAAAAAAAAAAACACTATTTATCCAACCTAATTTGCATCCACTTGAATTATAAATAGTGTTTTAGACAATTGTTTACGTCCTTAACCCATTACAATTTTTTACCCATTTTGCATTCACTACAAGGAAAATCGAAAATAGAGATGAAAAATTAAAGACGGACGGAGTCTGTAGCTAATTTGGAGACATATTAGAGACAGATCCAAAAATTAGAGATATATTCAAAATCGATCTCCAATTTAGAGACAAATTTTGAATATGTTTCAATTTAGAGACGGATTCTGAATCTGTCTCTAATTTAAAGACGGATTCTTAATTTGTCTCTAAATCAGAGACAGATTTTAATTCGTCTCTAAATTAGAGACAGATTTAACATTTGTCTCCAAAATTTAGAGACAGATTTTGTACCAGTCTCTAAATTAGAGACATATACAAAATTCGTCTCTAATTTAGAGACAGCTTCAAACTCCGTCTCTAATTTAGAGACGGATTCTGAATCTGTCTCTAATTTAGAGACGGATTTTGAAGTTGTCTTTAAATTAGAGATGGATTTTGTATCCGTCTCTAATTTAGAGACGGGTACAAAACTTGTCTCTAAACATTGGAGACAGATGTTGAATCTGTCTCTAAATCAGAGACAGATTTTAATTCGTCTCTAATTTAGAGACACATTTTTTTAACCGTCTCTAATTTAGTGACTGATACAAAATCTGTCTCTAAAATTTAGAGACAGATTTAGTATTTGTCTCTAAATTAGGAACGTGTTTAAAACATGTCCCTAATTTAGAGATAGATCCTTTATTTATTTTTTATTTTTTATAAATTTTTTATTGAATAGAAAATAATATTTTAGACTTTTGTTCACTACATACATTTTTTACAAAAATGTATAGAAAAAAACTAAACAAACGAAAGTATATAAAACAAAAGAGGGACGAACTATCCTTTATTTATTTTTAATTTTTTATATTTTTTTTATTTAATAGGAAATAATATTTTAGACTTTTTCTTATTACATACATTTTTTTCAAAAATGTATAGTAAAAAACTAAACAAACGAAATTATATAAACGAAAAGAGGGACGGACTATCCTTTATTTATTTTTATTTTTTAGGGTATAAGATATACTCCCTCCGTTTCAGCCCAATTGATACCAAATTTTTGGGCACACAGATTAAGGAAAAGTAATAGAGAGAAAAAGTGAAAGAAAATGTTGTGAGTATGAAAAATTAAATAGGAGAGAGAATGAGTGGAATAAATAGTGATTTGATTGGTGTTGTGAGTGTAAAAGTAAAATAGAAGAGAGAATGAGTGGGGAAAATAGTAAAGATTTCCTTCCATTTTGGACAGTCTCAATTGAGCTGGGACGAACCAAAAATGAAATAAGTCTCAATTGGGCTGGGACGGAGGGAGTATGATAAATGGTTTAGGGTATAAGGTATATGATAAATGATTTATGGTATATGATATAAGGTATAAGGTTTAAGGTGTAGGGATTGAACGGAATAAAAGTGACGGACTAGGCCCTACGTACGAAGCCCAACAATTCAGACATTAGTATAGCAATACCATTGAATGGTATAAGGTTTAGGGTATAGGGTTTTGGATATAAGGTATAATGTATAATGTATAGGTATATGATTTATTGTTTAGTGTATAGTGTAAAAGGTATAAGGTTTAGGGTATAGGGTTTAGGGTATATGGTATAAGGGATAAGGTATAGGTATATGACTTAGGGTTTAGGGTATAGGGTATAAGGTATAGGTATACGACTTAGGGTTTAGGGTATAGGGTATAAGGTATAAGGGTTAGGGTATATGGTTTAGGGTATAAGGTATAATGTATAGGTCTATAATTTAGGGTATAAGGTATAAGGTTTAGGGTATAGAGTTTATGGTGTATGGGATAAGGTATAGGCATATGACTTAGGGTTTAGGGTATAGGGTATAAGGTATAGGTATATGACTTATGGTTTAGGGTATAGGGTTTAGGGTATAAAATATAATGTATAGGTATATGATTTAGGGTTTAATGTATAGGGTATAAGGTATAAGGTTTAGGGTATAGGGTATAAGGGATAAGGTATAGGTATATGACTTAGGGTTTAGGGCATAGGGTATAATGTATATGTATACGACTTAGGATTTAGGGTATATGGTATAAGTTATAAGGTATAAGGGTTAGGGTATAAGGGTTAGGGTATAAGGTTTAGGGTATAATGTATATGTATATGATTTAGGGTATAAGGTACAAGGTTTAGGGTATAGAGTTTATGGTATAAGGGATAAGGTATAGGTATATGACTTAGGGTTTAGGGTATAGGGTATAAGGTATAGGTATACGACTTAGGGTTTAGGGTATAGAGTATAAGTGTAACGACCCCAACCCTAGGCACTAATTTTAAATATTATATTATATGCTTCTAAAATTTATGTTAACTTATGTGTTCAATTATGTCTTTAAAATTCTTAATTTAAGATAATTTGGGTGAGAAGTAAATTTAGAATCTTTTATGAATTTATTGGACATTAAATAAGAACCATGAAGAAATAATAAAAATGGAAATATGATAAATAGTGTAGGGAGGTTAAATGAGTAGGATGAATTAATGGGATAAGGTTTTATTTTAATTTAAATTGAGGAGAAAGCCTTTGCTAGATTTTCCTTGGGGGGCCAAATGAAGTCTTGCTCTCTCCCTAGTTGACAAGTGCCCCTCCCCCAAACTCCCTCCTTATCCGGCCCCCCCTCCTCTCCATCATCCTCCTCTTACTCCCTTCCTCCTCCCTTCTCCCTCATTTCTCATATTTCTTCCTAGAGAAAGCTTGGAGAAACCTCCATTGAAGCTCCCTTCTCCCAAGCTTTGAACCCAAGACATTTCTCCTCCAAATTCAAATCTAAGGGCATTTTTGAAGTGGAATCACCTAGGAGAATTCATCAAGCTAGAAAGATCAACCTCCCCTTTTCAAAACCCTAAGGTGAGTTATTATGACTTTCCCTTCTTTAATGTTCATGAAATATGTTGTTGTTGTTGTTGTTATAATGTTTTTGATGATTGGAAACCTTCATGGAACTTGGGAAAATGGGTTAATGTTAGAGAATGATGTCTTGATTCATAGTAGTTGATCAAGGGTATAAGAAAATGTGTTTGGTTGGATTAAGAGAGTTTAACTTGAAATAAGGTAAGAAAATGGGTGGAGTTAGTTAAAGGAATTAACTTGAAATGTATTAGTGAAGGGGTTGGAAATCTTGTGAAAATAATCTAGGTTTATGTTATTTGGGTTAACTAAATTAAGAAATTTATACTTGGAAAGTGATAGTGAAATGGATAGTGATTAAAAGGGTAAATGATATAAGATTTAATCATTTTGGGTTACATGGCTTAGTAAGTAAGTTGTTATGATTCCTTTCTTTTACTTGTTCATGAGTTTTTCAAATGTTACTCTTGCTCTATGGTGTTGATTTCATGCTTTAGAAACCTTGTTGGAAGTTGGATAATTGGTAAATGACATGTGTTGAAGTTAGAGTTCAATGAAGATAATCTAAAGGGTTGGAAATGGGTGTAATTTGTAGTGATAAATAATCTAAGGTTACTTTGTTTTGGGTTTACATGTTTGGAATGGGATTTGGTAAGGTAAAAGTATATTTTGGTGTTCTTGAAGTAAGCTTGGGTAGAAGGAATGGAAACCTAGGCAAGAAAGGGTAAAAATCTGAGTTTTGTGCTGAAGGAGGGCTTGGGCGGTCGCCATGGGGGCTCGAGCGGCCGCCCATCACCCGAAACAATATTGCCTTTGAAAACCCACTTGGGCGGTCGCCCAAGTGGTTAGGGCGGTCGCCCAAGACCCCAGAATCCCTGATTTTAAATTTAAACCAGAAATTGTTTAGCAATCTTGTTTGATCCTTTATAGATTGTGATCCCTACCTAGTAAGTTGAACTTGAACCTTCATAGAGGCTATGTATTAGTGTACAATGACCTTGTAGGATGGATTGAGGATACTTCCTTGTCTTACTTGAGTTCATATACATTGTTTATATTGTGCATAGTGTGTTAATTAAATGTTGTACTATGATATTGGTTGAACATGAGTATATTTTACCATGTGGCTATATTGTTTATCCCCTTTGTGGATTATTTGGTATTGTTATATTGTATCCCGGCGTGGATTATGTGGTTATATGGATACCTTACTTGAATGTATACTCGTTAAGGGTATTATGCATAGTGTATTACTTAAATGTTGCATTATGGTATTGATTGGCATGAGTATACATTACCATGTTGTTATATTATTATCCCGTTTTGTGGATTTATTTCAAGTATCTATTATGTGCTTGAACGAGTTTATGTTCGGGTGGGTATGATGGAATTCAATCAATTATGGATTTGTTCTATAAGTGATTGAAGGTATATCATACCGGTGACCCTTCCCCCTCTGTGGCCACGGAGTGGGCCGCGCTAACGACCTGTATTGAGCATGAAGAAGCCTTTACAGACCTGTTGCGATTGTTGTATGGAGGGACGATATTATTGTTGGATACTCTATTATAGGTATCTTTTCTTATATGGATCTCTGGGGTATGAGTCCTATAAGAGGTGAATGTGCTGGAGGCAATTCACCAAAGAGTGGAGTTTTACTCCCACGTTGTACGACTTATTGTTCAGACGGGAAAAAGGTAAAATGAGGTAACGTAAGGTGTTTACCGCTTTTATAATGTGTTATGTGCTACCATGCTATGTGTTGCACTTTGTTTGGCATCTTGCTGCATTCATAATAGCTCATTGAGATTTATTCTCACCCCTCTCCCTTTACTGTTTTAGATTCCGAGACAGGTGACCCGAACCAGTGAGGCCGGGGATATCATTGTGGACTTTTACTTTTGGGGCTTGTCAGGTTAAGTATAGGAGTTAGTTATTAGGAGTATTTATCTAATATTCCTCTTTCACAAGTTGTATGGAAAACTCTTTTGTTAAACAATGTTATTTAGGGTTTCCAATGTAATTGATCATATTACGGTTTATTAAAGTTGTGGTTGGATTTCCTCTAAGTAGAAATATTACCAATTTATTTTCTTTGGAAGTTTGAAAGGTAGTTTTCTTTTAAAGGCAAATAAATGTTTTAAAAATTAAGATGGATTTTCTTAGTTTGAGCTCCCTTAGCTCGGGACACGTGTTAGGTCCCGGGTTGGGGTGCTCACAGTTGGTATCAGAGCTTAGTTTAGAGGTCAAGGGTAGATGTCTAAACTAAGGGGGAATGTGTGGAAATTGACGCCGAGTGTTTAATGCAGGAGTTCGTTCTAATGGCCGGAAGCAAGGATGATCAGCGGAAGGTTCTAGAAATTGAAGGAGATATGGGTATAGGTGGAAATCAGAATGAAGAGATGATGAAATTGTTCAGGATGTTTGTACATAATATGGAGACTAGAGGATCGGTTCCGAATCAACCTGAGGGATACCAAAGTGATGGATTAGATAGATTTGTGAGGATGAACCCACCGAGCTTTTACGGAGATCCGAATCCGTTAAAGGCGGAAAAATGGTTAGCAGAAATGAATAGGATTTTCGAGGTTATAGGAAGTCCCAACAAAGAGAGAGTTAGGTATGCCGTTTTCAAACTTGAAGGTCCAGCTGATCAGTGGTGGCAGATTGTGAAGGGAAGTTGGGAGCGGGATCATACGCCCCAGACTTGGGATAATTTCACTCAACAGTTCGAGGACTATTTCATTTCCATGGTTACAAGGGATAAGAAGGAGATTGAATTCTTAAGACTAAAACAAGGGAACATGACGGTGAATCAGTATTCGGTCCGGTTTGAGGAATTAGCTAAGTGTTGCCCTCATTTGGTATCGCATGAAGTGAAAAGGGTTCAGAAGTTTGTAACAGGTTTGAGGAGTGAGTTTAGGAAGAAATTATGGATTGATAGTTTCATTGATTATCAGACAGCCATAGATAGGGCATATAAGGTCGAGAAGGACATTGAGGAAAATAGTGGAAGATCCGGAAGTAAGATTGGAAACAAGCCAAAGTGTATAGGACAAGGATCCAAAATCATTAGAGGACAGCCAAGGACCTTAACTTCAGGAAGTGTGAGAGGAGAGTTTGTTGTAGCTTCTTCATCTAGGCCAAAATCCAAACAGTATGGGATGAATTGTAAATTTTGCAAGAAGATTGGGCATACCGAAGATCATTGTTGGAGTAAACAAGGTAAGTGTATTAAGTGTGGAGAAATGGGACACTTTAGGAGGAATTGTCCAAAGTTTCTTCAGGGACGAGTTTCAAGCAGCGGTCAGCCGGGTGGACGTCAAAGAGGTGGTACCAAAAGAGATAGCGAAGGAGAACCGAAAGAGAAGGTCTATGGTCGAGTACATGTTTCGAACCTAGGAGAGATAGTTTCCTCAGAGGTTACTAAAGGTATATTCCCTGTCTCAGAATTAGGGGTCATATTTTATGGATCCTGTTGCATATCATTTATGCTTGGCATCACATTTTGCTTATATGTGACATATATTGTTTGAGATGTTGTTTTATTGTTAGAGGATTCTGCTCTTATGAGAGGATACCTCGAACCTCCCTTGATTTACCACGATAGTGATGTGGTCATGACTGAGTATGTATTGCCAGTTGATTTGGTATGATTACCAATTTGTAAAAAGGAGATATACTTGACCTGGAGGGTTAAGTAGTTGTTATGCATTGGTAGACTATCATAAGAAATGAGTCTTCTTTTCTATACCCAATTTGATTATATTGGTATTTGATATAGATAAACCTTTATATGGTATTCTTGTTATATATGCGCGTAAGCCAGAAAAATGTTGGTTAAAAAGTGTAAAAGGTATTTGGTTGGTGTTAGACTTGCATAAGAAGTCTTTCCGGAAAATTTTCATGCTAATTGTGAGTAGATGGTAATTGTATTTTCATCAAGGTATCGTATGTGTTTATTCTAAGTATGATAAGCAGAATTTTTAAGCCTTATTTTGATGGCTTTATGGTAATTAGAATCGAGGGTCTCTTGTTAATTAAAGTTCCGAGAGGATCATGAAAATCATTGGAGGATAGGGTTAATAATCCTTGGTGAGAAGTACTTGCGTGCAAAGTTTAACTAGTGCGAGTTGACTCGGGAAGTTTCCAAAATTTGGGGTCCTATAGTTTAAGCTTGGAAGTTACTATGGATCTTGCGAGGATTGTGTCCGTAATCTTTGAGGTTGGCAAAGTGCTACCAAAGGAATTTTTAAGGAATTCTAGAGAATTATAAAATCGTTGATTTAGATAACTCGGAAGGATACCAATGGTGTAAGATGTAATAAGAATGAGTCATATTGGTAGAAATGGAGAATAAAGTAACTATATATCCTATCCTTACCTTACCTAATGAATGCGGGAATTTTGTGAAATTTTAAGGTGTATTAAAGGAAGATTAGATTATGATAGTATACGAAATGGGAAATTGATAACGTATGCTTTGAGGAGTTTAACTTAGATAAGTGAGATTTTCTTATCCTCTACTCGGAAGTAGTTACACTTGTGTTGCGTTATTTAAGTAGGAACCTTATCTTTTTGAAGCTTCCTTTGAGAGTTGTTACCGATCCTAAGAGTTGGAGGATTAAGTTAGTCGAAAGGAAGAGATTTGAAGACTACCCAAATTCTTGAGGAATAGGTTATGTTGTGTGACGGATTTCCTTTCCACTTGAGAAGCTTAATTAACCTTAGCGGGTTTGCGTATAATAGCAGCTATCATTCTAGCATGGAGATAAAACCGTATGAGGCGTGGTTCAGGAAGATATTATCGATCTCCAATTTGTTGGGGTGAGGTTAGTGGAGCTAGGCCTAAGGTAATTTAGCGCCAAAGTTTGTTAATCCATTTGAAGTTTTAAATATAATATCGTAATGTATTGGGTGACGTAAGTTGTACTACTTTTGTTTAATTGTACCTTCTTGAGGTCGTGAAAATTCGGGTTAGTAATAATTGTATGGTATTCTTGGGATATTGCGTTGTAATATCGTATTATTAATGAAATTGGAAATCTTGGAAAGAATCATAGAATTGAAGAGACTAATTGGGAAGTGAAGTCCTAGAGTACTCGAGTTATGGGAATGTATAGTAGAATCTTGCCATTAAGAAATCTAATTAAAAATGTTAAGTTAGAAAGTGTGAAAGGTAACCTTTGCTATTTGAACCTTAGGGTAAGTGACAGTCAAATTCGGGACGAATTTTCTTTAAGGGGGAGTGAGTGTAACGACCCCAACCCTAGGCACTAATTTTAAATATTATATTATATGCTTCTAAAATTTATGTTAACTTATGTGTTCAATTATGTCTTTAAAATTCTTAATTTAAGATAATTTGGGTGAGAAGTAAATTTAGAATCTTTTATGAATTTATTGGACATTAAATAAGAACCATGAAGAAATAATAAAAATGGAAATATGATAAATAGTGTAGGGAGGTTAAATGAGTAGGATGAATTAATGGGATAAGGTTTTATTTTAATTTAAATTGAGGAGAAAGCCTTTGCTAGATTTTCCTTGGGGGGCCAAATGAAGTCTTGCTCTCTCCCTAGTTGACAAGTGCCCCTCCCCCAAACTCCCTCCTTATCCGGCCCCCCCTCCTCTCCATCATCCTCCTCTTACTCCCTTCCTCCTCCCTTCTCCCTCATTTCTCATATTTCTTCCTAGAGAAAGCTTGGAGAAACCTCCATTGAAGCTCCCTTCTCCCAAGCTTTGAACCCAAGACATTTCTCCTCCAAATTCAAATCTAAGGGCATTTTTGAAGTGGAATCACCTAGGAGAATTCATCAAGCTAGAAAGATCAACCTCCCCTTTTCAAAACCCTAAGGTGAGTTATTATGACTTTCCCTTCTTTAATGTTCATGAAATATGTTGTTGTTGTTGTTGTTGTTATAATGTTTTTGATGATTGGAAACCTTCATGGAACTTGGGAAAATGGGTTAATGTTAGAGAATGATGTCTTGATTCATAGTAGTTGATCAAGGGTATAAGAAAATGTGTTTGGTTGGATTAAGAGAGTTTAACTTGAAATAAGGTAAGAAAATGGGTGAAGTTAGTTAAAGGAATTAACTTGAAATGTATTAGTGAAGGGGTTGGAAATCTTGTGAAAATAATCTAGGTTTATGTTATTTGGGTTAACTAAATTAAGAAATTTATACTTGGAAAGTGATAGTGAAATGGATAGTGATTAAAAGGGTAAATGATATAAGATTTAATCATTTTGGGTTACATGGCTTAGTAAGTAAGTTGTTATGATTCCTTTCTTTTACTTGTTCATGAGTTTTTCAAATGTTACTCTTGCTCTATGGTGTTGATTTCATGCTTTAGAAACCTTGTTGGAAGTTGGATAATTGGTAAATGACATGTGTTGAAGTTAGAGTTCAATGAAGATAATCTAAAGGGTTGGAAATGGGTGTAATTTGTAGTGATAAATAATCTAAGGTTACTTTGTTTTGGGTTTACATGTTTGGAATGGGATTTGGTAAGGTAAAAGTATATTTTGGTGTTCTTGAAGTAAGCTTGGGTAGAAGGAATGGAAACCTAGGCAAGAAAGGGTAAAAATCTGAGTTTTGTGCTGAAGGAGGGCTTGGGCGGTCGCCCATGGGGGCTTGAGCGGCCGCCCATCACCCCAGAAACAATATTGCCTTTGAAAACCCACTTGGGCGGTCGCCCAAGTGGTTAGGGCGGTCGCCCAAGACCCCAGAATCCCTGATTTTAAATTTAAACCAGAAATTGTTTAGCAATCTTGTTTGATCCTTTATAGATTGTGATCCCTACCTAGTAAGTTGAACTTGAACCTTCATAGAGGCTATGTATTAGTGTACAATGACCTTGTAGGATGGATTGAGGATACTTCCTTGTCTTACTTGAGTTCATATACATTGTTTATATTGTGCATAGTGTGTTAATTAAATGTTGTACTATGATATTGGTTGAACATGAGTATATTTTACCATGTGGCTATATTGTTTATCCCCTTTGTGGATTATTTGGTATTGTTATATTGTATCCCGGCGTGGATTATGTGGTTATATGGATACCTTACTTGAATGTATACTCGTTAAGGGTATTATGCATAGTGTATTACTTAAATGTTGCATTATGGTATTGATTGGCATGAGTATACATTACCATGTTGTTATATTATTATCCCGTTTTGTGGATTTATTTCAAGTATCTATTATGTGCTTGAACGAGTTTATGTTCGGGTGGGTATGATGGAATTCAATCAATTATGGATTTGTTCTATAAGTGATTGAAGGTACATCATACCGGTGACCCTTCCCCTCTGTGGCCACCTGTGCTAACGTATTGAGCATGAAGAAGCCTTTCTGAGACTGTTGCGATTGTTGTATGGAGGGATGATATTATTGTTGGATACTCTATTATAGGTATCTTTTCTTATATGGATCTCTGGGGTATGAGTCCTATAAGAGGTGAATGTGCTGGAGGCAATTCACCAAAGAGTGGAGTTTTACTCCCACGTTGTACGACTTATTGTTCAGACGGGAAAAAGGTAAAATGAGGTAACGTAAGGTGTTTACCGCTTTTATAATGTGTTATGTGCTACCATGCTATGTGTTGCACTTTGTTTGGCATCTTGCTGCATTCATAATAGCTCATTGAGATTTATTCTCACCCCTCTCCCTTTACTGTTTTAGATTCCGAGACAGGTGACCCGAACCAGTGAGGCCGGGGATATCATTGTGGACTTTTACTTTTGGGGCTTGTCAGGTTAAGTATAGGAGTTAGTTATTAGGAGTATTTATCTAATATTCCTCTTTCACAAGTTGTATGGAAAACTCTTTTGTTAAACAATGTTATTTAGGGTTTCCAATGTAATTGATCATATTACGGTTTATTAAAGTTGTGGTTGGATTTCCTCTAAGTAGAAATATTACCAATTTATTTTCTTTGGAAGTTTGAAAGGTAGTTTTCTTTTAAAGGCAAATAAATGTTTTAAAAATTAAGATGGATTTTCTTAGTTTGAGCTCCCTTAGCTCGGGACACGTGTTAGGTCCCGGGTTGGGGTGCTCACAATAAGTTTTAAGGTTTAGGGTATATGATTTAGGATATAATGTAAATGTATTGGGATACGATTTAGGGTTTAATGTATAGGGTATAATGTATAAGGTTTAGGGTATAGGGTTTAGGGTATAAGGGACAAGGTATAGGTATATGACTTAAGGTTTAGGGTATATGGTACAAGATATATGTATACGATTTAGGATTTAGGGTATAGGGTATAAGGTATAAGGTATATGTATATGACTTAGGGTTTAGGGAATAGAGTATAAGGTATAGGTATACGACTTAGGGTTTAGGATATATGGTATAAGGTTTAGGGTATAGGGTTTAGGGTATAAGGTATGATTTAGGATTTAGTGTATAGGGTATAAGGTATAAGTTTTAGGGTATAGGGTTTAGGTATAAGGGATAAGGTATAGGTATATGACTTAGGGTTTAGGGTATATGGTATAAGGTATAGGCATACGACTTAGGGTTTAGGGTATAGTGTATAAGGTATAAGGTTTAGGCTATAGGGTTTAGGGTATACTCCCTCCGTCCCATAGAACTTTACACCTTTACTGTTGAGAACGAAAAATAAGGAATAATGTTATTAAAGTAGGGGTTGTGAGTGGGAGGAGAGAGAATGAGTGGAGAGAATAGTAAATTTGAAAAGTGTTGTGAGTATGACAAGTGGGTCCCATGAATAAAGAAGTATTAAAAAATTTCCTTTTTAAGAAAGTGGGACTTTAAAGTGGGACACCCAAAATAGTAAAATGGGTAATGTTTTATGGGACGGAGGGAGTAAGGTATAAGGGTTAGGGTATAGAGTTTAGGGTTTAGGGTATATGGTATAAGGGACGGTACCCTTAAATTTTATTGATTAAAATAAAATTACAAAGAGGGGGACAACCAACCTTACCCTTTTAATTTTCTAACAATTTTTGAATAAAAAGTTAACTTTTTAACATTTTTTTGAAAAAATAGTTAACTTTTTAACAGTTTTTGTTAATTTGTATACTGTATAGTAACTTTTTTTTTCAATTTTTTTTTGATAAAGAAGACTATTTTAAACTTTTGTTTACTACATACATTTTTTGCAAAAAGTTATATAAAAAAGTTATGAATTTTGAAAAAAATAAACTTAATTTTTTAAAAAGAAACGAAAGTATATAAAAGAAAAAAGGGACGGTACCCTTAAATTTTATTGATTAAAATAAAATTACAAAGAGGGAACAACCAACCTTACCCATTTTTATGTGTATGATAAAATATTATTTTTCATTTTAAATTATTATTATTATAAACTATTTTTACTAATTATTATAATATAAAAATGAGGGTTTAGGGGTAGAATATGATTTAAGGAAAGATGAAAAATGCTAATTATTACTTAAAATTATATCAAAACTAATCTAAATTACATCAAAATAAAACATATGGCTCCGGGATTACTGAGGCGATGGGAACCAATCTGGCCCCCATGACGGTCCTTGGCTAGAGCTGCTCCCAGGTTGTTGTTGCCACCTCTACCATCTCCCATCATCATGTTGTGGTGTCATACGCACCATGTAATCATGGATCTGCTCCTGACGCCCCATAGTAATAGATAACTGAGCATCAGTGTGGGCCCACGCCGAGGTAAAACAAGTATCCATATGGGCTATCAAGCTCTTCATGTCCCCACCACCTTGGCTACCTAACTCAGCTCTACCACCTTAAACATCCACCATGTACTCATCATCTTTTTCCTCGTCCTCCTCCTCCTCTTCTTCATATTCAACTTCCTCCTCAATGACTCGAGCATTCATCCCCCTGACTTCTCTCTTATTATGCTCAAGATAAAGTTGTGAAATGGGCATAATAATTTTCATCTTTTCGCCCCCAAAATCCCATTGTACCCCCAGGGCCTTGATTAGCGCGGTATGGAAATCCATTCCTTTTACTCGCCCCCGCTTCTTGCATCTGATTGGAGATAATATGACCCAACAAAATTTTTCCTCCGGATATAATCAAGTGAATTAATAACGTATGACTCCATGGAACTTTCACGTGCTAAGACGTAGGAAACACCCTTGAACACGCAAACGTGTTGACCCCCCTTGGCCAAAATGTTAAACTGAGACTCACAAACGTACTTGGGCGACCCATTTGGATTGTTCATCCACCCAAATTGATTCCCCTCTAAAGTTCTCACAACATCACCAAAATAAAGCTGCCAATCATTACTCAATGCTTTCTCAAATTCACATTCCGTATTTTTGATATTTGGGAGCCTATAAGCTTTGTTGATGTCGTCACTTTTGAAATTGATAGTCTCCCCCCGCACATAAGAACACCCCCGACTCATGGGAATTTTTTGCATATTGGAATAAATTTCCTTAACAATCAAACCATTCCCTTCCTCCATTGGCTTGACACAAAACCGTTGCCACTTTCTTCCCAATAAATTTGATGCAAGCCCAAAAGTTTCATATAAAAATTTTCTTTCTGCATGAATGGGCCGGTCCGAATGAAAATAGAAATAGTTGTGGGACTTGTAGTAGTTAAATCGTGAAGCATCATAGGGGTCCTCACAACGTAAGAGGGTTCCGGGGGGAGGGAGAGGCACATGGGAGGTACTCACATCATGTTTTTGCTTCTTACGGGATTCTTTAACTTTATCCCCTCCCTTTTTAATTTGCTCTTTCGATTTTCCCATATTCAAGCAAAGTATACCCAAAGAACAACACCCAAATTCTCAACAAAAATTGAAACCACAAAGAGAATAGTGAGAGTAAAGCTTCGAACCTCTTTCAAATTTCTGGAAAAATGTCGCCGAAAAATTCAAAAGTTCGCCGGAAACTTCAAGAACTCGCCGGAAAATTCAAAGCTTGGAGAAGAAATCGCCCGGATTTGAACAAGAATAGGTGGATCTTAAATCTTGGAGTGAGGGGAATATGTTTTGTGAAGGAGGTTTGGTGAGGAAAAGGGTGGAATGGGATGAAATTGCTAAAAGTAAGGGGGGGTTTGGCCGGAATTTTAGAGAGAGGTTAGAGAGAGGTGAGAGAATTCCAGGTTTGTTATTTTTTATGGTAAATAATGACCTCACTCTAGGCCCAAACCTCCAGCAACTGGCCCCAAAAATGGTCCAAAATCCCCCACCAGCTCGGCTGCTCATGGCTAAGATACGGCCCAACCTGCTGCCCACGAGGCGGCCGCCTGGATTAATCTGAGGCTGGCGCCTCACTTCCAGTAATAATGCCCCATTTTTGGCCAAGGTGAGGCGGCCGCTTGGCCCCATCTGAGGCTGGCGCCTCACCACCAGAATGCAAGCCCCATGAATTGCCTTGTGAGGCGGCCGCCTGGAATAATCCGAGGTTGGCGCCTCACTTCCAGTAATAATGTCCCATGTTTGGCTAAGTTGAGGCGGCCGCCTGTCTCCATCTGAGGCTGGTGCCTCACCACTAGAATGTACGCCCATGAATTTCCTTGTGAGGCTGCCGCTTGCCTCAGGATGAGGCTGGCGCCTCGGCCTTTACCCTGCCCCAATTTTTTTCCAATTCCCGCCCTTTCATCTCTCAGATATTTAAACCTTGGCGCCCATTCCCTTTTCCCCCAAATTACTATGCCCTTCCCCCCCCCAAATTAGCGCCCCTCCCCTTTTCCCCCAAATTAGTACGCCCTTTTCCCATCCAAATTAGAACGCAGAGTACAAAAACCCTCTTTTCCCAAAAATCAAAAATACGATTTTATCTTCTCTCTCTACCACTAAGCCATCAGTGCTCTTCGAGTACTTGTTCCTCCACTGCGACAAGAGTTTCTTCGGTTCATGGTAATGTCCATCTTTGTCCTCTCTCACATAAAGGAGTTTCTTGTTTGATTTTAACTATATATTGCTGTTAGATTGTTGAAGGTATCAAGAACACTTCTAGATCATATGGCTGTGTAGTTTATTCTACTAGTTGTTGCATTGATTTATTGGTTGTTTTGTGTGGATCAATATACTAGCTTATTTTGTATCCATCTTTGAAATGTCAGATAAGAATAGGAGTTGGATGTATCAATGTTTAGATGGAAGTAGGAATGTTACTCCAGAATTTTTACAGGGGTTGGATAAATTTGTAAAATATGTGAAGTCTAGGAAAGAACATCTTATTGAAGGTCGTATAAGATGTCCCTGTGCTACAAGTTCTAATAGATCTACAAAGAGACCTCGTGTCGGGTGTAACAATAACAAGTTTGTACTGGAACATGAATTGTACAATCACCTTTATATGCATGGTTTTAAACATAATTATGAAGTGTGGATATCACATGGTGAATCAATGGTAGATGAGCCTAATATAAGTTTTGAGCAAAATGTTCATCCTAGCTTTGTTGATCAACAGGGGGCATCCATGACCATGGATGAAAATGTTCCTAGTATGATTGATATGGTTATGGATGTTGGAGGGCCAAATTTTTCTTGGGATCCGGAATCTACGACTGAGAAACCAACAAAAGTAGTACAAGAGTGGTTAGATATGTTACACCATGCACGTGAACCTGTTTATGAATGTAGCAATCCATCAATTGTAGAAGCTGCTGCATAGTGTTTGAACATAAAGACGAAGGGTAATGTGAGTGAGAGAACTTATAACCAGTTTATGGACTTCATTCAAAAGTTGCTACCAGAAAAAAATACGATGGAAAGAAGTTGGGATGACACTTGTAAGATTGTTATAAAGATAGGGTTGGGGTTCCAATTGATAGATGCGTGCATTAATGATTGCCAATTATATCGTAATACCACAAAAAATGATACAAAGTGTAGTATTTGCAATCATGATAGGTATAAACCTAGAGGAAATGGTAAGAGAATGCGTAAACCAATCCCGTATAAGCAATTGTGTTACCTTCCATTGATCCCCAGATTGCAGCGATTATATACTTTTAAAGGGAGGGCTATTGATATGAGATGGCAAAAAAATTGTCCTCGTAAGGATGGACAACTCTCACACCCATCAGATGGTGAGGTGTGGAAGCATTTCATTGAGACTTATCCAGATTTTGCTGTCGATCCTCGAAACATTAGACTTTGCTTGTCATCTGATGGTTTTAATCCATTTGGTGGCTCAGCAAACGCTTACTCGTGTTGGCATGTTATTGTAACTCCCTTGAGTCTGCCTCCATGGTTATGCATGAATGAAGAATATATGTTTCTTACGTTGCTTGTGCCTGGTCCCAAAGGATCGGGTAAGAATATAGACATATATCTTCAACCATTGATCGAGGAGTTACAAGGTTTATGGAATATTGGTGTTGAAACTTAGGATGCATCAACAAATCAGAATTTTCAAATGAAGGTTGCCTTAATGTGGACAGTCAGTGACTTCCCTGCATATGGCTACCTTTCTGGTTGGAGTACACATGGAGAATTGTCTTGTCCTTACTGTATGGAGCTTATGAAGGCATTCAGGCTTATTGAAGGGAAGAAACCATGTTTCTTTGACTGTCATTGGCAATTTTTACCCCAAAATATCAATTCAGAGATTCTTCGCAACATTTTACAAAGGGTAGAGTCGAGCATGATGAAGCCCCTCCCCGTTTGTCAGGTGATGAGATCTTAGAAAGACTTTCACATATAGGGGAAGATAAGTTGGGTGCATCTAATGCCAATTTCATTCACCCTGGTTTTGGGGAATCTCACAACTGGAATAAGCGTAACACATTCTGGGACTTGCCTTACTGGAAGACAAACCTTGTTCGCCACAATCTTGAATTGATGCACATTGAAAAAAAATGTTTTTGATAGCATATTTAATACAATTATGGATATGGCTAAGAGTAAAGATAATAAAAAGGCTCTGATGGATATGGAAAAGCTTTGCAATCCTCGAGGTTTAAACCTGACCCTGGATCGTAAGGGAAATCCTATTCAGCCTAAGGTACAGTACACACTTTCATGAGAAGATAAAATGAAGGTGTTAAAGTGGGTGAAGACTTTGAGGTTACCAGATGGTTACTCTTTAAATTTGGCTAGATGTGCTAACTTAGAAACCTTTAAGATGCAAGGGATGAAGAGTCATGACTGCCATGTTTTCTTGGAAAGGCTACTTCCAATTGCCTTTCATGACTTGTTGCCTGATGCCATATTAGCTCCCCTAGCTGAGTTGAGTGAATTCTTCAAAGTCATATGCTCTAGTTTTTTACGTGAGGAGGATCTAAAGCTTCTTGAGAAAAACATTGTTGTTATGCTTTGCAAGCTTGAGAAGATTTTTCCTCCAGCATTCTTTGATTCAATGGAGCATTTACCAGTTCACTTGGCATACGAAGCAAGGGTTGCCGGTCCAGTACTCGTTGGATGTACCCATTTGAGAGGTTTTTAAACACTTTAAAGAGGAAGGTTAAGAACAAGGCAAGAGTGGAGGGTTCAATTGTGAAAGGGTACTTGATGCGTGAAGCATCTTATTTTTGTAGCTACTACCTCGATGATGAAGTTTCCACCAAGATAACAAGTGTTGGTAGGAACAATGATGACGGTGTGCTTCTGAATAACAAAGACATTTCTGTTCTCAAATATCCTGGTCGCTTTCTTGGAAAACCAATCAAAGAAAAAAGCATATCAAATTGACAGAATCTGAAATTCATAATGCTCGCACATACGTACTCCTTAACTGTGAAGAGGTCACAAAAACATATACTCCCTCCGTCCCACGTTAGTTGAGACTTCTTTCCCTTTTGGGCCGTCCCACGTTAGTTGAGACTGCCCAAAATGGCAAAAATTTTAATATTTTATATTCACCCTACCCCACCCACTCATTCTCTCTCTTCATTTTCCACC
This sequence comes from Adenophora triphylla var. japonica, assembly GCA_022495995.1. Lineage (NCBI taxonomy): Eukaryota > Viridiplantae > Streptophyta > Magnoliopsida > Asterales > Campanulaceae > Adenophora > Adenophora triphylla. The sequence continues at coordinate 183,566 of JAFEMH010002437.1, forward strand.
ATACAATTTATTCAACCAACCTACTATTAACTCCACTCATTCTCTCTCTTCATTTTCTACCACACATTTTCATTATCTTATTCATTTTCCTTAATTGGTGTGCCCAAAAAGTTAGTCTCAACTAACGTGGGACGGAGGGAGTATTCCGTAAGTTCTTATTCTTAAAACATCTTCTTGGTTCACTCATATGTATAATACACACTTATACTGTATGTTTTCCTAAATCTAATTTATTATAGGTTGTTCGAAGCATATGTGCGGAAGGAGGACTCAAACATTAGTCGCCAACTCTTAGAGGTCAAGAAAGATAATGAATTTTATAGATGGTTTAAACACCATGTAAGTAAGGTCTTTCACATAAATAATTTGCATCCTTGACAAACTTTGAAAAATCTTGAATGTTGCTTTATTTCTTTTATTGATAGATCGAGGAAAATCCAAATGATGAAGTGATGTATCCTGGTATTACTCATTTGGCTGAGGGTCCAAGTCTTCTTGATGTCCAACGCTTTAATGTCTACTTTGTTAATGGATATGCCTTTCATACGGAAGATTATGGTGAAAATAGGACAATAATGAATAGTGGCGTGTTTGTAAAAGGCTCAGATGTTGACTATTATGGAAAATTGTTGGAGGTCATTCAATTAGGTTATTTGGGTGGTAAAAAGGTAGTTCTATTTAATTGCAAGTGATTTGATTCAACAATTGGAAAAGGTATAAAACTGAATCCAATGTATGATATTGTGGATGTCAATTCAAACTTGAAATATAGAGGTAAAGACACCTACGTGCTAGCATCCCAAGCTCACTAATGTTACTTTACTCCTTCAAGAAAACAAGGGCATGGACATTAGTGGGCTGTTTTTAAGACAAAAGCTAGAGGTAGAATTGATGTACCCTACAAAGAAAATATTCCTATGGACAACGAATAGTCATTACCTGATGCCTTTTACCAAGAGAGTATTATGCCTGTTATTACCCATGTTACTGATGGTGGAGCGGACCTGGATAATCCCATCCTTCACACTGGAGTTGATGACGAGGAGACATACATTAACCTTGATGAAAAATATGAAGAGGAAGAAATAGGTGAAGAAGAAGTAGACGATGACGAAGAAGATAATGAAGTTGACAATGACTCAAAGGATGGCGAATATGAGTCAGATTCAGATGATGAGGATGCCCTTGTGTACTGATTTGCAATGTTCACTTGCCATTTTAGCTTTAAGTAGTTGCAAGTTTAATAAAATGTGTATGGACTCTTATGTTCTTTTGATTGTCAGTATGATCATATAGATAGTCACGAAGTTTGAGTATCATCATTCGTTTTGTATTCTGTTTAATTAAACTTTCAGTATGCTAAGTTAGTATTACGAATTGTTAGCAATCATATCTTATTTATTTAACGTATACTCATTATGTTCAATTTCTTATGTACTCAGTTTTAATTATATAAATGTTACAATTGTACTGATATAATTTTTTTCCTAAATAAAACTATGTCACAATCAAGTATACAAAGAGCTCTTTTTAAGGGGTTTTCACCTTCGCATTCATCAGAAAACTCAATAGGTAGCGGGAACACATTGACAATAGGAAGTGGTAACACACAAGCATCTAGAAGCTCAAATGGTAACACATAACAACCTAGCCAATCTCCTTCAGAGGCACAAAACTCTATCATCCAGGTTGTTGGCACTCTATGCCGCTTATTACCCGAGGTCGATACTGATACCAACAAAGAAATAGCTGCACTATTGCAAAGTGGATGGAAAGTGTTATCTTGTTCTTGTTTTTTAATTATTATCAAATGCTTTTTACAAAAAAAATACCATTATTTTTGCTCTATAATTAGGTTTATATCTCTTTGTTAGTTCATGTCCATACTTATTTGTTCTTGTTTTCTGTAATTGCTTCTCACTCTTTCTCTATTTCTCATATCTATAGCTACTTGTACAACAAACATGCACAAGAATTTTGGAGGACTGTGAAAAAGAATTGCTTGATCAAGATCATTTTTATTCAAGGTGGTCTAGTGTCCCCGAAAGAACCAAGAAATTGTGGTTTTCTGAGTTCTTGGTAAATTAAAAAGTAAATGTTTCTTATTCTTTATTTTTGCTTTATCTTATTGCATTAATATATGAGTATATATTTGTGTGCTTTGTGAACAGCGCTTGTACTCTCATGCTAGACAAACACAACAGCAGGCTTATCAAGGATTTTATAGCCATGGAACCACAACTTATAGGAACAACATAAACAAGATGAAGAAAAAATGGGAGGTTAAACAAAAAAAATCAAGCTGGATGCTGCCTAGCCTTTGGGAGAAGTGGGTGGAACATTGGGCAGTTGTTGAGAATGTGTCAAAATCTAAAATTGCAAAGAACAATCGATGTGGAGGTGAAGGTGGCATAGCAAAAGCCACACATGGTGGAGGTTCTATATCCTTCCAGCAGAATATACTTAAGGAGGTAACTTTCATTGCGTTCATGTGTATTACTTAAGTTGAAAAAAAATAAACTTAACTTTCTGAACTAGAACCTAAATTGGTAATTGTCTTAATTGAGGGAATGGCGTTTAAAGGAATCTGAATTTATTTTTTGGGTCCAGGATTGATGTCTATTAGTATTATTGGAAAATAATCATTAGAAGATGGGAATCTTTCCATAAATTTGAAGCTAAGTTTGACTATATGGGACTTCGTTCTTCCCACGACACCTTCTCTTCTTGCAGTTATTATATTGGTGTACCCTGCTAGTAAACAACTTCCCTTGTAATCATAAGATAAAGTTCTCTTTCAGTGCCTGCACAATTATTCAACGCAGCCACTGTTTGAAGATGCTTAAATTGTTTATATGTGCCATTAATCACTTGCATGCCACGACACCTTCTCTTCCTGCTGTTATTATATTGGTGTATCATCACATTTATGTTTGACTATTTACGTTGTCCAAAAAAAACATTGGTAAAAGGTAAAGATGGATAAGAAAGTAAAGTCAATGATTTCGATATGTTGTTTCTTATTGCTTTATGTTGGTTAAATTTTTGGACATTTGTTGTTAACTGCATACATTTTCTTTGTCCTTCAGTTTTCCCTTCTTTAGAGAATGATTTCTTGTCTGTAACTTGCGTCATCCATATTTTTTCAAATTTAAATCTCAAGCATCTTTATTAGTCAGCTTCGTATATATTCTTTATTTTTGATGGTTTTCTTTCACAAATGGGAAAGTATGTTCATGCACAATCAGTATCTGTTGATATGCACGACATCTGACGAAGCTCAGTCCTTTATACATCGATACCACTCCCTGGGGGTTAAGATGTAGGTTTCAAAGCATGCATAAATGTTCAAATGTTTTGTATTCTTGGAAATGGGGTGCAGCATACTTGAAGCAGTTGAATCGATGACTTTCCCTTTGGAGTCCTATACTATTGGAAGTAACAACAAAACAGCTTCAGCAAACTTCAGCAATATAGCTACTGCTAGTGAGGCTGGCGCCTTATCCTTTCCCAGGCGGCCGCCTCACTGGCAGTAGCTAAGTTGCTGAAGTTTGCTGAAGTTGTTTTGCTGAAGTTTGCTGAAGCTGTTTTGTTGTTACTTCCGGTATATACAACCTGACAGGGAATCCATATCCACAACCACACCCACTCGATACACCTGATGATAATTTGTTATTTCATATAAATTATATGATACTTAAGAAAGTTAAGTCGATGATTTTGACTTGTTGTTTCTTATTGCTTTCTGTTGGCTGAACCTAGAAGCAAAAAAGACCCGGTGAAGATATACATGTTCTAGAAGAGATCATCAAATATAATGGAAAAAAGTCTCACGATGGATCTCTTCAAAAGGACGAGAATGGAAATCCGATTTTCGCCAACAAACAACTCACGGAAGCTCTTGTAAGTTCAATTATTGTTTTAGTCAAATATTTTTTCACTCCAGCCCATTTTTTATAGTTAGTATGAAATATTTAATGGTTTTAGGAGCAATATAAAGTTGATGTTCAACCTGTGAGTGAAGAAGGTGAAAGAGTAGAAGGAGTTGTTGTGGTAGATGTCACCAGCATTCCATTTGAAGGCGATAAGTGGATTGAGAGTGTTGGGGGTGTGAAAAAAGGCCGTGTTTTGGGTGTTGGAACAACAAGGACCTTTTTGGCAGTAACAGGGTCTTCAGCTTCCAGCGTGTCTAGCAAGGCTGCTCCATTTTTAAGTCCAGAGGCTCAAAGGATGATTGATGAGGCTCACCGTGCTACAGAAGAGGCTCATCGTGCTACAAAAGAGGCTAATCGTGCTACAAAAGAGGCTCGTAAAGGTTATGAGGAAATGCGAGAAAGATTGAATGCAATGGAGGAATTCATGAGGTCAAAACTTGGTTCTTAAATTCTTCTAGTTTTATATTTTGGGTTGGTACAACATTAACATTATGACTTAAACTTTCTTTTTGTCATTACCTAGCTACTTCCATGTCTGTTTTTAGCAAACTACTATATGATGTGTTCTTGTATTTAGTAAAACAAGTAACTTTTTGCATGTTAATATTTTGTTTCAAGTTGTGTTAGTTATCATTTGTTGTCTCTAAACGAAGATTATCAATCTTGTATCCAAATTAGAATTAAAAAAATGTGCCTCTAATTTGGAGGCAGAAATGTTAATATCTGTCTCTAAATTAGAGACGCACTTATATTTGTCTCTAATTTAGAGACGTACTTATCTGTCTCTAAATTGGAGACGTACATATATATGTCTCTAAATCGGAGACGTACATATATCTGTCTCTAAATTAGAGACGTACATATCTGTCTCTAATTTAGAGACGGACATATTTGTCTCTAAATCGGAGACGGTCATATATGTCTCTAATTTAGAGACGGACATATATGTCTCTAAAACAGCTACAAAACAGCGACACCCAATTTAGCGACCATGCACCCATAGATTAGCTACGGAACAAATTTGTCTCTAAACATAATTTAGAGATAGAATCGTCATTTTAGCTACAGAATTTGCCATCTCTAAAATGATTTTTCCTTGTAGTGATTAACTTTTCAATAAACGTGAAAAATCAAATTGAAAATCTTAAACTGATATGAAGTAAGTAATTAAATTAAAATGAATAATGACAAAAATCTAAAAACAAACACAATTATTTCAATAAAATTATAAAATTTGATATTGATACAATTTTAAAAATACATGCAATTATAATTAGGACATGGGAAATACTTCAGATATGGAATAATTCATTTAAGGAATTCACCTCTGGAGGATTATAAACTTAATATCATAGTTGATGAATTAGTACTCCCATATAAATAGAATAACTATATTTAAGGAATTAATAATATGTTATTTCTAGCTAGCGACAAGGGAAATACTTCGGATATGGAATAATTCATTTTCCATTAACACATGAGTTAGACGTAAAATAGCGAGTTTGCAGATGCGGGCGAGGTATTAGTGGTAGTCGTAGATTGATATGGTCGGAAACAATCGGATGAAATACGAGGAGGAGGAGGAGAGACTCCGATTGTCACGGACGATGAAGATTGTGCTCCAGAATCCGGTGGAGACCCTAATTAACAAGAAAAAAATATTGAACAAGGGGAATATGTTTAATAAGCTAATACATCCCAAAACAATATTATTTATAAAGAAAATATAATTACGCAAAAGAAAAACTTAATATTGATGTGCATTATGCTTTTGATAATTTAGCAAATACTTTCTCCGTCCGAAATTAAATATTAATTTTTTGAGTTTGATGAAACTCTTAAAAACATGACTTTTGAAAAATTAGCAAATATAAATAATTACCCTTAATATTCTCAATATATCTGCATATAATTACTCATAACATACAAGTACTTATTAAAAATTCAAAAAGTTACTTAAAAAAATGAAAAGATGATTGAAGTTAATTTTCTTAAAAATTGAAAATCATTTTAACACAATTAATTTAAAGAAAAATGGATAATCATTTTGAGAGGAAATGAGTTCTAGCTAGAAATATAAATTAATTAGTTAAAATATTATATAATTTAAGATAATTTAAAAAATATATAAACAAACAAACAAATACTTATACATTTTGCTTCAATATATCAAATTAAAATTAGATCTTACTTGCAAAGCTTTCTGAGGATGAATTTTGAGTATTTGTAAGGTGAGATTTGTTCTGATCTTGGTATGGTTGCTGAGTAGACTTTCTTCGCCGCCGGTTGTGATCGGCCAGCCTTCTCCGGCAACTCCTCTTTCCGTTGTCAAATTCCGTCAAGAGATGGAATCTAATTTATAGTCATTTTCATTACAAATTCAAAATTATTAAAAATAAAGTAAAATGTATAAATTAATCAATTAATGTGTTACTATAAGAAGCAAAAGCAAATATAATCCATTCGTACCTTCCGATTTAAAATTTTCTATTTCGATATGATAATTAAGAAATACTCCCTCCGTCTCGCTAATATTAGCACAAACACTGTTTGTGCGGGAATTAAGGAATATGATATTTTAATAAAATGTTGTGAGTGTAAAAGAATGAGTGGAGAGAGAATGAGTGGAGGGTGTAATAAATTATAATGGTGTTGTGAGTATTAAAATAATGTAGGAGAGAGAATGAGTGGGGTTGGGTGAATATTTTATTAATATAAAGTTTCCTTTTTGGGAGTGTGCGAATATTAGCGGGACGCCCAAAAAGAAAAGTGTGCTAATATTAGCGGGTCGGAGGGAGTACTAATATAATAATAATAAAAAAAAAGAATAAGTGAAGTTGTAAATGTCAAAAGTAAAAAATATGATAGATAATGAGTGAAGCAATAGTAAGGAAATTGTTATTTAGTGTGATAAATGGAATTCATTAAATATAAAAATGCTATAAAATTGTTATTTTGAAACGTTTTAAATTGAGTGTAACGCTCAAAATAACAAATTGTTATAAGTTAGGTGGTACGGAAAAGTCATAAAATCTGCAACTTGGAGGGAAACAGAAATTTTAGGGACGCAAATGCCCTCGGGATCATCCCAAGTACGGCGCAGCAAACTAATCATTTATGATGCTTCATTATAGGAAGCACATTGAGGGTATTTTCGTCATTCTGAAATTTATTTTGGACTTTGAACTGTGTATTAAAATTGGCATCTAAGTATAAATTAGAGTGGTGTGCTACGGTATTGTGAATAGTGTCATGTGACGAATATTTCATTTTGCCCTCATACATTTGTTTCTTTCCCATTTTGTTCCTTAAAAAAAAATTAAATTAAAAAAAAAAATCGTGTTCTTGGACACGGGCATGTACTAGTTGGAATATATTTTAACCCTTGTATTTTTTTTTTAAATTTAAATTATTTTATTTTTTTTAGCAATTTTAATCATAACTCTTTCCATCTCATTTCAAATCGAATTTTTTGTCATTTTCGTCAGTCAGTTGCACCTCAAAGCGGACTTTCAAGATGAAAAAAAAAATTATTAATCCCACTCATTTTTTTTCTACTTTACTTTTATATCACAACTTCAATCAACTTACTATTTATTCTACTCATTCTATTTTCAATTTTACTTACACAAAACATCTACCTACTTTACTTTTTCTTAATTATCGTGTTCAAAAAGTTATTCCAATTTGATGTGGGAAAGTGGGATTATATTTAGATGTGCACTAATATTTCCAAAAAAATAAATAAAAATTAAAGTACTGTAGTTAAAATTGTTATAAAATTCTTTAATTTTTGCTATTTTTGAAAAAAATGAATGCGTAAATAAAATGTTAAAAAATAAATAATAAGAAAACGATGTTAAAACCAAATATTAAGTAAAAGGCTAGGTTGAAAAACAGAGAAAATTAGACCGTGTTTAGAGGGTTTTATGGTAACTTCATAATCAACCTGCTACACTGTTGGCAGAATCGCTGAGTCAACCCGGCAGCAATGACGGTGGAGGCTTTGGAGTGAAACTCACAAACCTTATGGCGGCGGTGGTAGTGTTTGGCGTGGGTAAGATCGGCATTACAACCTTCCGCCTGACACTTCGGAGCGTTGACAAATCCGGCCTCCAGGGGTCTAGTCCGGTTGTAAAGCCGGTTCACAAAATCATCCTCCGACGACGAGAAGTAAGTCCGGCCACCCAAGTTCAACCCAATTCTGTCCGTAAGGTCAGCAACGCCGCCGCCACCGGCCGGTTCAGTCTTGGGGATGACCATGTAACCCGGTTCGATTGGGTGAGAATTAGCATAGGCGCGTGGGTCGTAGAGACTGTTGAAATGGGTCGGGTTATCGAAATGGGTTTGGGTTTGGAGGAAAATTTGAGGGTTGAAGGGATTGTATTGGGTGGGTAGGAGGCCGGGGTGATCATTGAAGGATTGGGAGAAGTGAGGGAAAAAGGGTCGGTTCGGGTCGGAATCATAGGTGTTGTTGGGTTCATCATCAGTTAGCATTATGGATGATGGGTTGCCCCATTCGTAGTCCAACATCTCCCTCCTCCTTTTTGGAAGTACACCCTGCTTCTTGATCTGTACAGTTAACAAAAACAGTTAAGAGTGGGAGAAGTTCAAGAAAATTGCATATGAAATCAAGAAAGTGCGTGTGTGTGTGTGTGAAAGAGAGAGTACCTAAAGAATTGTGTTATGCATGAAATTGTGAAAATGTGTTTGTGAGAGAGATGTCAATATAAGAGAGAGTTGCTTTTATTGGCAATTTTTGGGATTTGGTGTGTGGGTGTGGGTGGGGGGGGAGGGGTCGGGGGGTGGGTGGGGTGGGTGGGTGGGATGGGGGGTTGGTTTGGTGCAAGTTTTACGGTTCAAATGAAATTATGTTTAAATTTGTTTAAATGAATAATTAAATGAAATCGTGTTTAAATGTGTTTAAATGAATAATACAGGTTGAGGTTGATGTAAACAATGGATTTTTTTTTTCAAATAATTATGTTTTAAAAATTTATTTTTCAAAATAACTTACTTTCCAAATTATTTTTCAAAATGACCAATTTTTTAAACTCGCTATACGGTGTAGCGAGTTCAACATGTTACCATTGAAAATCGTTACACGGTGTAGCGAGTTTGATTAAATTAGGGTTTGACGTTTGAATTAATCACTGTAATTAAGTAAAGAAGAACTCGTTACACCGTGTAGCGAGTTTAAAATGACATTTTTACAGAGGGTTTTCACCTCCAGATTCATTCTCATTTTCATATTCTCTCATTCCGACTCTAAAAAAAAAAACCCAAATCTTCTTCACATCATTTAATTTCGTCAGAATAGTTAAAGATCAAGAATCAAGGTAAATTAACATCATCTTAATCATTGTTTTCACTTGTGTTTAGATATAAAATTTAAAATTTTAACTGTGTTTTAGTATATTATAGATATAAATGTTAGGGTTTTGTTATATAGGTTTTAACACTTTGATTTCGTAATGTAAGGTTAAAGATTAATGGGGGTCTAGTCATTTTCATATGTTATTGGGGAGGTGATGATGAACAACCATTTGATGGTCCTCATTTTAAAAAATGACCAAAATGTGCAATTAGGGCTAATTGATGATGGAGATACAATGAGTTGATTGATGAATTATATAAAAATGTGGGCTTAGATCGGTCTCAATATGATTTGGAAGTCATTTAAAGATGTCCTCATACTTTTGATAGCGAGATTGGTGAATACTTTCCTTTCCGCATTGAAGATGATGCGTGTATGGATATAATGTTCGATCATTTAGCTAAATTTGGGGGAATGGATAATTTGCAGCTGTATGGGTAGTAAAATTGATTGAAAATCGACCAAATCCAAATTGAAACACTGCACACATAGACCATTTATGGGTATTCACCAAGTGGTAACTGTGATGCAGGGGTTGGTCTAAGTACCCAAACACTTGTATCAACTCAAACACCAAATTATGATGATGGGGCATGCCAAAATAATCATGTTAATGACGATAATTCTGAAAATGATGTAGATTATGAAGATGAAGAAGAAGAAGACACTGATGTAGATGCAATGCTAGACGATGATGATGATGATGATGATGATGAATATCGGGAGGGTAGTAGTGATTCTGATGTCGATTTTGGAGAGGGTGATTGTCACGACCCTAGGTCCGGGCACTAATTTGGCCACATGTTGAGCACGTGAGGGTTGGGATGCATTGCATCTCCTCCTATTTATTATGTGAATGGAATGACTATGTGTTCATTCTGGTATTTGAATTGGAAATTTGATTTGGTTATGTGTTATTTTCCAAGTTGATAACTTACTTGATTTTAGATATGAAAATATCAATATGGATTATATAAGGTCTAAAAGAGATAAAATGGAAATTGTGTAGTATAATGATAATACTTGGAGTTTGACTTGAAAGTATTATGAAAGTTGTCAAGGTGCTTATGTGTAATTATAAGTTCAAGGTGGTTGTTTGTTGAAGTTTCAAACTTGGAGGAGCTAAAGTGTAAAATTGTTTATATAAATCTCTTTCAAGCTTCTTCAAGAAGCTTATTTCACCTCCTCAGTTTTCTCCCTTCTTCTACGTTCTAGAGAAGTTCCAAAACCCTAGTTATCTTCCGGAAATTCCATAAATTCATCCGTAAAGTGGTGGTTGATTCTGACTTCAAATTAATGCTAAGAGAGCTGAGTAGAGTAAGAAGAGTCGATCATAGCCTCCTTTTATTTTAATAAAAATTGGTAAGTTGTTATGGTTTCCTTCAATAACTGTTCATACCTTGTATTATGATGTTGTTATGCTGTTCTAAATCAGTTTTGTAAAGATTTGAATCATGTTCTTGGTGTTGAAATGAAAAGAAATGAATTGGGTTGAAGGAGCTTGTGAAAAGAGGATATGAATAGTTGAATTGAATTGATAACATGTTATAGATGTGTTATGTGTTATGGAGGGAGTATATTAGGAGGTAAAACATGTATAGACACTGTTTTTAGATGCCTTGTAGTACCTGAAAATAGAACTGAAGGTTGTTGTGTTGTTGCTGAAGTGCAGCAATGCAGAGGCAGTTTCTGAAGCTGGGCACGACTCGTGCCCATGAGCACGAGTCGTGACCAAGACCTATGGAGTCGTGCGACATAGAACGACTGGTGGAGCACTGGTCGTGAGCATGGGAGTAGTCGTGCAGGTGTTGGGAATGACTCGTTCCCAGCATCACGAGTCGTTCCCAGGAATGGGTTGAGATAGCAACTTTGCAAGTTTTTTAACCTAGTCTAATGAGTATAGATTTAATCACTCTTTAACAAGGCATTTAATACAAGTTTAATACTTCAATGTGAAACTTGGAATAGGCCAAAAGGATATTGGCAAGAGCTTTAAATAGTGGCATGAAAATGCTTGAAAGGCAAGTATGACCCTTGAACTATTTCAAATCTGCAGCCTTGAACCTTTTTCTAGGCCTTGAAAACCTAGGCTAATCAACATCAATTGGAACACTTTTTAACCCTGAATCTAGTACAACTTTAGTACTTCAATGTGGAACTTTAATTGGTCCAAATGGATAATGGGAAGTGCTTTAAATATTGTCTTGAAAATGGTTGAAAGGCGATTATGAAACTTGAACCAAAGTCTATAAAACTTGGTATTTGAACTTGGAACCTTAAGAGAAGGTGTTTAATGTTGTATGATAAATGTGTAGGACTACTTATATTATATTGTACTCCTACGTGGTGATCTGTATAGGGTTATTTGCTCTAATGGTGCATAAATTGTATGGTGCACTACTTTATTGAGTGAGACAGGAGTGGTAATACCCTGTTACTAAATTATACCTTGGGTATTGAATGTGTAGGCCTCTGAACGGTATAAACTGAGATACGCACATGGGCTTGCTCGAGCTGGGCCTAATTGGATTGGGCCATGAATATTATCTAAATACCCAAGTATCAGGGCCGAGTAAGGTCTTCCTCGTATGACGAGAAACGTTTATCTCGGTCTTATGTCGCCATGCTTGGGCCGTCATGTCGCAAGTGACGAGGAGAGAAAAGTTCTTTCCTCGGCATTTCATCACCATGACGAGGAAACAAAATTATTTACCCCGGCATATATACAAGCCGGCTAATCTCCAAATGACGAGGAAGCAGGATCATTTACCTCGGTCTATTTGCCAAGGCCGAGGAAGAACATTCGTGTTCCTCGGCGTTCCGGCTAGCAGATTACACAGTCCTTATCAAACAAGGATTCTACAGTCACGATCCAATCAGGATTACAATTATCAACACCAATCCAAGTCAAACAATGACTCCTCAACAGATATAATTCTCTTAGGATTATATCTTATCTCCTTACAAGTTCACTTCAACATGGATTCTATCAATCCATCCCTATAAATACAAGCCCCATGGCTCATTTTTTTGTACGTGACTTTTTACATTGGGGAAACTCTGTCAATTCGTTTTCTCATATACAAATCGTGAACTTACTCTCACGCCGGAGGGCCTTTAGCCGAATCCGCCCCGGCTTAGTTTACGTTTTTTCTCTTATTTTCAGGCCTTGCGATCACCGGAGCAATCATCGCTTGGATTTGGGCTGATTTGACGATTTTGGCATCATCAATTGGTTCCATTGCCGGGAAATCGATTCAAACACCCATTGTTTGGCCTGGAAAAGTCGCTCGCACTGCTTTTCGGCCGGAAATTTTCTAGTTTGAACGAGAATTTCTTATTCCGTTTGGGCTCGTTCTTGTTGCCGCCGGATTCTGCAAAAATCCGCGGAATCTGCCATTCGCGTCTGAAGTAAATTGTTTGGCCTGAATTTTTTGTGTTGGAAAAATCGCAATTGGCTGTTTGTTTTTGGTCAAAATTTGCCCTAATTTTGGCCAGAAATTTGGATCTATTGGAAATCGTGATTTTGGAAAATTTGCACGCGATAATTTGCTGTTGACTTATAATGGATGGACAATTTGCAAGTGTAACCGCTGAGGAGGATCAAACCCAAGTGAACGGGGCGAACACTGGAGCCGAGGAGCCGCCTCCTCCTCCTCCTCTACCTCGCCCGCATGCCCTTCCTCCTCTCCATGACCCTTCGTTCCAAGGGTCGTGTGAATGCCGAGGGAGAAGGTGCTGAGCTTCCTCGTCCTACTCGTACCCGCGAAAAGCAAGTAGGAAGGAAGAGAACAAAGAATGCCGACGCCGGTCAAGCAGGAGGAAGTCAACCCATTGACCGACGCTCTTTGTTACATAGGCAAATGGAAACTTTACAAAGAATGTATGAAACACAGGCTGCTCTCTTGCAATTGGACCCAGAGCATTCCATGGCTGAATTTATTAGGTCATCTCGTGGGCAACCCTCGAAAAGGGACAGGACGAGCAACAACCTCCTCCCTCAAGACCGGGGACCTACCAAGGCAAGACCCCGGGATTCTCCTCATCCTCGGCACAACAAGAAGCGAGGGCTCCAGTGGTCGACCCGAGAAGCCACTTAACTCCTAGGGAAGAGGAAGTAAATTCCAGGGACCTAAGAACGAGACTCGCCTTGAATGCACGCCTATCCCCTGCTCGTCTTGTCATGGCACCTAGGCATTCCACGCCACCTCGATCTCGTCGACCAAATTCTCCTCGACCTCGTCGACCAGATTCTCCTCGTCCTCGGCATCGAGAATTTGCAAGGCCGAGGACACCAGAGCCGTACAGGATGATACTTGGCGGTCAAGACCTGGAATTAAGGCGTGACAAAGCTCCTTCCAAACGGGATAGCCACCGACATGACGCGGAGCACAGTAGGGTGAATGATCGCCCCAAGGACAAATCCGTCAGAAGCTCCCAATGAAGCACCCGCTCAAGCAGTGACAAGGGAGTGGAAACCAAGCAATGGGAGCTGTTGAAGCAAAGACTGGATGACATGGAGATGGGAAAGAAGTTTAATGACGATGATTATGACTGGGCAACACGTCCATTCTCTTTGAGGATAACTGCAGTGAAATTGTCAATGGCTTCACTGGAAAGAGATGTTACCGTAGATGTTACCCAACACCTTGGTTAACACACTGACGGACAGCACACACACACCAAAATAAATAGTTTATAAAAACTTTGTGCAGCGGAAATAAATAACACAAGATATAATTTTCTCAAGTTATATAAATATATAACTTGAGTGTGCCTAGATGGCGAAGACTTTATAATCAATATAGAAAAATTACAAAGCCGAAAGTTCCCTATTGCTAATACAATGATAATGCTCTATGGAACTGAATGAGACAAAGAACAAATCCTATCCTTAGCCAACACTCTCTTAAACACTCAGTGTTTAAGCTAGAATCACAAGGGAGGAAGGATATGCGAACCAAAGAACTTTGTCTCTCTTGTGCTATGGTGTGTGTGTTTGATATTTGGCATACTTCAAATGAAACACACCTAGCCTATTTATAGCCTTCCAATGCCTTGGAGGCTACTCCAAAATAACAGCCTTGGACCTTCAGATCGTGTGTGAGGAGTGGAGAGATTTCTTGGCTTGAATTCCTCATCATTCGCCAACTTCCCTAGAATGTAGCAACCGATTTCTTGAAGCCCAAGTCCATGCTTTATCACCTTGTACTCTCTTGCTTTCTTTGTATTGTACACTTCAAATAATCAAGCAACAACTCCATGACTTGGTCTTCCCACGTTTTTATTCCTTCTTCAATTAATATGGACCAAGCAATAGTTACACGTAAATCTCCTATTTACGTGTAACTCCTTCTCCAACTTCTTCCTTGTTTCTAGCAATTAATCCAACCATATATTAACCTGAAATATGGACCAAAAACACATATATCTTGCAAATAATATTAGACATTAGGATATAAAATAATATGGAAAGAATTATTAAATTACAAATCATTACAAACCGGTAACACCCAACCGCCAATGATAGCACCCGTGGTAACACCCACAGTCTGCATTAACAATCTCCCCCATAATTTATAATTTCTTTCCAAACTCTAAAGTGCTGATCCCTGCAAGATATTGTTAGCCATCCAGAGCAACTTCATAGTTATCAACTCCCCCATAATCAAGGCATTAACAACTATAATGATTTATCACAAAAATACTAGTTATCAAAACATATTTTCAAAAATAAGTTTTCCAACTAACTAGCAACCTAAAGTACCAAAGATAAATCAAAGTTACTAAGCTATTCCATGTTCAAAACAACCCTAAAATTTTAAGCACCATAAGCAAATAAAACAAACCAACAAAGTATTTAAAAACATGTTCCAAAAAAAAAAAATATAAAAGTAAATTGTTTGTTTTTCAACCACCAAAAAATATCATAACCATAAGAGTGGCAACATAAACCTTCAGGCAAATGTTAGCAATCACTCTTCTCGCTCATCATCGCCTTCTTCTTCTTCCTCCCGTTCATCCCCTTCTTCATCTCCAGCATCTAAGTCAAGACCATCAGCAACATCTCAAAGAAGACCACCGGCATCTCCAACACCACCTCCACTGGACCGGCTCCATCACCACTATCAACTCCCCCAGTTTGGGAAGAAACCTGCTGGATGAATTCATCAGTAATCTCCTTGAGCTTTGTCCAACCTTGCACAATCTCGGAAATGGTAGAAGTTTGTTTGTGGAGAAACGCCAACACTGTGGTCTTTGGTATTGTTGGTGAAGCATTTCCCAACAAATTGAATACATTAGCAAGAACATGAGCCGCATCTCGTACCGAAAAACTTGGAGATTTCTGAGTAACATTTGGGATAACAGATTGAGTAACACCCTTAGCGTAAAACCGCATCACTTGACCCAAATTCATTTATCTTTGACCAAGGAAGATCACCCGTGTATCTCTACACTCTTGGTATTCTTCTTAGTCACCGGGAATCTATAGCATAGAGATCAAGACTGGGCGTGTACTCATCAGACTCTTCAATGGGCAATTTTTGAGATTTCAAAATTTGGAAGATTAAAGAAGGGTAAGGAAACATTATTATGTCTTTTCTTCTACCCCACGAAGCCAAATGTTTGAAGATCAATCTACCCAAGTTCACTCTTCGATTCTTTCCTAACTTATACAAGATTTCAGCTTGTTGCAATGTCACATATTGCTCATTAGAAGTAGGAACCCAATTAAATATGCAAAGCTTGTGAAGCACGGCAAAGAGTGAAGTGAGACGGGAAGCTAGAAAATGAACTTTGGTTTTGGGATTAGGATTGGAGGGCCATTCATGCACGACATCATGAGAGATAAACCTAGCAATTTCATCCTTATGAACAATAGGACCATCATCATCCAAATTTGGGAGTCCTAAAGTCTTGTTGATCAAAGAAGGAGTAATAGAAAAAATTATGTTCCTTAAAAACACCTTTCCAAATTGATCGGACTTATCATTATCTAGGTTGGCATGAAGATTGGCATAGAAATTTTTGACAATAGCTTCAACAAATTTCGAAGGATGCAAGTTAGCTTTCAAAAATTTCTATCCTCCAAGAACCGAAATACACCATGCTTTTTGAAATCAACCTCGTCAATGTGCTTTTCCTCGAGAATTTTCGTGTCACTATGCCTTAACCAAAACTCCATATTTTCTTTTCGATAAAACTCCAATGAGAAGTAAGGTTTTGGAAAAGCAAGATTCACATCATCAAACTCTTTCTCAAGGAAATCGTAGGATTCGTAATATGCAAACTCACTAATCGAAGACTTTGAAGCTTTAGAAACAGAGGATGTTACCTTGGGTGTTGCAGCCTTTCGGGTAACATCTTTGACAAAGTCCACTTGCTTTTGCCTTTAATGCTTCTTTTCTTAACTTCATACAAGGGTTCTTCTTCCTCAATCTCCCAATCTTCAAATGTCTCAACAGAATGGCTCTTTTCAGCATCGGCATGGAAGTCTTCATCCGAAACATGAGCCGAGGAGAGACCAAGTGAAGATTCCTCAGAAACTTCAACAGGGTCGGAGGATGTGTTGGATTTTGAAGTCCCTTTGGTCCTCATTGCAGTGAGCCTACTTGAGCTCCTCTTTTTGACGGGTTGTGCCGAGGGTTTGTGAGCAATGGCCTTTCTTTTTGGCTTTTTGGTTGATGGAACGGGTGGAAGAGGTGGTAAGGTCACAATGGGCAAGGGTTGCGCCATTGTTGTCACCAATGGAGGATCATCCACCGACATTGTCATTGCCGGAGACACATTGAGAGGGTGGTCGAAGTGTCCATTTGGCTTGGACCACTTGAGCCAACGCCCGGAGAGACCTCCAAAGGGGCGGATTGCTTTTTGGAAGGGGTTGCCATGGTTAGGGTTTAGGAAGGATTTGGAATTTTTGAAGGTTTTGATTTTGGAAGGTTTGAGAAGAGAGAGACGGTGACGGAGGAGGGGTATTTACCGTGTAGAGAGAGAGAGAGAGAGATTAGGGCGGTTAGAGAGAGAGAGGAAAAAAATAGGAAACAAATTAGGATTTTAATTTGACAAGACTTATCCTTCTACCATTAATTATCTCCTATTTAAATAACTCCCCCTATTTTTTAGCCACTAAAAATATTTACTTTAAATATTTACCTAACCTCCCTAATTTCTAGCCACATAAAAATTAAGAACATTATTTACTCCCCCCTATTTTCTAGGCCACAAAGAATAGATCAACTACAAAACTCCTCACAAAAATATTAACATCCGGCCATTATTTTGAAATTTTTTTTTTTTTTTTAATTTTTTAATTTTTAATTTTTAAT
This sequence comes from Adenophora triphylla var. japonica, assembly GCA_022495995.1. Lineage (NCBI taxonomy): Eukaryota > Viridiplantae > Streptophyta > Magnoliopsida > Asterales > Campanulaceae > Adenophora > Adenophora triphylla. The sequence continues at coordinate 201,205 of JAFEMH010002437.1, forward strand.
TTTCAGTTTTTTTTTTTTTAAATATATAAAACGAAAATAAAAATAAACATACCAAATATACTAAGTCCATATGGTTTTTGAAAATCAAATCCCTAAATTTTAGGACTTAGTTATTTGAGTTGTTTATCAAAGATAAATTGGTTAGTTAAAGACTTTTTCAAACTTTTAAAACTCTTAAACAATAAAAAGACTTTCAAAGTTAAAAAAATTAAATAACAAACCGAAAATAAAGAAATAAAAAAACATAATATAGCACATACAAATATGTTAATGGCAATGATGGTAACATCTAGGATAACACATAAGATAAAAATCCCTTGATAAATATATTCGGTTTCAAACACTTGAGGCATAATAAGCTTAGCCATTTTCAAGCATTTCAGGCATAACAAGCTGAGCATTTTTCATGCACTTTAGGCATTATAGGCCTATATATATATATTTTTAAGTACATTGCTTGTTACTCACGTATCAATACACTTCTTTAAACAAGAAAGCATCGTAGTAACGAGCTCCGTGCTTCGAGTTTTATTTCAAGTGTAAAGACCAAGTGATCTATGCCTTTCAAGTAGGGTACACTGTAGTAGCGAACTCCATGTCCCTAATACTTAGCATAAATCACTTCATACATTCTCATTGGCAAGAGTACATCGTTGCAGCGAACACCGTGCCCCGAGCTCGAGAGAATAGTATGGATAAATGCCTTTGCCTTTTATTTATCAAAAAAAAATTAGTGACTTTGTCACTTTAAACATATGAAGGGAGTTTTATCAAGTGTGTTATTCAGGATGCTATCCTACCACAACAAAAAGGTCAGCATGTGCAGCTGTGAGAACTCTCATAGCTCAGAGAACTATGGGAACCCTTAGAGAGAATAAAACCAAACTAGCAAAAATATGCACTAGTATACATGTGTTACCCCAGGTGTTATCGCACCTACGGTAACACCTTACTACAGAGGATAATTTTTAGAGAATGCAAAGACCAAGAGATCTCTTTAGACTAGAGAATCTATCATGGTCTAAGGGTTTTGTGAAAATATCAGCAAGTTGACACTTTGTATCAATATGCTCTATATTTATTATCTTTTTATCTACCATATCTCTTAAAAATGATGACGGATGTCAATATGTTTAGTACGGGAGTGTTGTACAGATTTTTGGAAATATTAATAGCACTCAAATTATCACAAGTATAAGGTCAAAATATTGCTATCAAGACCATAATCATCAAGCATGTGTTTTAACCAAATTAGTTGTGAACAACAACTACCACCGCTACATATTCTCGATTCACCGTGGATAATGAAACACAATTTTGTTTTCTACTATACCATGATACTAAATTATTTCCCAAGTAAAAACATCTCCCACTTGTACTTTTCCTATCATCCATATCCCCTGCCCAATCCGAGTCACTAAAGCCTACTAAATTAGTATTAGTATCTTTACTATACCAAATCCCTAAATCACTAGTTCCGCATACATATTTAATGATCTTTTCACGAATTTAGGTGAGACACTTTAGGATTGGATTGATATCTAGCACATACACACACACCGTACATCAAATCAGACGACTAGAAGTAAGGTAAAGGAGACTACCAATCATGGAACGATATAGGGTTGGATCAACATCTTCTCCCACTTGATCTTTTCCAATCTTGAGAGAAGTGCCCATAGGAATTTTTGAGCTCTTCGAACCTTCCAACCCAAACTTCTTCACCAGGTTCCTTGCATATTTGCTTTGGGAGATGAAAATCCCTTCACTTGATTTCTTAACCTGCATGCCTAGAAAGAAGTTAAGTTCCCCCATCATGCTCATTTCAAATGTTGATGCCATAGCCTCTACAAAATCATTTAAACAAGTTTTTGATGTAGAGCCATATACTATGTCATCAACATAGATTTGAACCACGACAAGTTCTTTTTCATGTTTAAGAATGAATAAAGTCCTATCTCGCTTCTCCTCTAGTAAAACCATATTCTAGTAAAAAACTAGTTAACCTACCATACCATGCACGTGGAGCTTCGCTTCAACCCATAAAGAGCTTTATCAAGTCTATACACATGGTCCGGTTGAAATGGATCTTCAAAGCCTTTTGGTTGTTCAACAAAAACTTCCTCATCTACGTATCCATTTAAAAAGGCTGCTTTGACGTCCATTTGAAACAATGTGATTTTAAGAAAACAAGCAATGGCCAATAAAGTCTTATTGACTCAATTCTAGCCACAGTGCAAAGGTCTCGTCATAGTCAATACCTTCCACTTGTGTATAGCCTTGAGCCACAAGACGAGCCTTGTTCCTAACAATGCTTCCATACTCATCGGTCTTATTTTTAAAAATCCATTTTGTCCCAATAACATTAGTGTTTGAGGGACGGGGTACTAAAGACCAAACATTGTTACGAGCAAATTGATCAAGTTCATCTTGCATTGCTTGAATCCAAAAATTATCTTTTAAAGCTTCAATCACATTTTTAGGTTCTACGGATGAAGTAAAACAAGAGTATGTTACCTTTGAGTATGTGGTGGACATGCACATATACCTTACCATGTCACGTTCACTAATGGAATTCATACGTCTTGTTTGTACACCCGCATTCACCTCCCCAATTACTTGTGTTGTAGGATGATTCCTACCGATTCTAGGTGGAGGATCTCTTCTCACATTCTCGTGAACCCCGTTTCAACTCCTTCTTGATCTTCATTTGCCGGATCGGAATCGATGCTATCTCGAGGTGTTATCTCATCAATGGTAACACCTGCTCGGGCCAGTGTTACTATCGTTGTTAGCACTCGTGGTAACACCCGTGGTAACACCTTCTCGGATCGACTTCTTCCAACAGCTCCAAGGGTGTCTCTTGAACATTTTCTCCTGCAATACTTGAGTGATCATCAAAAACAATATTCATGGATTCTTGGATGGTTTTTAGCCTTAGATTAAATACCCTATATGCACGACTATTTGAAGCATAACCAAGAAAAATGGCCTTATCACTCTTAGAGTCCAATTTTGCTAAGTAGTCCCGATCATTGAGAATGTAACACACACAACCAAAGACATGAAAATAATGAACTTTTGGTTTTCTACCATTCAAAATTTCATATGGAGTCATGGTTGTGCCGGGTCTTAGAAAACTCTATTGGCCGTGTGACAAGCCGTATTTAGTGCCTCTGCCCAAAATCTTTTCGAAATTCTTTTTGAAAATAACATCACACGAGTCATTTCAAGTAAAGTCCTATTCTTCCTTTCAGCTATCCCATTTTGTTGAGGTGTTTTTGGGGCTGAAAATTCATGGTGAATACATTTTCTTTCACAAAAATTTGAAAAAGAAACATTCTCAAATTCCCTCCCATGATCGGACCTAATTCGAAAAATTGAAGCACAAAACATGTTTTTGAACTTAGAGTGCAAGATTTTGAACTTTTCAAAAGTCTCGGATTTTTCCCTTAAAAAATAAACCCATGTAAATCGTGAAAAATCATCAACAATGACATAAGTATATTTCTTGCCCCCAAAACTTTCTATCTCAAGTGGACCCATTAGATCCATATGCAAGAGTTGAAAACAATGTGTAGTACCGATGTGTTGCTCATTGTGTTGGGCAAAGACCATGGGTAACACGAGTTTGTTTCCCTTTGAGACAATCCTCACAAACAATTTTTTGTTTAAGATCAAGACTAGGAATGCCTTGGACAAAGATCTAGATTAACAATCTTTTCTATGTTACGAAAGTGAACATGTCCCAACTTTTGATGCCACAATATAGTGTTATCAAGTTTTGCCGAATGGCATACTTGCTTGTCTTCAACAAGATAACAATTATCACTAGATCTTGTACCGTCATCACACAATTGTTAGTCTTGTCATAAACTTCACAAGTATCTTTATTGAATTTCACCTCTAAATTGTCATCACAAAGTTGACTAATACTAATTAAATTAGTTACAAGTCCATCAACATGTAAGACATTCTTTAAGGTTGGAAATCCAGACACATTTAGTGTCCCTCTCCCAATGATATTACTCTTGCTCCCACCACCATATGTTACACTACCCCCATGAATTGTTTCATAATCTTTTAAAAACAATTTTGTTCCTGTCATATGACGTGAACACCCACTATCAAAGTACCAAGAACCTTCAATATTTGTTTTTAAAGCAAAGAGTACACAACATCACATTTCGTATTAGCTTTTGGTTTCCACACCTTTTTTGAATTTTTACCATTCTCGACCGGGTGTGTTATCCCGTGTGCCGGGCAACACCTCGGGTAACACCAAGGGACTCGGACGCTTTTTCGAAACAATATGGCATTTATTTTTAAAATGTCCAGATGTGTGACAAGATTGACACACCTTCCCTTTGTCACATGGTTCTTTTGAAGAAGAATCTTTGTCAAAAAACCGCTCCTTAACAAAACAATTCTTATTATCATTCATAGACAAAGTAGAAAGAATACTATTCAAAGATTCTTAAAAACCAATACACCGCTCCGAGAGGTGTACTCAAGTTCAAGATCTCATCCAATTTGGTAGATCCAAAGTGTTGAGCTTCTTCAAGGTGGTTTCGGCTAGAGTCAAATTGCCCTTGACTCTTTCAAGCTCGATTTCTTTCTTTGTTGCTTGAACCTCCATATGAGTCACATAGGCCTCTGGAGTCCTTCATTCTTCTTGGTTAAGGACTTAACCAAATTGTTCTCTTTCTTCCATTCCACGAGCAATGCCTCGTAAAGGTCTTTAATCCGGAAATGAGGTCATCTTTGCTCGCTCATCCTCTTGTGTACTTCCCGTATCGTGGTTAGAAGAGCTAACAAAAGAAACAGATTATTATCACATAATTCATCATACACATCGGGTGTGATCACAGATATTATCTCGCATTTGGATAACACCTTGGGTAACACTGTCCTTTTCCGTGTTACTTACCGTGACAAACATGGTTGTTTGATCGATTCTACCTCCCGAGATGGTCCTTCATCCTCATCATCACCGAGAGAAACCCATAGGTTCTTTCCTCTCTTCCTTAGAGTATTTGCACACTCATTGGAATAGTGACCCCAACCCGAGCAAGCATGACATTGAATGGATTCAATGTGCTTTGGATCGACCTTAACCGATCTCGATGATGCTCTTCTTGGGTTCGACTTTGGGTTAGATGGGAAAGTCCTTTTTGGCATCGAATCATAGACCTTGGTTTGCTTCTCCTTTGCTTTCACCTGCATTTTTTCATTGTTATACTTTCTAACCATAGAATTGTATTTTCTAGCAAGTAAAGCAACACTAGCATTCTCATCAATTTCTTCAAAAACCTCATCTTCGTTTTCATCCAAAGAATTCGAGGCTTGAGTTTTCAAAACAACATTTTTCCCTTTAGATGCTTCACTTTGATCTAAGAGATTTAACTCAAAGTTTTTCAAAATACTCATTAAAGAATTGATATCCATAGTTGCAAGATTGTGAGCCTCTTCAATAGATGAAACTTTCATATTAAAATGCTCAGGAAGGGTTCTAATTGCTTTTGAGACAAGTTGTTTGTTGGTAAAGGTTCACCCAACAATTGACACTCATTAGCAATATCAAATAATTTTTCAAAATAAGAAGGAATAGTTTCATTTTCACCCATCCTTAATCTTTCAAATCTGCTAGTAAGACCTCTAAGCTTAGTTTCACGCACACGGCCATCACCTTCACAAAAACGTTGTAAAATATCCCATGCTTCTTTGCGGTGGGAACCATTTTGAATAAGTTTGAAAATATGCATATCAACCCACTCAAAAATGGCATTAAGTGCCTTTTCATTGAAACTAGCTTGGTTGATCTCTTCCATGTTCCATTCTCGATTCGGGTTTGACTTGTACGTCACCATCTTCATCGAGTAACATTGGTAAGGAGTAACCATTTGTTATAGATCGCCATGCTCGAAGATCAATTGATTTGATATGCGGCGTAGACGGATCTTCCAATAACAATAATTCGAGCCATCTAACACAGGAAGACGCTTATTATTAGGATTAGCCGGATCATAAGCCATGACACCTAGACCAAGCACTTAGTATCGTCAAGTGACACGCTCGATACCAATTGAAATTGTCAATGGCTTCACCGGAAAGAGATGTTACCATAGATGTTACCCAACACCTTGGTTAACACACCGACGGACAAAGACACACACACCAAAATAAATAGTTTATAAAAACTTTGTGCGATGGAAATAAATAACACAAGATATAATTTTCTCAAGTTATATAAATATATAACTTGAGTGTGCCTAGATGGCGAAGACTTTATAATCAATATAGAAAAATTACAAAGCCGAAAGTTCCCTATTGCTAATACAATGATAATGCTCTATGGAACTGAATGAGACAAAGAACAAATCCTATCCTTAGCCAACACTCTCTTAAACACTCAGTGTTTAAGCTAGAATCACAAGGGAGGAAGGATATGCGAACCAAAGAACTTTGTCTCTCTTGTGCTATGGTGTGTGTGTTTGATATTTGGCATACTTCAAATGAAACACACCTAGCCTATTTATAGCCTTCCAATGCCTTGGAGGCTACTCCAAAATAACAGCCTTGGACCTTCAGATCGTGTGTGAGGAGTGGAGAGATTTCTTGGCTTGAATTCCTCATCATTCGCCAACTTCCCTAGAATGTAGCAACCGATTTCTTGAAGCCCAAGTCCATGCTTTATCACCTTGTACTCTCTTGCTTTCTTTGTATTGTACACTTCAAATAATCAGCAACAACTCCATGACTTGGTCTTCCCACGTTTTTATTCCTTCTTCAATTAATATGGACCAAGCAATAGTTACACGTAAATCTCCTATTTACGTGTAACTCCTTCTCCAACTTCTTCCTTGTTTCTAGCAATTAATCCAACCATATATTAACCTGAAATATGGACCAAAAAAAACACATATATCTTGCAAATAATATTAGACATTAGGATATAAAATAATATGGAAAGAATTATTAAATTACAAATCATTACAGTCCGGGTAACACCCAACTGCCAGTGATAGCACCTGTGGTAACACCCACAGTCTGCATTAACATGCAGCTCCACCTAATCCCCACCTCAAGCTCCCTAATTTCGAAAAATACAATGGCACTACTGATGCAAAAGACCACGTGCAAAGTTTTGAACAAACTATGAATCTCCTCACCACTGCTGATGACCTGCTCTGTAAAGCTTTCGCGAGCACCTTCTCCGGAACAACTTTGACCTGGTTCCGTGAGCTTAAAAGAGGTAGCATCGATTACTGGAGAGGCATGAGGAGAATGTTCTTGGACCACTTTGCTACCGCTGGCAAGAGGAAGATAAGGCTAGCCGACTTGGCCAACATTGAACAGGGAAAGGGAGAGACCACCCTCAGCTATTATAATCGTTTCCGAAAAATGGCAGACCAGGTCGAAGAGAGCCTCACTGATAGGGAAGTTATTGTTTGTTTCAACTCTGGCCTAAAATCTGGTCCCCTCGTTTATGAACTCTCAGCCAGGGAACCTCAAACAAAGTCCGAGCTATACAAGGTAGCTTATGCCATTTCCATGGCTGAAGACAAAACAAAAGAAAAGGGAGGCGACAAGACGAAACAGAGGCGACAGGGCACTCGCCGTAATAATAATGGAAACAGCAAGGGTTCCAAAGGGAAAAACAAAACAAGGAGCACGGAGAAGCTTGAATTTACTCCTCTTTACTAAGCCCATCTCTGAAATCATGCATTGGGTCAACCTTCCTCCACCTCAACCAATGACCGACAAGCCAAAATTCCCTCGTAACATGAACAAATACGCGTGATTTTCCACAAAGACAACGGGCACACCACCGATGGCCGTTGGGCCCTCAAGAAAATAATCCGAGAAATGGGTCGACGAGGGAAAGTTAGATCGTTATGTTATGAAAAAAGATAACAAGCGGAAGCGGAAGGAAGAGGAAAGTGAAGATGACGACAAAGCGAGGATGAAGACCGCAGGCCTCCTAGGGCCAAGTTGCATGTGATACGGGAAGAGGTAACTTCTACCGTAAAACTAAGGGACCGGATCCACGAGCCGAGCAAAGTATACCATGTTCTGCTTGGATCCATAAAGCGGAAGAGGTCATTAGTTTCTCTCCTAATGAGTTAGCCGAAGCCGAGCGGCTCGTGAACAACCCTTGGTGATAAAGGGCCGAATAGACAATGTTGAATCCGAAAGCCTTCTCATTGACACGGGGGCCTCCCGTGACATCCTATATTATTCGGCCTTCCAACGGTATGGGCTTGAAAGACACCATGTTGGAACCTTACCATGGAAGGCTAGAAGGATTCACCAATCACAAGGTGGGAGCCAAGGGAACTGTGGAGCTAGAACTTGAAGTCGGTGATCATCCCTTCCTAGCCAAAGCCACAGTCAATTTCGTAGTCATGGATTTGACTAGTGATTACCATGCGATCATAGGCATTCCAAGTCAAGCGAAACTTGGGATGGTGGCCTCACTTCCCCATCAACGAGTTAAATTCCCCACTCGGGCAGGGATTGGATGCGTGAGGGCCACCCCCAAAGACTTCTTGGAACATGTCGTGAAGAGCAGAAAGAAATCCAAGAGTGTGGAGATAGATACCCCCGAGGAAAACATCAAGATCTCAAAGTCCCAGAAAACCACCGAAACTAGCTCCAGAATGAGCTATATTCGTGAGGTGCTTGCAGAGGAGGACGAACCTATGGTCCAAGAAATTGCAGATGACCTAGGCATAGTTCAGCCCGTATCAGAAGAAGACCCTGTTCTCTTCAACGGCCAGAACTCGGGGGCCAGCCACGACCTAGGGAAGGTCAGTCTCCCAGATGTTGATAAACTTATGGAGGAAGAGGGCCTCAATGTGAATGACAATGAAGACAGAAGAATTAGAGAGATCATTATCGAGTCTCTAGAATTCCGTGACGGTCTTGAAATGAAGCCTGTTGACGAGCTGGAAGAGGTAGTCATCAATCCTGAGTATCCTGAACAAAAAATCAAGCTCGGGGGCCAATTATCTCCAGAAGAGAAAGAAAAAATCATCTCCTTCTTGAAAAGCAGTCTCGACGTCTTTGCTTGGAGAGTCGAAGATATGAGGGGGATCAATGAAGAAGTAGCCCTCCACCGCCCGGAAGTTGATCCTTTGGCTAAGACTATCTCCCAGACAAGGAGAAATTTTGCAAGGGACAAGGAGGAAGCTATAAAAGAAGAAGTGCAGAAATTACTTAGCGCCGGAATAATTCGTGAAGTTAAGTACCCCGTGTGGTTGGCCAATGTAGTTATGGTGAAGAAGCAAAATGGGAAGTGGCGTATGTGCATAGACTTTACTGATCTAAACAAAGCCTGCCCCAAGGACAGCTATCCTCTTCCTAGAATTGACAAGTTGGTTGATTCCATTCTTTGGACATCAAACTCTCGGTTTCCTAGATGCCTATTCAGCTATCATCGAGATAAAAATGGCGGAAGAGGACATTGAGAAGACGGCCTTCCAAACACTGGGAAATTATCGTTACATCATGATGCCTTTTGGGCTCAAGAACGCGGAGTGCTACATACCGGCGAATGGTAAATCGAGTTTTTGCAAGCCAAATAGGTCGCAACATGGAAGCTTATATTGATGACATGGTCATAAAGACCAAGGAAGGCAGTCACGTTCCCGACCTGCAAGAGACAATTCACAACCTCCGAGCTAATAACATGAAGCTAAACCCGAGCAAGTGCGTGTTTAGAGTAACAGCCGGAAAGTTCCTAGGCTTCATGGTATCTCAAAGGTGGATTGAAGCAAACCCCGAAAAAATCAAGGCGCTCGTTGACATGAAGGAACCTACCACCATCAAGGAGGTTCAAAGACTTAATGGAAGAATCGCAGCCCTTGGAAGATTCATCGCCAAATCCGCCGAAAAGTCACTGCCTTTCTTCAAGGTATTGAAGGGTACCAAGAGCTTCTCTTGGACTCCTGAATGCTCCGAAGCTTTCCTCCGGTTGAAGGAGTACTTGGGTTCCCCTCCCTTGCTTAGCGAACCGACTAAGGTGAGATGCTATACGTCTTCCTAGCTGCCACCGATCATCTTTGTCGCATTGTCCTAGTTCGAAATGATGAAGGAATTCAAAAGCCTGTCTACTATGTCTCTAAGGCACTGTCCGACGTGGAAAGCAGATATTTCAATGTGGAGAAGATAGCATACGCACTAGTCATTGCATCGAGGAAACTACGTGCCTATTTTTCTGCACATCCTATCACCGTATACACAAATGAACCATTGAAGAAGATACTATATAAGTTGGACGGCTCCGGACGTCTCCTTAATTGGTCCATCGCTCTCACTGAGTTTGATATCACTTACCAACCAAGGAAGACCCTCCTGGCACAGCCTTTGGTTGACTTCATGGTCGAGACTGCCTTTATGGGTGAGCATCTCCCCACCTCTAGGAAGCAAAACGCACTAGAGGATAAAGACTCTCCCATTGAACTCCCATCCAACTGTTGGATCCTGTATACTGATGGATCAGCCACAAAGGAAAGAAGCGGAGCTGGAATTGTATTAGCAAGCCCAGAAGGAGAGTTTACTACTCAAGACGCCATCCGTTTTAAGTTCCCTGCCTCCAATAATCAAGCAGAATATGAAGCTCTAATATTTGGCATTGAATTAGCCTCCTTCTATGGAGCAACTAAGGTGGCGGCCTTCTGCGACTCCCAACTCGTTGTCAAACAAGTAAAGGGAGAGTATAATGCCCAAGACCCCACCCTTGCCAAGTATAGAGACCTGGTCCTAGATATGACGAAAAAGATGGAATTTTTTGAGCTCAAACAAATTGGCAGGGAAGATAACCAAGTCGCAGACGTTCTTTCCAAACTGGCAACCATGGATGTGTCTAAGACCAGTCCATATGTAGTTTATGCCGAAGAACCTGCGTACGAAAGACTACAAGTCATGCTCTTAGATGGAGAGGATAGATGCTGGATCGATGACTACATTGAATATATTGAGAAGGAGAAACTCCCTGAAGATGAAGCTCAAGCTAAACTCATCAAGAAGAGGTCTCCAAGGTTCGTGGTTATAAGCGGAGTCCTCTACCGAAGATCTTTCACAAAGCCCCTGCTAAGGTGTGTCTATCCCAAGGAAATTCAGAACCTCTTGGCAGAAGTACATGAAGGCGTTTGTGGCGGGCACCCGGGGGCCAGAACCTTAGCTGACAAGATCATATCGCTAGGTTACTACTGGCCAAACCTAAGGGAAGACGCACACGCCTATGTTAGAAAATGTGACAAGTGCCAACGATTCTCTGACATTCCTAGACTACCGGCAGTTGAGCAAACACTTGTAATACCTACGTGGCCATTTGATATGTGGGGAATCGACATCATCGAACCCTTCCCTCCCGCCCGTGGTAATTGCAAGTACGTGATAGTAGTTGTTGATTACTTCTCCAAGTGGATAGAAGCCAAGGCATTAGCCAAGATAACGGAAGAGAACGCGATCAACTTTGTCCATGACAACATCTGGTGCAGATTTGGCCTTCCACATACAATTGTCTCTGATCATGGACTGCAATTCTCCACAGCATTCACTACAGAGTTGGAAAGAGTAAAAGTCCGCCATGCAAAATCTTCAGTTAGCAGACCACAAGGCAATGGCCAAGCAGAAGCAGCAAACAAACTGGTCCTAACAGCCCTTACCAAGAACCTTGAGGGACGCGAGGGTAGATGGTTGGACGAACTTCCCCTAGCCTTATGGGCTGTTCGCACAACCACCCGGGGGCCAACCGGGGAAACCCCATTCGCACTAACCTTCGGTTCCGAGGCTATGGCACCAGCAGAGATGGCCATCCCTACTGTGAGAAATTCCCATTATGATGAGCAAGTCAACAAGGTCAATAGGCTCCTAGACCTGGACCTGATAGATGAGAAATGACTAGGCCTGAGATGAGGATGGTGAATTACAAGCAAAGGACCAAGGCGTATCACGACAAGAGGGTCATCAGAAGAGTATTCCAAGTAGGCGATTGGGTACTTAGAAAAATCGAAGCTGCGAGGTCGGAAGGCGTAACGTAACAAGCTCTCCCCAAATTGGGAAGGTCCTTATATCATCACTCAAGTCATTCGAGAAGGGACCTACGGATTGAAGACCAAGGAGGGTAAGGACCTCAAACATCCACAGCACTCAGACAACCTTAGAAAATATTATCACTAGTCTAGTTTATTTTACAGTAGATTAGTTTCTTATTTTTGGTCTTTTATTTTTGTTAGTTAGTTGATAGGATTGCAGTTCGATGTAATCGCATTTCAAAGTTTTACGAAAGCAGTTTCTTCCAACGCGCAAAGCAACTATCAACTCTTCACACGAGACACCGGGAGACGAGGACTTTATCCCCGACTCTTCTAAACAACACATCCTGTTAAGGGTCCACCTTGTTTCAGGATACCAACAGCCAAGACCAAGGGTCCTCCTTGGCCTGATGGCTTAACACATCCTGTCAAGGGTCCACCTTGTTTCAGGATACCAATAGCCAAGACCAAGGGTCCTCCTTGGCCTGATGGCTTACAACACATCCCTGTCGAGGTCCACCTTGTTTCGGGATACTAACGGCCAGACCGAGGTCCTCCTTGGCACGATGGCTTAACACATCCTGTCGAGGGTCCACCTTGTTTCGGGATACCAACGGCCAAGACCAAGGGTCCTCCTTGGCACGATGGCTTACAACACATCCCGTCAAGGGTCCACCTTGTTTCAGATGCCAACGGCCCAAGACCAAGGGTCCTCCTTGGCACGATGGCTTAACACATCCTGTCGAGGGTCCGCCTTGATTCGGGATACCAACGTGCCCAAGACCCGAGGTCCTCCTTGGCACGATGGATTAACACCTCCTGTCGAGGTCCACCTTGATTCGGGATACCAATGCCAAGACCAAGGGTCCTCCTTGGCACGATGGCTTAACACATCCTATCAAGGGTCCACCTTGACTCAGGATTACAAACATAACAGCCAAGACCGAGGATTTTCCTCGGCCTGATGGCTTAACTAACGTCCTACCAAGGGTCCACCTTGATTCAGGATTACAACACATTTAAAGCCAAGGAAACCTTCCTCGGCCTAAATAACTTAAGGGTATAGTTAAAGCCGAGAGTCCTTCCTCGGCCTAACCACTTGCCCAACAATTTGGGAGCAAGGAACCTTCCTTGGATCCCACCTTCTTAAGTCTAGTGCCTCTGCCTAGCATACAAAAATATGAGCAAGTTATTGAAATAACATGAATCATGACAAAAGGATTTTCATTGATATTCAAAAAAGAAGTACAAGTCCTATCGTCTATTACAAAAAGCAAAGGAAAGAAAATATATCCTAAGTCCGCTGCTCGTCATCAAAAGACTTCTCGAGCCACTCCTCAGTAATGGAGCCGGGGGGAGGAAGGACCGTTTGTTCAGTAAGGGCATTAGTTTCCTCGGCCCCTCCTTCCACCTCGGCTTCCATGGCCTCAGGCTCTTCCGCATCCTGGATCGCCTCCACCAAGTCTTTTATATTGCCGGGGACGACAGAGGCCGGCCTCCACACCTCCCTGCAAGCTTGAGCATCCTTGGGCGCCATTATCTCCAAGTTGCTTTCGAAAAAAGGGACCAAGTGGTGGAGAGCCCTGACTTCCTCGGCATATTGGTCCCGGCAAATCAGCTGGGCAACCTTGTTGATGTCCAAACCGGTGGAAGGGTCAGCCAAGATGCTTCGGGCCAAGTGAAGATAACCATCTTCAAACATAGTGGCCGTCTGCTCGTCCACGGCATCTTTAAAGGCCGAGCTGGCCATCATCAACTCCTTGAAGGCCGAGCTCTCCTTGAATCGAGCAACGGCCTCTTCCTCCCTAGCCGGGAGGGTAGCTTCCAATCCTCGGCACTTGGCCTCAGCTTCATCGGCCTTTGTTTGAAGCTCGGCCTTATCAGTCTTTGCCTGAGCGAGCTCCTCTTCTTTAAGCCGGAGATGCTCCTCGGCCTTGGCCTTTACTTCCCCGGCCCTCTTCACTTCCGCCTCCACCTTGGCCTTAGCTGCCACGAGCTCCACATCCTTGGCCTTTAAAAGATTAACCAAGGAAGCCTTGTCAGTATCACTCTTCACTTGGGCGGCCTTGGCCTCATTCAGGCGCCTGGCTTTTTTCTTGGCCAAAACATTTTCATACGCCGTGACGGAAGCCAACTGAAAGAGAAATCAATATTAGAAATGTAAACAAATCTCAGGATCAATACCCAAGAAAAGGAAACACTTACCTCGGCGATTAAGAGTCCCTTGTGGCAGAGCAAGGTATCTTCGCTGGGAGCCTCTCTAACAAGAGCCTCGTAGGCATCCTCGTCCATAGCTCTCTGAATGGGAGCTCGACCCAATCTTACTAAGGGTCCCTCCCTAGCTAACAGAGGAAGTCCCTTAAGACGGGGAACGTTGAGGGACATGCTCTTAGCCAGCTCGTCGGCCTCCTCAACGGTCTTGACATTCTGGATGGTAAAAGGAGGAGGAGCCTCAACATGGGGAGCCCCACTGACGCTTGCTCGCTTAGCTGTAGGCTCCTCGGCACTGACAGCTTGGGCTCTCTTGGAGCCAGATCTTCTTTGGACAAGGTCGGTTTCCTCGGCTCCTACCTCCTCGGCCTCAACATTAGGGTTAAGCCCATCTCCAGTTGTTGGCTCAACCCGTTCCTCGGATGCTGCACCCTCGGCATTAGCATCATCGTGCAATAAGAGGGGAAGGGGTTTATCACCTTGAACATTCAGAATCAGGTTACGGGCATTGGTTTCCTCTCTCCTCTCCACCAAAGCCGACTTCTTGCTTTGCTTTCTCTTCCTCTTTACCAGCTCCTGAGGACTAAGTCTCTCCATGGCTATGGCGGCTTCTTCCTCGACGGTTAAATCTGCAAGGACAAGGAAGAAATGGTCAGGTACGAGCAGAAGGAACTAGCATGCAAAAATTAGGAGTAACAGAGATAAAAGTTTACATCCAACAATGACAATGGCTTTTAGACATTGATCACGGGGACGCTCAGTCTTGCACCGAGTACAATCTTCATGGAATACTAAACCGGGGTGTATTGTCCAATCATTGAAACGCCGTCCTCTTTTGACAGCGACGAGGGGAGCCACCCCGTCCTTTGGCCCTGCGTCAATCCGGCTTGGATATAATAATGATCGAGGAGGATTCAAGCGCCTTCCGGTCGAGCGGCCCTACCTCGGCAAACTCCTCTAGTCGCTTGATTAATGCTTGGGTCCACTCATATTGCTTTGGGCAATGACAAAGGAAGAGGTGGGATCCTTGCAAGGAGATTGGAACTCCCAACCTTGACGGCTCTCTACCCGGATAACATGATTGTCCCAGCCTGCAACTTTGCTCGACATGGGGAGAAGCAACTTTGGTTTTTTGGGGGCACTCCTAATAACCACGAGCCAATTTTCCTTGATAACTTGGACTATGTAAAAATGACGGAAGGCACCCATGGTCGGCTCAAAACCTAGGCTACGGCAAAGCACGATGAAGCTCACAAGAACCCTAGTGCCACTGGCTCCGAGCATGGCCGGCACTGCCCTAACGTCATCCAAGAATTTATTGATGAATGGGTCCAAGGGAAGACGAAGCCCCTGTTGAAATTGTTTGAAATAAAGGTGGATATAATCTTGGTTGTAGTAGAAGTTTTGCTCTTCCTTGTCAGTCTTGAGGTCGAGCTTGCCCATATAAGTTAACTTATACTCAGTTCTATCCACCCCGTACTTGGAATATAATTTCTCAATCATGGGATCCCCAGGCTTTGGAGCCCTCTCCCTTTGTTTACCCCGGCTCTCCCTTCTTCGTACCAAACGGCCATCAGCTTGGGCACCTTCCACGAAGGCGTCAACTATTTGAGTGGACGAGGAGGGAACTCCTTCTCTTCCCGTCATATCTGCATAAAGACGAGGAGACAAAGTTAGTTACCTCGTCAATGGCTGATTTTAGGACGGGGAAGGGAGTTTCCCCTCCTCGTCATGTCTTAAGGTCGAGGAGGGAGCCGTACCTCTCAGACGCTCACGCATTTCGCGATTGGAGGCCGGGTAGAACAGTTCGATGTGCTCCATCATCTCAGCCCTATCCTCAAAAACTATGACGTTGGGTGAACCGGACTCAATCCTATCTATTCTTGTGGAATCTGGGTATTGGAGGAATAACCGAGTCCGGCCATAACCTTTTAATTGCTTGCTTATTTCATCCAAGGTCAGCATCATCCAAGGTCCCCTCTCTCTACGATATACCCTTAGATTGCCAGTATGATATCCAAAATGGAATCGGGGGGAATGATCCCAAGAACGAGCCATCTAAGGGGAATCAAAGATTAAAGGGGGGAGTTCGTTCATTATTCAAAAGTGTTCAACAAGACCCAAATGAAAATTAAAATTTGAAAGTTTTGAAAGGTTAAAACTTGAAACCATGAAGAAAAGTTCTATTCTTCAACAATAGCGGTTCGTGTTTCTTGACATATTCAAAATTCTTTCCAAAACACCCTAGAAAGCTTGAAATCAAAAGTGAAATGCAGAAAGGGGAAAGAATTTCATACCTGAGTGTGAAGAAATGAATGGAATCACAACAAAAAGCAACGTCGCCGGAAAGATAGTGTTCGCCGGAATCTGGAAACGATGAACGCTGTGTTCGCCGGAGATCTCTCTTGCCTTTGCTCTCGAGTAACTGGGGTTCGTAAAGAATGAAATGAAAGGGTTTTAGCTTTTTATAACCCCTTAATCGGGTCAAACCCATGGGTAAAGAGGAAAAACGGGTAAGGCGCCCCAAGAATTAAATGCACAAAAACAGCTTTCGAGCGTGACAAGGCGGGGGCCCTGAATGGCAACCGTCGATTACGGAAACAAAGCACCGAGGACACGTGGTGAGCTGTTCGTATCCCATAGCCAAGGACGAGGAGACTTTCTACTCGACTTAAAGCCGAACTAGAAAGCCTCGGGGCCACCGAATCGGTATAAACCGAGATACGCATTACGGGCTCGCTCGAGCTGGGCCTAATTGGATTGGGCCATGAATATTATCTAAATACCCAAGTATCAGGGCCGAGTAAGGTCTTCCTCGTATGACGAGGAACGTTTATCTCGGCCTTATGTCGCCATGCTTGAGCCGTCATGTCGCAAGTGACGAGGAGAGAAAAGTTCTTTCCTCGGCATTTCATCACCATGACGAGGAAACAAAATCATTTACCCCGGCATATATACAAGCCAGCTAATCTCCAAATGACGAGGAAGCAGGATCATTTACCTCGGTCTATTTGCCAAGGCCGAGGAAGAACATTCGTGTTCCTCGGCTGCCTGGCCAGCAGATTACACAGTCCTTATCAAACAAGGATTCTACAGTCACGATCCAATCAGGATTACAATTATCAACACCAATCCAAGTCAAACAATGACTCCTCAACAGATATAATTCTCTTAGGATTATATCTTATCTCCTTACAAGTTCACTTCAACATGGATTCTATCAATCCATCCCTATAAATACAAGCCCCATGGCTCATTTTTTGGTACGTGACTTTTTACATTGGGGAAACTCTGTCAATTTGTTTTCTCATATACAAACCGTGAACTTACTCTCACGCCGGAGGGCCTTTAGCCGGATCCGCCCCGGCTTAGTTTACGTGTTTTCTCTTATTTTCAGGCCTTGCGATCACCGGAGCAATCATCGCTTGGATTTGGGCTGATTTGACGATTTTGGCATCATTAGCCTCATATATGATACATGGTGCCTTATGTGGTTATATTTATAGGGTTGTGGGTTCAAATAACGTGTGGAGCGTGTAATACCCTAAGTGCTTGGGTGGAACCTTTATAGAAAGTGTTCCATATTATGACATGAGTGTGTAGGGCTACTTATGGTATATTGTACCCCTACGTGGTTACCTATATGTGGTTATAGGTTTAGATAGTGCGTGAAATATATGTTGCACTGTATATTGGGATTGAGCATGGATATGTAGAACTTATGTGATATACTTGGTGACATAAGTGCTTACCTGTTCATGGTTGATTGTGTACAAAGTGTTCAAATACTTGTTGCACTGTTTCTTTGGTTTAACATGAGTTATAGTTCCATGTTATGTATGTGGTTGTCCGAAGGGGTAGACTTACTTTCAAGTATCTGTTATGTACTTGGATATGGTGGTATCAGATGATCACTGTGGGGGTATATGGAATCATATCACCTATGGGAAAATATTTCATAAGGTGGTTAGATTGCCTTATACCTGTGACCTCTCCCCCTTCTGTGGCCACGATGCAGGGTGCGCAGCTTCTGTATATATGTGCAGTCATGGTACAGATAGCTGATAACTTATATGGGTCTCCGATAGAGATCGTATAAGACGTGAATAAGCACTAGCAGTTCACGAGAGCGGAGTATCCCTCCCACCGTTGTACTACATATGATTCAGATGGGAAAGGTAAAGGAAAAGGTAACGTAAAGTGTTTACTGGTTTTCCCAATGTGATATTTGAGCAACCTGTGTGTGTTGCATATTATATGAGCAACCTGTATATGTGTTGTCTATTGCAGGACTTGCTGGTCAGATGGAAAAGGTAGGAAAAGGTAACGTAAAGTGGTTACTGTTTTCCAATGTGATATTGAGCAACCTGTTATGTGTTACATATTGTATGGCATATTGTTGCATGCATAATAGCTTGCTGAGATTTTATCTCACCCCTTCTCCCTTTACTGTTTTAGATTCAGCTGAGACAGGTGGACCATACAGGTGAGGCCGGAAGGAGATTGGATCGTATTTTGGTTGTCAGGGTATGTATTTATTTGTGTGGGAGTTGGGAGTAGTTGGGGTTATTTTATACTGGGAAACTGTTATAAAATATTTTCAGTATGCAATGTTGTAATTAATCAGGGGATTAGTTTGTTTTAAGGTTGGCTTGTGTAAGCCGTTACAGTTGTAGTATTTGTAAATGAAACAGGTTATAGATGGTAGAAGCAGGTTCAGGTTTCACCTCTATGTAGGGAGGTTATTTTGAAATGGTTTTGAAAATGGGTTGTTATACTTTTCAAGTTGATTTAAAAGAAAAGTTTTTGAAAAAGGATTTGTTTTGGGACCCTCCATCCTGGGACATGGGTTTTAGGTTCCGAGATTTTGGAGGCTCCCACAATTGGTATCAGAGCTCAGGTTAGAAGTCAAGGGTAGATGTCTAGCCTAAGGGGGAGTGTGTGATATCTGACGCCGAGTGTTGAATGCAGGAAGTTGTTCAATGGCGGGAAATGGTGATGATCAACAAAAGGATCACGGAAATGTGAATAAAATGAGAACATGAGGAGACCAGAATATAGATATGATGAAAATGTTCAGGGTCTTTCTTCAGAATATGGCAGCTCAGGGACAAGTTCAACATCAACCTGAGGTACGACCAAAGCCTGGGATAGAGGATTTTGTAAGGATGAATCCACCAAGCTTTAAAGGAAATCTGAATCCGGGGAAGGCAGAAAATTGGTTAGAAGCAATGAATAAAATTTTTGAGGCTATAGGCATTCCTGATGAAGAAAAGGTTAGGTGTTCTATTTTCAAGCTGGAAGGTCCAACGAATCATTGGTGGCAAGGTTTGTATGAATATTGGGAGCGAGCTCATACGCCCCAAACTTGGGATAATTTCACTCGAAATTTCGAAGATTATTTTGTTACCATGGTTACCCGAGATAAGTTAGAGGTGGAGTTCTTACGTCTAAAACAGGGATTTATGACGGTAGCTCAGTATTCGGCAAGGTTTGCGGAATTGGCTCAATATTGTCCTCACTTGGTAACCCATGAAGGGAGGAGAGTTTATCATTTTGTAAAAGGTTTGAGACCCAAATTGAGGAAACAATTATCGACTTATGCCTTTGCCGATTATCAAACGACTTGGGACAGGGCGTTTCAGATTGAGACTGACCTTAAGAAGCACCAAGGGGAATTGAAAAGGGATGGAAGCAAGTTAAAGCATCAGGAACAAGGTTCCAGACTGATCAGAGGACATCCCGGTTCTTCAGTTTCTGGAAGTGTTCGAGGAGTACAGATTGCAGCTTCTACAGTTCAGCCAGTATCTGGACGGCATAGCAAGGTTTGTAAAATTTGTCAGCGGATTGGACATACAGAAGGCACGTATTGGGGGAAACAAGGAAAGTGTATGAATTGTGAGGAAGTGGGGAATTTCAGAAAAGATTGTCCTAAACCTAGATTTTACCGAGGTCAGACATCAAGCAGTGGTCAACAAAGAGGGCAACAACGTGGTGGTACAAAGAGAGATACTGAAGGGAAAGCAAAGGAGAAAGTTTAAGGCCGAGTCTTGGCTTGGGATTATGGAGAGATAGATTCCTCCGCCGTTATTAAAGGTATATTACCTGTCTCAGGAATTAGGGGTTATATTTATTGTATAGATCCCAGTTATCCCGTTCTTAGGTGGCATTGCATTTGTTTTAATTGCATAAATGGCTTAAGAGTTGTCTTATGTGTTTGAGGTTCAACTCCTATGGGAGAGTACCTCAAATTCTCTTTGATTATCATGATTGTGGCATGATTTTATGTGGGCATGGATTGCCAATGGATTTGGTAGAGGTACCAATTCGTGATATTGTTGTTATATTTGGCCTGCAGTGGTTAAGTAGTTGTTGTGTTTAGGGTAGACTGTCGCAAGTAGCGAGTCTCCTTTTCTATGTTTGACTTGCCTCTGTTTGTGATTGAGGCGAATAAGTCATTATTTGATATTGTGTTGCATATGCATTAAAGGCCTAAATGTTTGGTCTAAAAGAATGAGAATGTTATTTGATTTCTGTGTTAGACTTGAATAAAGAGTCACCTGAAATATTTTAATTACTAGTGGTAAGTGAAATAGTGAGGTGTTTCCTCAGAGTATTTCTTGATGCCAGTTAGGGCAGTTGAATTTTATGTTGAGGTAATGTCAAGTTATTACCATATCCAAGAGCACCTTGTGGAAGGGCACTGGATGTATTTGTAAAAATGATGAGTAGAGAAATGGTTCGAAGTACCAAAAGACTTTGATTTCGGTATTGTATATCATCCGGGAAAGTTAGTGTGATTCTGAATGCGATTAGCTGAAAGGCTTCATTGTCAACATTTTGGTTTTGTGAATTGCAAAATAAGACATAAATTGCGAATTTGAATATCCCTACATTTATGGAAGCTTATGGAGGTTCCCCAAATTGATTCTGAATTGAAGAAGATGGATGCGTTTGAGTAATAGTGGATAGATTGACCAAGTCGGTTCCTTTCTACCCAGATTACTGAAGGATTAAATGGAAAAGTTAGTATAACCATAGAGGCGAGAGATTTGATTGATTCCACGGAGTACCAATCCATATTTTGTATCAGATTGGGATTCGAGATTCCTATTGCGATTTGGGAATACTTAGTATGAGGCTTGGGCTCCGAGCTGAGTTTCAGTTCTGCTTTTCATATTTTATGTTGGTAGTGAGTTGAAACATCAACCTCACAAGACATAAGTGGTCTCTAGCATGCCATTATGTCCACCCAATTAAATATAACATCAAAGCTTGATTTCTCGATAGATCATTGCCACAATCCCTTTGTCACACGATGTCATATTGAACATAAGTTATGGTCCACGTCAACTTATATGTTCAATGCTTTCTCGACTCCGAATATATTGATAATCCAAGTGCATTTGATCTCTATCAAATCTCTTGAGTGTGACCACACATTTTATTAACACAATTCATCGAGGGGCCCAAGCAGATATCTCTCTTTATGAGGAACAAATCCCATCTTGACTTATCATTCTTTCCTACAAGAATCCAGTCATGCCAATATAGCCCTTATTGCTATCCTATTAAAGATAGTGTTAGACTACATCAAACATAATGTTCATCATGTGGAAGATGATGATAATCTCAGTTACTAAGAATTCTAATGACACGACTATCATGAGATTTAATCATGACATATATGACCATAGACTATGTCATAAATCTCATATATGGGTCAGTCCAGTAACTTATTCTCTAATAAGTACCTATAAGTATAATGTGCATTCCCATGCATATAATCATCTCAATGATTATCCATTACCAACTTATATTAGTTATTCATAATAACTAGGTACACAAAATATTATAATAAACATGTAAAACATATAATACTCAAGATAAACATTCTCTATTATAAATGGTAAAGACGATTACATAACGATATTAACTATGAGTCAAAATAGTTATACGCCTAGGGCATAACACCAACAATCTCTCACTTTCACTAGGCCCAATCTCACATGTATCGTATACCCCCTAACATGACCATCATGCTTTGCTTGTGCGAGGGGCATTGTAAGTGGATCCCCTATGTTATCGTCGGTTGATACTTTGCATATCTTAACGTCTCCTCTTTCTATGAATTCTAAAATGAGGTTGAAACGTCTAAGTATGTGTTTGGATCGTTGATGTGACCTTGGTTCCTTTGCTTGGGCAATAGCACCATTGTTGTCACAATAAAGTTCCACCGGATTAGTGATACTTGGAACGACTTCCAAATCACTAATGAACTTCTTGATCCAAACGGCCTCTTTAGTTGCATCGGATGCCGCTATATATTCGGCCTCAGTTGTAGAATCAGCTATGGTACTCTGCTTGGAACTCTTCCAACAAATCGCACCTCCATTAAGCATAAACACAAACCCTGATTGCGATCTAAAATCAACTTTGTCAGTTTGGAAGCTTGCATCTGTGTAACCTTTTACAACAAGATCATCTTCCATCCCTCCAAAGACCAAGAACGCATCCTTAGTCCTTCTTAAGTACTTAAGGATCGTCTTAATTGCCATCCAATGGTTTTCAACAGGATCAGATTGGTATCGAATCGTCATGCTTAGAGCATATGAGACACCAGGTCTAGTACAAATTATGGCATACATGATAGATCTAATTGTCGAAGCATTTGGAATCTCATTCATTCTCTTTCTCTCACCAGTTGTCTTAAGACACTGAGTCTTGCTAAGAGTAATACCATGACCCATTGGCAAGTTTTCTCTCTTAGAATTTTCCATCTTGAATCTTCTAAGAACTTTGTCAATATAAGTACTTTGACTCAAACCAATTATCCTTTTAGATCTATCTCTATAGATCTTGATGCTAAGGATATAGGTGGCTTCACCCATATCTTTCATTGAGAAACACTTCCCTAACCAAGACTTGACAGTCTGAAGTGCATGAATGTCGTTTCCAATAAGTAAGATATCATCGACATAGATACCTGAATCAGTAGCAATCGTATTTCCCTTCTTCGCTTTTAGGCCTTCCTTATAAACCTTGCAGTTTCGCTTCCAATGACCAACCTCTTGACAATGGTAGCAAATTGCATCCTTTTGAGACACTTTGGGTTTAGCCTCTTCGACATTGACAAATTTTGCCTTAGGTTTAGCAACCTTTGCTTTACCTACTTTGCCTTCCTTTTTGAACCATTTTCCTTTGTTAACCATTAACACATTTGCGGTACTAGGCTTTTTGATATTTTTCTCTGCAGTCTTAAGCATCACATGCAATTCTGACAGATTTTTCTCCATTCCACTCATGTTATAGTTCATAATGAAATGACCATAACTTTCAGGCAATGAATTAAATATCGTATCCGTTGCGAGTTTCAAACTCATAGGATACCCAAGCCTATCAAGGTGCTCAATATATCCTTTCATCGTAAGAACATGAGGACCTACTGACTGCCCTTCTTGCATCTTGCATGCATTAAGAGCCTTCACCACGTCATACCTCTCTTGCCTAGCTTGCACTTGGAACATTTCCTTTAAGTGCTATGCTAGGTCAAAAGCGGCTTTCATGTGTTCAAGGTCCTTCTAAAGAGCCTTACACATGGTGGCAAGCATAAGGCAAGCAACATCATTAGAATCATCAATATGTTTCTTATGTTGCTCCTTATCTTCCCTAGAAGCATAGGCAGCGGGTTCTGTAGGAATAGGTTCGTCAAGAACGTACAATTTCTTCTCTTGCCTAAGAACAATCTTAAGCTTCTGATCCAATCAGAATAGTTTGTACTGTTCTTTTCGAGCTTGTCCTTCTCAAGGACGGATGGCAGCGACAATGATTGATTATTATGAGATGCCATTCTACAATAAGATATACAAACAATATGAGCACATATAAGTATCAAAACATTTACCATTTAAGAGACAAATAATGTATTTCATAAATACTCCCACTAAATTATACACCTTCAAATACAAGCATATATTATATAATTATAATGGGCTAAGATCCATATTTCACTTCATTTTTGTTTAACTAAGTCAATGTACGAAATCAAGCTATTTAGGTAGATAACACTTATCAATCATATCATATATGACTCTTAGATCTTTTATGAGATTCTAGACATCTTATGTCAACACATGTTTTAATCTCATCTATGCATTGGGTCAAAATTCTTTTGAAAGCACCAATCAAGTTTCACCTTTTTCAAATGTATGAGACACATATAACGATGCACCCAACTGAGTCGAAACTACATCAACCGTTATCTCATCTTGATCCATATTAGGATATAATGATGCACCCAACTGAGTTAAAACTACATCAAAATACCCGAATATTTCACAACTATTCTAATCAAGGGGTGGCATAAAACTTAAACATTTAAGAAGGTTGTCCATATAGCAACAAACATCGCATGGTTGTATATGAAACTTATGTGTACATAATCAAGAACATGAGATTTCACATAATATCCTACTTTAGAATCATACAAATAATCATGTAACATATAAAAATTATTAATTACATAATTATTCAATTCTCAAAATTTAAGGATTCAAATAATCATGTTAATCAAATTAAATATGAACATGAAATCCTAAACAAACAATTTGTTTTAATTTGAGAATTTACTAATCTAATTAATCAAATTAAAGAGATCAATAACCCATGAAGAAGATTAATTACATCAATAATCTTTTAATCATAATCATGTTATATCACATATAATTATTTCATAAAACAATACACATAAAATCATCAATCTATATCATCAAGCATGTTAAGCATATAATCCAATTATATCTAGCATGCCAATTTAACCTGACGATGATTAAACGTGGCTCTGATACCACTGTTGGGTTTTGGGGTGACATGCGCAGCGGAAGATTTCACATAATCACAAAACCCTAGCCATGAATCCGTCTAATATGAATAGATTAAAACTATGAAAATATATCTACTAACCTTTGTTGCGAATTTGTCTTTCGTACATAAATCGTAATTCAGATTTGAATCGTCAACGAAACTTAGATCTTCTTCCTTGTTCTTGCTTGGTGATGAATCAACAACGTAGGCCTTCAAGCTTTAGGTGATAAAGCAATCACCCTCTATCGGTAATCCACACGCGAACGAACCAAGATCGAATCTTGTTGGATTGCTAGATGATCCTCAATTGTTGAAGCTCTTTTAAACAATCTATGGATGTTATCGAATTGAATCTAGGGTGTTTTGATCTTTGATTCACAATCAAAATCAAGAGATTTGTGTTTCTCAAGCCCTAAAATTCGTATATCATGGCTGAGGAAAAAGGGGCTATTTATACTCTATAAATATCCCTAACTGTTAGGGAAAAAAGCCCTAATCCAAAGCCAAAACGAAACATTGCCAGGGGTAGGGCGCGATCGCCCCCTAGGGGAGGAGCAATCGCCACTTCAGTCCAGAGAAAAGGCGCGATCGCCTCCTCTTAGGGCGCGCGATCGCCCCCTCCTCTTTTCCCATTTCGAGCCAATTTTCAATCTGTTCTTTGTGTGTGACCCTTTAGAAATTATATTTTATGTTGGTAGTGAGTTGAAACATCAACCTCACAAGACATAAGTGGTCTCTAGCAAGCCATTATGTCCACCCAATTAAACATAACATCAAAGCTTGATTCCTCGATAGATCATTGCCACAATCCCTTTGACACACGATGTCATATTGAACATAAGTCAAGGTCCATGTCAACTTATATGTTCAATGCTTTCTCGACTCTGAATATGTTGATAATCCAAGTGCATTTGATCTCAATCAAATCTCTTGAGTGTGGCCACACATTTAATCAACACAATTCGTTGAGGGGCCCAAGCAGACATCTCTCTTTACGAGGGACAAATCCCATCTTGACTTATCATTCTTCCCTACAAGAATCCAGTCATGCCAACATAGCCCTTATTGCTATTCTATTAAAGATAGTGTTAGAATACATCAAACACAACATTCATCATCTGGAAAATGATGATAATCTCAGGTACTAAGGATTCTAATGACACGACTATCATGAGATTTAATCATGATATATATGACCATAGACCATGTCATAAATCTCATAGATGGGTCAGTCCAGTACCTTGTTCTCTAACAAGTACCTATAAGTGTAATGTGCATCCCCATGCATATCATCATCTCTATGATCCCACTCACCTGACTCGGGCCATGGCGAGGGTAAGTACCTGAATAAATACCCTCCTCAACCTCCAATCTAATCCTCTCCTCATGCTCCTCCACCTGAGTAGCTCCCCACTGTGAATCATATCGAATAGTCCATCATACTGAGTCTCGAACTCTGGCTGGACATCGGGTCTGGTTGGACCTCGGGATCTGGCTCATCGTGCAAGTCCATTTGTGGTTGTGGTTGTGACTGTGCACGACGTCTAACACGACGCTGTCGAGGTTCTACCCCCTGTGCGCGATCTACCGGTGGGGGAGGTGCTGCAGCAGCCTCAAGTGATTGTTGCTCCCTAACTCTCGTGAGCGTGTGTCTAATAATCCTCCGCATCTCAGCTTGTTTGGCATGCTCCTCCTCCTCATTCCTGACATGCAAACGTTGAAGGTTCCGCATCTTTTTTATATCAAACAAAATAAGTATGAGACATAAGTTAATAAATTGAAGTTTTGTTTAAAAAAAAACTAGAAATAATAACTTGAAAAATGTAAATACTTACCACGGCCTCTAGCCAAGGGGCAACCGACCGGTATCTAGCGTCCTCTATATGAATGGGGTTCTACACAAACATACACGTTATGCTCCGATACCATATCATATATGGATCGGTCTAATGCATATAGTGAAAGCTTGGGACCCCCAACCTAGAAAGTGTCGTTGTTGTCCCCAGAGTGCAATGTATTGTTGATGGCGGTCGCTCCAAATCACGAGATTGTTTCCACGCCTATCAACTCTGTGCAAGCTCGGACGAGTGTCGCACGGCTCTAGGACCCCCTGCAGCATGCCAAACTGCCTCATAACACGATCCGGCAAATGCCACTCTATCCTCTCAAAGCATATAAGAGGGACCCGCGCCATCCATACGGCCTGTCCCTGAGTGCAGTAGGCCGGAGCATATCTATCTCTATAAGGCTGCCACACAACCTGATCATCTGTTAGCTTGGTCAGCTGATCATGATAGCCTCGCATGTTATGGGCAGTAACCTCCTTGAGATATAATGATGAATGGGTCCACCTGAAATTTCATAAACAAAATAATTTTAAGAAAAAGTTAAAAAAGAAAAAAAACTATAACGACGAGAAAATAACGTATAATATATGTATACCTACATCCCAGTGGCATGTGCTCGAAGTTCGGATCTCTGTTTAGCCTACGAATTCCAGGTTGCACACATAGCAACCGCTCCCAAGTCCAAATCTATATCAATAAAATATATATCAAATACTATAAATAATGCTGATACTTTGAAATCAAACTTAAAACCAACAACATAATGAACATTAAAATGAGATAAACATACATGTAGAATGTTGAGAAATCCTCCGCACTGTCTTGTCAGAGGGTTAGTCGCACTACACAGCTCTCGATATAAAAAAGTCAGCCACGCACTTCCCCAACTGTATTTCCAGACCCTCGAAACCTCCCAAAGCAGAGGGAGATAACACAACTTAACCTTGTTGTTCGTACGATCAGGCATCACCATAGAACCCAAGGCAAGCATGATATACCCGTACATACATATCAACAAGGTCAAGGGGGAATCATCAGCTAGGTCATGGAAGTGTGGAAATTGGCTCATAATCCACCGTAGCTTTAGACTACTCCCATCCATATCTCCAGGAGATGGGACAGCCCCTAAAATTTGCTGACATACATCCCGCCATTCTACAAGTGCTGGGATGTCAGCATCAATAACAACATCCCCATCAATCGGTAACCCGAATATCATGTCGATATCCTATAGGGTGATCGTCATCTCACCAACCGGGAGGTGGAATGAATGGGTCTCCGGACGCCATCTCTCGATCAAGGCCTCTAGTAACCCATAATCATATTGAATCCTCCCTATGTAATGAACTCCACTAAAGTTACACTCGGCTAATCTCAACAAAATACTCGGTGATAGTCTATCCGGCAACGTGGAGCCACGACGAAATGAAAGCGGACTAGCAACCTCCACTTCGGCCTAAATAAAACGAGCTCTATGGTTCTCATGCTCGGTCAGAACAGAGTTATCGATAGGCCCAGGATCAACGAAGTTATCCATCTGTTTCAACAAAAGAAGCCCAATTTCAATATCAAATAAATACATATATAAACATAGAGACTTTGAAACATCAATAGCAAATACTTCTACTTCTCCAAAATTGAGTAACAAATTGAGTTCAAAACCCCAAAATTTCAAATATACCACAATGGAGTTCAAATATACCAACTATTGAGTTCGAATATACCAAAAATGGAGTTCACATATACCAACAATTGGGTTCAAATATACCAAAAATTGATTTCAATAACAACACTAAGTGAGTTCAATATCAACATGTACAATAACTCAAAACAAAGTATACCAACAATTGAGTTCAAAATATACCAACAATTAAGTTGAATAAACCTAATTTTCAAGTAAAAAAGTACTCAAATCAAAACAAAATCAACACACAAATAAAATAAAAAAACATGAATGTAAACTTACAATAGCAAAATTTGGAAGATGATAAGCTTTGACTTGATGAAAATAACAATGTCAATAATCTCCTTCTTCTCTCTTTCTCTCTTGCAACTGCAACTTACGATTTTTTTTGTTTCTATAAAACCGCCTGCAAGTCACTAAGGGGGACTGATGATTTTTGAAGACTCGCTACACCGTGTAGCGAGTTTCATGAACTGAATGAAATCGCTACATGGTGTAGCGATTTAGGTGTTGACAAATTACCAGTTGAACGACACCGTGATTAACCCTAATTACACCAAACTCAGTACACTGTGTAGCGAGTTTCAACGGTAACATGTTGAACTCGCTACACCGTGTAGCGAGTTCCCAAAAAGTGATCATTTTGAGAAATAGTTTGGAAAGTGAGTTATTTTGGGAAATAGATTTTTAAAATAGAATTATTTGAGAAAAAAATCCCCGTCGTCCCCATGGCCGATCCTGTAAAAAATCCCCTCCGTCCCCATTGAACTTGTCTGATTTCTCGTACTGTGAGCCCGGTGAGCACTTGAAGTGCTCGCTATTGCATTTGGAGTAGTTTCAATAGTCGCACTGCTATTGGATTCATTTCCATTAGCCATTTTCTGTTATGAAAATAGAAAATCAAATAAGAAAGGAGATGAAGAAGAAAAAAACAAATACCAAGATATTGTCTTAAGATTGTTGTCAAAAATTTATTTTATTTGTCTTAGTTATCTTCAAAACAAAACAGAATTTAGATGAAAGAATAGAAAGCGAGGTATGCCAAAGCAAATCTCCTTAAGACAATATTTCGACTATGTGACTGTGCAAACGGAATGACGGCGAATGTCTCCCAAGATACAACACTTTTTCCAAGAGTTAGATTGCACTTAACTAACCTTGACGAGCGAACCAAAAGATCTGACTTGATCTTTATCTTCTTACACTGAAAGACGAATGGCACTTGAAATCCGTTTGGAAAATAAAGCAAGGATTTCGAATGATTTCAATTGAGAGAGAGAGTTTTGATTGTGTTTGTGATGATTGTGATCTGATCTGATATGGTTTGGTATGGTGTTGAATGAGAGGAATAAGAGGTCTATATATAGCATGAATGAGTCTACACGTGTGGCTGTTCAAATGAGTCACAAAGCCCCAAGACAGCAGCTGCAAACCGATTGCTCGGTCGAGCACCTCTGGTGCCTCATCCGAGCATTGGCTGGTTGCTCGGCCGAGAACTATAGTGACTCGCCCGAGCAGAGGCTAGGCAGATTGTCTTGTTTCTGGACAAATATGCTCGGCCGAGGCTTATGCCTTGCTCAGCCGAGCAGTTGCTGACTTTTGCCATTCACCCTTAATATTGACCTAATATTACAACATATAACATATAAAGATATCGAACCACTCCCCTTATTATCAATTGGTTTTAAAGTGTAACCTCAGACTTTAAAAGGATATTATAGCAAGTCGCTTACACGTGAAAACCCAATGGCCCACGATGTTACTACACGACACCCAATTAATAAGTAAACATTGTAAACATTGGCAAAGCCCGCTACACGTGATGTGAGTGGGGGTATTAGAATTATTATCCCACATACATATCTGAGCAAAGCCATCAACATAACTTACTTCCTCTCTCCTCCCTACAAGCATAAACCTAGAGAGAGAAAGCAAGCAAGCATCACTTCGACTATTGTCTTAAGGAGATTTGCTTCGGCATACCTCGCTTTCTATTCTTTCATCTAAATTCTGTTTTGTTTTGAAGATAACTAAGACAAATAAAATAAATTTTTGACAACAATCTTAAGACAATATCTTGGTTATTTGTTTTTTTCTTCTTCATCTCCTTTCTTATTTGATTTTCTATTTTCATAACAGAAAATGGCTAATAGAAATGAATCCAATAGCAGTTCGACTATTGCAACTACTCCAAATGAAATAACGAGCACTTCAAGTGCTAATCAGCTTATGATGCCACCAGCCTCGCAGTACGAGAAACCGGAAAAGTTCAATGGGACTGACTTCAAGCGTTGGCAACATAAAATGTTGTTCTATCTCACAACGCTTGGATTAGTGAAGTTTTTGCGTGAAGAATGTCCGGTAGCAGAAGGTGTTGTAGACAAGGAAGCACAATTGGCTATTGATGCATGGAAACATGTTGATTATCTATGTCGGAACTACATATTGAATGGACTAGACAACACATTGTATAATGTGTACTACTCCATTCAAACTGCAAAAGGACTTTGGGAATCTCTCGACAAGAAATATAAAATCGAAGATGTTGGAACAAAGAAATTCTTTGTTGCAAAATTTTTGGATTTTAAAATGATTGATTCTAAAACTGTAATGAATCAGATTGAAGAGATGCAAGTTTTATTGCATAACATTGAAGCTGAAGGCATGCAATTGAGCGAGTCTTTCCAAATTGCATGTATGATCGAGAAGTTGCCTCCTTCATTGAGAGATTTCAAAAACTATCTCAAGCATAAACGCAAGGAGATGTCAATGGAGGACTTGCTTGTTCGTCTTCGTATTGAAGAGGACAATCGTGATGCAGAAAAGAAAGCCACTGCAGGGAACATGGAAGCAAAGGCTAACATGGTAGAAGACTCCAGACCTAAGAACAATAAAAGGAAGCATGATGACTCTTCTTAGAAGAAGAAGAAGACAAGTAATGACAGCAACAAACGCTTCAAGTTCAAAGGGGACTGCTACAATTGTGGGAAAAGCGGTCACTGGGCAAAGGATTGCCGAAGCTCGAAGAAGAAGCCTCCCCAAGGAAACATGACAGAAATAGATACTCTATATGTGGGTGTCTCCAAAGTAAGTATGTCCGCTATTGTACATGAAGCCAACTTTGTGTCAAACGTCAAGGACTGGTGGGTGGACACAGGAGACACTCGTCACATATGTGACAACAAAAGCTTGTTTGCAGTATACAAGAAAATGGAACATGAAGATTTTCTATATATGGGAAATTTCGTAACTTCCATGATTGAAGGCATTGGGAAGGTAATCTTGAATTTCACATAGGGAAATAAGCATACTCTCAACGATGTGATGCATGTACCCGACATAAGAAAGAATTTAATTTCTGGTTCATTGCTTAGTAAGA
The DNA here is from genome assembly GCA_022495995.1 of Adenophora triphylla var. japonica. Classification (NCBI taxonomy): domain Eukaryota; kingdom Viridiplantae; phylum Streptophyta; class Magnoliopsida; order Asterales; family Campanulaceae; genus Adenophora; species Adenophora triphylla. The sequence goes on from JAFEMH010002437.1 coordinate 233,233, forward strand.
AAGGTTTCAAAATTGTATTTGAATCTGATAAGTTTGTACTTACTAAAGGGGGAATGTATGTTGGGAAAGGATACTTGCTAGATAACGTTGTTGTAGTGGACAAGAAGTCCACATATTTGTACCCACAAGCTATTAATAAGATTGAAAATTCTATTTACTTGTGCGAGTCTTCAAATTTATGGCATGGTCGTTTAGGACATGTGAATCGTGCTTCTTTGAGAAAGCTTGTAGGTTTAGAACTTATTCCAAAACTTGATTCAATGAAAGGTCACAAATGCGAAATTTGTGTTGAAGCAAAGTTTGCTAAGAAACCTTTTAAACCAATTGAAAGAACTGACTGTTAGGTTTAATTCATAGCAATTTATGTGACTTAAAGATTGTCCCAACTCGAGGCGTTAAGAAATACTTTATTACTTTCAATGACGATCGAAGTAGATATTGTTACATCTATCTGTTAAGTAGTAAAGATGAAGCAATGGATGCTTTCATCACTTACAAAAATGAAGTTGAAAATCAACTTGAAAATTCAATTAAAGTATTAAGGTCCAATAGGGGTGGTGAATATGAATCGACAGAATCTAGTAACCTATGTTCCAAATTTGGAATCATTCATCAAACAACTGCACCCTATAATCCGCAGCAAAATGGTATTGCTGAGAGGAAAAATAGAACTTTAAAAGACATGGTTAACTGCATGCTTCTAAGTTCAGGTTTACCACAAAACGTGTGAGGGGAAGCAGTGTTATCTGCTAACTTTGTGTTGAATAGAATTTCACACAAGAAAACTGATTCCATACCATATGAATTGTGGAAAGGTAGAAAGCCTTCCTACAAATTTCTCAAAGTGTGGGGGTACCTCGCAAAGGTTGCCGTTTCACCTCCTAAACGGTCAAAGTTAGGACCTAAGACCGTTGACTGTATATTTATTGGATATGCAATGATAGCAGTGCGTACAGATTCGTACGACATAAATATGAAATAAATGACATTCATGTCAATACAATAATTGAATCTCGTGACTTTGGATTTTTCGAGGACGTGTTCCCTATGAAAAAGGATATTTGTAAAAATACTCCTAAGAGACCACGTGAAAGCACTTCTGAAAATGATGAAGATGTTGAACCAAGAAGAAGCAAAAGAGCTAAAACTGCTAAAACTTTTGGTCCAGATTTTATCTCTAATTTTAAGATTGAAGATGAGCCTCAATCATTTAATGAAGCCATGAACAGCTCAGAATTCACATTCTGGAAAGAAGTTGTAAATAGTGAGATTGAATCCATTTTAAGTAACAACACTTGGCAAGTGGTTGATCTTCCAAAAGGTTCTAAACCAATAGGATGCAAATGGATTTTCAAAAAGAAATTAAGACTAGATGGCTCCGTGGATAAATATAAGGCTCGTCTTGTTGCCAAAGGATATCGTCAAAGAGGAAGGATTTGATTTCTTTGACACATATTCTCCTGTTATCAGAATCACTTCAATTTGAATCTTAATAGCCATTGCAGCTTTGTATAATCTGCAGATACATCAAATGGATGTAAAAACTGCATTTTTAAATGGTGATTTGAATGAAGAAATTTACATGGAACAACTCGAAGGCTTCAAAGTAAAAGGAAAAGAGCACAAGGTATGCAAACTTGGTAAGTCCTTGTATGGTTTAAAGCAAGCTCCTAAACAATGGCATGAGAAATTTGACAATGTCCTGACTAGGAATGGTTTTATCACAAATGAATGTGATAAATGTGTATACTCAAAGAAATTTGGTAACACATATGTATTTGTTTGTTTATATGTAGATGACATGCTCATATTTGGTCATGATATTGAGGTTATAAATAAAACAAAGGAAATGTTTACCAATAACTTTAATATGAAAAATATGGGTGAAGCAGATGTAATCTTGGGAATGAAAGTCTCTAGAACCTCCAATGGAATTAATTTATCTCAAACACATTAGGTTGATAAAATGATTGAGAGATTTAATTCTCATGGTATTAAAGAGACTAATAATCCATTTCTGCCCCATATAGTTCTTCACAAGAATATTGGGAATGCGAAACAACAATTATAGTATTCTCAAATCATTAGAAGCCTAACGTACTTGATGCAGTGCACAAGGCCAGATATAGCTTACGCTGTAAGTAAGCTAAGTCGTTTTACTAGTAATCCTAATAATGAGCATTGTAATGCATTATTAAGAGTTTTAGGATATATAAAACGAACTAGAGAGTATTCATTACACTATAGCAATTATCCTATGGTAGTTGAAGGATATAGTGATGCAAATTGAATATCTGATACAGATGAATCCAAGTTTACTAGTGGCTATGTATTTACTCTCAGTGGAGGTGCCATATCATGAAAATCTTCTAAGTAAACATGCATAGCTCGATAAACGATGGAATGTGAGTTTATTGCTTTAGATAAAGCTGGTGAAGAAGCTGAATGGCTTAGACACTTTTAGAAGATATTCCTCTATGGCCAAAACCCGTGCCTGCTATATATATACATTGTGATAATCAAGCAGCTATAGCAAGGGCAGAGAATTTTATATATAACGACAAATCTCGACACATACGTCGTAGACATGACACCGTTAGACAGTTACTCTCAAACGAAACAATTTCTATTGATTTCGTACGATCAAAAGATAACCTTGCGGATCCATTTACTAAAGATTTATCTAAGGAGAGAATAAATTGTGCATCAAAGAAATGGGGCTAAAGCCTAAACAAATCTAAATCAACTTGATGGAAACCTAACCTGGCAACTAGAGATCCCACGGACTAGGTTCAATAGGAAAACTAGTCATGATTGATTTGAGAGAAGCACTTGAAAGTTTATCTTCATCCCATTTCTATAATGCAAAAGTGCTGCCTACAAATTGATAGAGGTTAAGCTATTGCTTTTAATGATGAATATATCTTGTAAATTAGTACAAGTGGGGTAATGTAGGATGCTCTTTATAGCACATTACATATGTAAGTGTGAACATTGTCGGTTCGTTGAGAATTTTTCTTAGGCAAATTCTCTAAAGCACTCGCAGAACCAAGAAAGTTCAGGGTCGAAATAATAAACACAATAAATAACCAAAATCTGATATGAGAATTAAATGTGTTTGGTCTATTGTTAAGCTTACAATAACGTCTGACAGTTCAATACGTTATATACACTGATCAGCCAAGTAAGCTTGATATTACTAAAGATGGTTCAAAGCGAAAGCCACCTATCTTGATGCATTGATTTCTCAGTTATGCTCTTCTTCTTCTTTCCTTTCCGTGTCGACTTCTTCCATGTGGGGGATTATTGGAATATTAGGTCAATATTAAGGGTGAATGGCAAAAGTCAGTACTGCTCGGCCGAGCATATCTGTCCAGAAACAAGACAATCTGCCTAGCCTCTTCTCGGGCGAGTCACTATAGTGCTCGGCCGAGCAATCAGCCAATGCTCGGGCAAGGCACCAGAGGCGCTCAGCCGAGCAATCAGTTTGCAGTTGCTGTCTTGGGGCTTTGTGACTCATTTGAATAGCCATAAGTGTAGACACATTCATGCAATATATAGACCCCTTATTCCTCTCATTAACACCAGACTAGACCAGATCAGATCAGATCACAATCATGACAAACACAATCAAAACTCTCTCTCAATTCAAATCATTCGAAATCCTTGCTTTGTTTTCCAAACGGATTTCAAGTGTCATTCATCTTTCAGTGTAAGAAGATAAAGAGCAAGTCAGATCTTTTGGTTCGCCCATTAATGTTAGTTAAGTGCAATCTAACTCTTGGAAAAAGCGTTGTATCTTGGAAGACATTCGCCGTCATTCCGTTTGCACAGTTACGGAGGCGAAATATTGTCTTTAAGAGATTTGCTTCGGCATACCTCGCTTTCTATTCTTTCATCTAAATAATATTTTGTTTTGAAGATAACTAAGACAAATAAAATAAATTTTTGATAACATTATAAACAAGGTTTGTAAATTTCCGATGTAATAATTGATACGACCTATTCATCTTCTATTGATATATGATAATCTCTCATGGAAATTGTTATACAGATAATCTCTCATGAGTCATGAGTGTGCAGCAAATTAAGGTACGAGAAAAATGTACCAAGTAACGTGTAATGTATATAACATCGTTCATTTATCATTTTCAATGTGTCCATTATTCAACAGAAAAGGGTTATCACAGTGGTCTTGAACAATACTATGAACAGTATCAAATATTAAATTTCTCATTTTGCCCTCACTAAGTTGTCCCTTTTCCATTTTGCCATTTGAAAAAAAAAATTAAATTAAAAAAAAAAAAAAAAAAAACACATGTCCTCAAACACGAGCTTTTACTAGTAATATAATAATTTATCATTTTGACTGTGCATTTAATTCTTCATGATCATATAAGAAATGGTCATTGGTGGGAAATATATACTTCCTCCGTTTCAAGTGAGTGTGGACTTATTTCTTTTTTCGTCCGTCCCATGTGAGTGTGAACTGTCTAAAATGACAAAGAATCTTTACTATTTCACCCACTCATTCTCTTTTTTACTTTACTTTTACTTTTACATTCACAACATCAATCAACTTACTATTTCTCTCACTCATTCTCTCTCTTATTTAATTTTTCATACCCACATACACCTCCTTCCACTATTTATCTCTCTTACTTTTCCTTAATTTGTGTGTCCAAAATTTTGGTCAACACTCACGTGAGATAACAATTTTGCAATTTAAAGATTGTTTACTTTATCAGAGATTGAGATTTATTTATTGTCTGAAATGTTCATTAATTTCAAGCTTGGGACTAACTAGGTACTTCCCCATCTAAAAACAACCAACGAATGTAAATTAGGCCCGCCAATTCTGACCCGTCAACCCAGCCCACCTAACCTAACCCGCTAATCACCAGGCTCATTAATATATTGGAGTTTATAAAAAAAAAAAAACTATCTCAAAAAAATGTTATTTACAAAAAAAAAAAAAGAAATTGTAGTAAGTTGTTATATTACAAAAAAAAATTACTTTTTTTTTTGCCTTTTAAGTTAAAATAGCTGATAAATGTGTTTATCATTGATAAATGCATTTAAATTTTATTTATAAATAACAAATGCATTTATTAGTATTTGACAGATAAACATAAAAAAATAGTTTTTGTAATATTTAAAGAGTTTTTTATAATATCCAACTTGTGTGGGATTTTTGTAATATTTATCTTTTAAAAATAGTTTTTTTTTTGGTAAATGCCTATATATATTCGGGTTGAAACTAATTTCCCATTTGACCTGTGAAAGTTCACGTGCCAAAATTTAACCAAGTAAAATACGATTTTTGTCTTTAAACCCATGAGTACCCAACCCGTTTAATCGGGTGGCCAATTTTTTGAACCAGATCGGCTAATCGGTCGATTTGAAATCGGTCAAAATCGATCAAAATCGATTAATGTGGTTGAGCTGGATCGATTTAATCGAAACCGGGTTTATGGCGATTCGGTTACGGTTGGAGGTTACGGGAAACCGGTTAACCGCCGGCTAACTGGCAATTGAAATTTGAAAAACTATTAAAAAGTTAACTGTTTTTTCAAAAAACTGTTAAAAAGTTAATTTTTTTATTCAAAAACTGTTAGAAAATTAACTTTTTTCATAACTGTTTTTAATTCTGTTAAAAAATTCTTTTAAAAACCTAATTTGGAAAAAAAAAAAACGGTTAACCGGATAAATCGGAAAACCGTAACCGGATTAGCCGATTAACCGGTTCGGTTTCGATTGATCCTCCCCCAATGTTTAAACCGCCGGTTCAGTAACCGTAAACCGCCGATTAACCGAACCGACCACCTCTAATTTAATCTACGACTTAAATGGGTCGGAGCATCTAAACCCATCGCAAGCTGTCCTCTGCCCCTGCCTAATTGATAGGTCAAATATCAAGTGTCCCTTCTATTAACAGTGATAATAATATAATTAAAAAAAAAAAATCTCACCTAATTCTCCCTCATAGAAATCTCACTAAGAAATGCTCTTGATAGGCAAAATCCTCTATAAAAACACTCACGAGGAAAGGTCTTGATATGATCAGGAATTTTTCCAATTTTTTTTTGTTGAAGGAATTTTAAGTAATAATTTTAAATTGATTTATTTATTTTAATGAATATCTAAAACTTGTTATTGATAATATTGATGATGGTGTATCAATAACAAGTCAGTGATTGTGATTTTCATTTGTATAATTAAATCAACCTTAAATTATTGCTAAAAGTTTCTTCGTGATAACGGCAAAAATAGCAGAAGATCATTTTGTGACGGAGGAAGTAATAAATAACCTCCCAAATTGGATGCATGTACAAAAGAATGTTGAATAAGTCAATAACATCCAACAAAAGAAAGCCCTTTGGCAATGTTAATGATGCTTGCAACAAGGTATCCCTTTCTTTACTAACCATTTGATAGTGAAACTTCCCCAACACTTGTACCACAGACCACAAAGTTGTTCCATTTGCATTGTCACAATCTAATTTCTATGCATAATAGAAATGAAGTGACTGAATAGAAACACATGTTACTGAACATGCATGTCCTTGCCCTATTTGTGTTATGTAGCTTTCGCGACAGATTGTCGCAGACAATCACCTCTGAGCCAACAATATCCCACGCGGTTGGCACGCGACTAGACATGACCAAATTCAATTCAACCCCCCTCCTTTGGTTCCAATCATTAGGGCGGTTTCAAACATTGGTGTATGACTAAGCATAACAAAATTTGATTAGAAAGGAAAAAATCCATCTTGGGGTTGTGATTATTCGAAAACAATCCAATTGATATGGTCCAAATTTCGTCTCTAACAAATAGTGGCCCCTGTTGATGGGAGTGTGGGTGTCAAAAGATAATCTTACTCTTAATGAAGCAATCGAATGGGACACAAATGGACTGGCCGTGCAGTTCAACTACACAGGCCCTGGATCCGTACACTAAAGGGCTCCCCCAAGTGGCAGCCTAAACAAGTATTGGTTCAAATACTAGCAATTCCATCAGATGGGACAAGACAAATGATTAATGTGGGTTGTATAACAAAAAGGACAATTTGATGCTATAAGAGCTCCCGCTGTGTGTGGTGGGGTACAGGAAAGGATTAAACATGCCATGGTTGTCTTAGCTTGTGGTCTTGGGGAGTTCTAGCTGCACAACTATTTCTCAAATACCATCAAGCAAGATGATAATGATATGTAACATTACCTGGGCATATACCTTTGTCTAAACATCCTCAAAATGGTTGACTTGTCAAACTTACGATAGACAGAAAAACTTGAAATTGAAAAATTCAATTTTCATTTTTTATTTTACACCATGATCGTCTTAGAGACGGACACAAGAAGCCTAAGTAAAAAAAAATAAAAAATAAAGAAGGAAGAAGGTATTTTTCCTCTTTCACCCTAATCATAATCTGCTACCAGAACCTAACACATCCTGCATTTTGCCCTCCAATGATGACAGCCACTCCACTAACGCACGCGCATGTGCCCCCACACACATAAAAAGATGATAAGCTCTCAATAATTATTCGTTGCGAGCTTGTATACAGCTAATTAAGTTATATATGTGTGTTCCTTTCGAACTAAAACCTGACCTCATAGAAGAATCTTTTTAGACAACCGAAGCTTCCAATGTCACCATCTATACACTCCCTTGGTCATTATCTTTCAAACAAATTTGTTCACTGGACCTCCTCTACCTGAAATAGCAGCAGAAAGTTTATCGTTGATTGATTCTAGGATAATCAGCTACGTTGTACAAGACCTGCATATAAATTACTCCCTCCGTCTTCAAATGAAGGTTCAAATTTTCAAATTTTGTCCCAAAATGAATGTCCAATATTTGAGAAAGTTACTAAATCCTCTCTCATCACACAACATGTTTTAATTCACACATACACTCATGACGCAATGTAGTGAGATCATTAAGGGCTCTTATGGTTATTTCTCCTTAATAGCAAATAGTAGGAAAAAAATACTATGAGAAACAGGAGTGCAGTGGAGAGAAACATTAAAATTTGGAGATGCTGAGATTTATTGAAGGACCATAAGGAAATTCAACATCACTTTCGCCGCAAAAACTTACTTTGGTTTGTCTGTTAAGGTCACCATAGATTTTAGAACACCAGGACCGATCTTGTCCGCCAAAACACCTTGCTCTGAGATCCAAAAGGACTTCTCTTTCACGTAACTTTGAAGTTTTTTTGTATCATAGTCAAGCTTTGTTTGATCTGCATCACGGTTCACGGCATATTTCACAGAAAACTATAAGCAAACGTTCAAAGTTTGAATTTATCAAGGAACATCAAAATACAAAACTAAAGTAGATTAAACATTATTTGTCTGGAAAATGAACTATTTAAGAATTACATCTCCGAGAACCAACGCCAGATGCTTCTTTCCATGGGGTAGTGTTATGGAATGGAGCATCCCACGATCAATTACTTGTATTTTTTCATTAGAATAATTCAAAATTAGTAAGTTCTAAGTTACAAATCAAGACCAATAGGCTTTTGAGAGGTGTGAACCCACCACCCTTCTGTTTAATAGACAAGGCTTGAAGCTGCCTAATATTGGTTAAGTGTCTGAACACACCTGCCACATGTAATTGGCTTTGAGGCTTAAAACCTTTGACTGATTGGTCAGTGTGACATGGACCAAAAATGTTGGCCTTTGAACCTGCCCAGGCCCAGGCCCGGCCCTAAGGAGAGGCAAGTAAGGCCATCGCCTAAGGCCCCCAAAATATAATAGTCATATTAGGGCCCTTTCATTATTAATATAAAAGTCTGCAGCTTATAGCAAAAGAACTAAGGTGCCCCAGTGGTTGAGGAGACAAAGGTCATAATTCCAAGGCTTTTGAGTACGGTCCAGGTTCGAATAAGAACATTTGATCTTTACTCCTCCAATCTTCATTTTTTGGGCTTTCTTTTTGCAAATATTTCATTAAATTATTTACAATTATCAATTTGCAATTATCATAATAATTGTTTCAATATTTTTGCAATTATCATTAAAATTTTACTATAATATTATATTAAATATCTTAATTTTTTCAGTCTAAGAATATCAACACAACCTAATTACCAAGCTCAACCATCTAAGTCAGAATCTCAATCTTTATATTATTTTTTTGAACTCTCAATCATTATATTAAGGAAATGTAAAAGTTTCGTTGTCTGAATATGATTAAATTTAGGGTTATATCGTTTAAATTGCTAACTTATGAAAGAACTAAATTGAAATCACAAATAGAAATAACAAACCGGTAAAACCTAAGAAAGGACATCCAAATTTGAAAACGTCACTGCACCATCAATCAACCGTTGGAAAAAAATAGGGGCCCAACCAAATACGTGGCCTTGGGCCACATTTTTCACAGGACCGGCCCTGAGCCTGCATGTTTACAGAGTTTGCTCTAATACCATATTAAAGACTATGGGTCCATCTCAAAATCAATTAGCTTTTGAGAGGTGTTTCCCACTATCCTTTTATTGATAAGAGTGGCCCAGTATCCTATTATTTCAATACAAGAGCATCCATAATGGGAGCTTTTTCATAACTCCTCCTTTTGATGAAAAAGCTATGAAGAGTTTTTTACCATTGTGGAACATTTGAAAGAGCTCTTTACTAAAAAAGAGTACTTTTGTGGGTTTGCCATTGATACTCACCAATTTCCTTGGCTGAGAAAAAAGTTCTACTATAGTGGAGAACTAATTAAACTTTTAATTATTGAGCTAACAATGATGTGTCATATGAGGGCCATAAAAATGGCTCACAAACGAGCTCTAACCATCATGGATGCTCTAAGCGGAAAGGCTTGAATTTTCTAAATGTAGGTTTAGAGTCTTAATATATTCTCCCACGCGTCACACTTCTATGAGAGAAGTTAACCACTTCTTGCTAAATACCATAAAGAACAAATACAAATTACAAAAATTTAGTACTATGGGATAATGAGGGTGACCATGAAAATGTTAGCTACATGGTTGTGGCCAATAGGTACAGGTTCCAATGTCCTGGAGAAGTGGTCTCCAACCCATATCCAAAATATCTACAACTCTCTACAAGCAAAAACAAGTTCATGCTTTGTCATCTCTTCAAGTAAAAGATGAAGGTAGTAGTAGAATTATATCAGATTAGTCATACATCAGGAGTGTTACCAGCCCATCCCCCAACTCCACCCCCAGGCAAGTATTACAAGATTGTCATATATTTGTAATCCAGCTAGCTAAAAATCAGATGAAATTGAGGTAAGCATCTCAAAAGATAGTTCTGGGCATACAAACTAGGAGATAAATAAGTTCGGAGTGATAATCAAATATAACTATCAACAGTTGAGATCATCGATACCAACAAGAACGATAGTAAAACAGGTGACAATGAGTAAGAAAGGTTTACATCGCTAGTGAAACTTAAATAGAAGGTGAAGTTTAATTGGAAAATAGAGTCTAGAACAAAATACCCTTCTCCAGAATTGTATGAGCTGCGTGAAATGGGATTTTAGCGAATATATCAGTTCCAGGAAAGGTCATCCATGTGCTTTCCTTTGAATCATGGTCGCCACAAGTTGCACAAATCTCCTTTACTAAAGGCCTCGATTGAGATGCCTCAACCTCCTTCATCAATGACTCGAAAGGCGAAGGGACACTCGTTTTAGTTGTCCTAGCCCTCCTCCTTAGTGCCGTCAGTGCTTCCCTATTCCCATTCCTCAATCTATCATTTTCAACCAGCTGCATTCACATAGATTATTTGGTAGTTGTTGTAATAAGAGTTAATTAGTCTTCTTTTGAACTAAATTTTCAAAGATCAATGCAAATCTCAAAATGTTTACCAAATGTATATCTTGGTTGCATATTTTAAAGTCCTATGACAACGATACAAAACCAAAAACATATGCAACGAAGTATACATTCGACAAGGAAAAAATTGGTTGATATCATTATTCTTTAACTAACCTGGTGCCTTGCTAGAAGGAGATTCTCTGCTTCCTTCTCAATCTCTATTAACCTGTCTTGAAAATGCTGCATACTATCATCCATTTGACTGATAAGTATTACCTGAGTGTTAAAGGCAAAGTTTCCTTTGAATTAGGAACAAGATCCAAATAAAACACACACACACACATATTGAATTTTTATGCACATGGTTATGGTGGTTTCACCTTTCTGGTAGTCTGGCTAGGTTTCTAAGGGCGGTTAGATAAAAGCAAAAGTGAAGAAACACAAAGCTTCTTCATTAGGATAAAAAAAATATCCTAAATATTTCGTCAAAGATCAATCAAAATAATCACTTGAAATGTGGGACTATTGGGAGGAAGTATACTCACTCCGTCCGAAATGATCTTCCTACTTTTTTGTCGTTAACGCGAAGGTACTTTGAGCAATAATTTGAGGTTGATATAATTACCCGAATGAACATCTAAAAATTGTTATTGATAGTGTTTATTATGGTGCATTGATGATAAGTCTTAAATTTTCATTAGGATAATTAAATCAACCTAAAATTATTGACCAAAGTACCTTCATGTTAACAACAAAAAAGGTGGGATTATCATTTCGGGATGGAGGGAGTATAATAATACAGAACCACAGATATACATATTGCCCATGAAATATTCCAAAATACACAATTGGCCACAAAACATAAGGCTTCCTCAAACCCTCAATGTGCATAGGACAAGACTTGGGATTTGGCGATCTGCAAATGTGAAGGGAGGGATGCAATTGTATTGTGGATTTGAGTTGTTTGGTAACCAGTAAACTGAGGTCATCGGCTGCAAAAATCAAATGCAGTGTATCCTATTGAAAGAGTTTATTCTTTCAAACATTTTGTCAAACACCTAGCGTGCACCTACTACCATGGAAGATTAAGTACTAAAATTAACTCATAAAACAAGAACAATACCAACTAATTTCAATTTCTTATACAAATTTTCAATGATTTGACAAAGAATCATAAAAAGTGAAGGATTTGTTGCTACTTTCCAAGGATTGCTTAAAAAAATGCTTCTTTAAACATTAGTTGTATGAATCTGTGAGTGTATGAAGAATATGATAATGGTAACGGAATGGATTGCTTACCAGTTAAAAGTCGGAGTCGGATTTCTTGGACAAAAGAAGGAGTCAAATCTTGTTCTAGTGAGACGGGAAAACTCTTCAACTCTGTGGGTCGGCGAAAAGGGGGGATAACACACGTCTGGGAGAAAGCTACCTTCCCTCACCTTTTCCCAGATAACACCAACGGTAAGCAACCAAGAATCCTATTGTTCATTGTTAAATGGCCTAGCCTTAATTGGGAACAGTCCATTAGCTAGGCTGCTAGCCTGCTAATGAATGGAAGTAATCATCATTAGTGGAGTTCCTTAAGACCATCTACAATGGAAGAAAAAAAAAAAAGAATTGTTATACAACCCACAAGTTTACTTAATACCCTCGTATTACTATTTTCAAAAAAATGTCATCATTTGAAATGACTTTATTACTCGCACTAATATATTGCCCACCACTGCTCACCACCACCCACTCCCGCAACCATCCACCACCCACCACCGCCACCACCCATCGTCGCCATCGTCCCTACTGTCACCACCGTCTATACTCGCAGATTTTCAAACCCTAATTTTCTCATACCCAGAACGAAAAACATGCAGTTCATAATTATTTCCACAACTTTAGTCTACTTCATCAGCAACCAAACAAATTCCCAACCAGGGAAAGGAAGATAACCATTCACAAACTCCAATGGCAAGGTTTACAGCTCGAGGACGCCTCTTCAATGGCGGCTCAAATTCGTCGTCGGTGGTGGCAGCTTCATGTGGTAGTTTGAGATCAATTGATGTTTCCCCAATTCTGGTTCCGATCCACCAAACCTTCACAAACGCAAGCTCCTGAGCTTCAATTCTACTCGTAATTCCAGAGTATACGTCTCAAGATCTTCACCAACTTCGTCTGAAAGTCACGAGTGCAAGCAATTGAAGAACAAGGAGGAGATTTCGAATGCTGGGGATGACGCGATTCTTGAAGAGCTTTTGGAAGATTACGAGGATGAAATGGACGATCAAACCCTCACTAATTTATAGTATGTCACCACCTTTTGAATTTGAATGGATTGAATTGCATGTTTTTCGTTTTTGATTTTTAGGTCAAAATTGAATCAAGTGGGTTTGATTATTTGATGACCAATTTGTAATTTATTTCGTGTAATTCATATATGCCTGCTTAGCTTATGAGTTGTAGAACGACATATTCGAAAATCGTTGAATTTGGTTGTGTAGATCTCGAGTTAATATAATTTTAAGTTTTGAAAATTGTGTTTTTTTTTTAATGTTCATGACTGTTTTTGACACTGTTAAAGTCAGATTTAAAGAAAAGTGTTAACATGAGTTTTGTTCTTCTATGTGAGATCTTTTCATAGCCAATTTATTTTTTTAGTTTGGCTCAAAAACGAGTGAGATATGGTTATTCAAAGATTGGTTCGCGGAATTTGTCCGCTGAAAAACTCATCTCAAAAGGTTGCTATGAAACGCCATTAATGGCGGACGATCACTTTGGTCGCAGCGGTTGAGCTTCAAGAAGGGTTTTAAAGGGTATAATAGTAATAATAGGGGTGTAGTTTTAATTTTTAGAAGTAAACTTAGTAATACGAGGGTATTAAGTAAACTTGCGGAGGTGAATAACAATTCTCAAACAAAAAATCCTCTCAACACCCACTTTAACACTCCACGTCATCTTCTCTCTCTTCCACCTAATCATTCAACACCTTGTTCAACAAAAGTCCCTACAATGGTTTGTTTAAACAAAATTCAACACTCTTCCGACTCATCATCCTATACCCCCCACTTTATATTCTTTATTTTGATAATTATTAAAATAGTAATTATTATTATTATCATTTATAATTAAAAAAAATACTTCACACTTGATTAATTTTTTTAATTGCAATTAAATAAATACGAAAAATGACGATAATAATTATTATTATTATCATTTATAATTAAAAAAATACTTCATACTTAATTTATTTTATTTTCTTTATTTTTCAATATAATTAATTTATATTGAAAAAAGAATGTTTTTTTTCTGTGTCCAAATCAAATGAAAAAAAAGTTTATTCATAGAGGAAAAAAATTATGAATTTTGGTGTAAAAAAATAAATAAATAATTTATTATGAAATAATTGAGCTCAAATAATTGGAGGTAAAATTAAAAAAAAAAAACAAAAAAAAAAGGAAAAGCTGGGTGGACTGGCGCCAAACACACCCTCTCTCCATCCACGTGGCCCAATCACCTTCTCCTCCTTCCCTCTCAACAATGTTTAAAACTCTCAACAATCTCCCACTTTCAACACCCAAAACAACAACCATTGTTAAAGAAAAACAAACAAAAAAAAATTGTTGCCAACACCCACATGGTCTAAGCTAAACTATACCAAACGACGACGACGTGGCTTCATACCGGGAAAGCACGAAAAGACACGAATAGATTCGGTCTAAAAAAATACTATTTATTGAGAGAGATTTGCTTAAAATTCTGGGAAAACCTCACCAACGGCGCTGGCTTATTTGTCAAAAAAAAAAAAATTACCCGTGTTTTAGGCTTTATATACCTAAAGGTGACAAAAATGTTATTTATTCCTAAACTATAGGGGTCAAAATTACAGGACTTAAAAAATTTTAATGTAAAAAGTTACTTTTTCAAACTTAAAGGTGACAAAATGATATCATTCCAAAATTAAGGGATTGATTGACCTCTATAGTTCATCTATCATAGTGTTACCTTGAGTCTTGTAGTTCTCGTCTAATACTTGATTGTATAAAGTCCTTTTATGGCATTTTGAAAATTGTGTGTCCTCTATGGCATTTTATTTCGTTTGTAAGATCCAATGATCACTGTCCCTAATATTTTTTTTTAAAGGAAATTGCATTAAGCATCCCAACTATCAGGGTTTGTAGATTTTATATCTACTTTATTTATTTTTTGCATAATAGCACCTCAACTAATATTTTATTGCATACAAGATACTTGGAGCTAAAAACTAGTATATTTTATAAGTTAAATTGACATGTGTTGTGCATATGTGATGCTTACTAATCAAGTGAACTGTTGATGCAAAGATTTCAATGAAATAAAAAAACAAAGGTGTAAAATTCTTAAAAAACTGATTTTATCTAAAAGTGTAAAAATGATTTCATCTAAAATTTAACGAAACACGCGTATACATAGACATGATCATCCGGTTCAAACCGCCGGTTCCGGTTCCGAACCGGCGGTTCACGGTTCCGCCATCCTTTGAACCGAAACCGGCCCGGTTTATTAACGGTTCCGGTTCCCGGTTCGAACCGGCCGTACGGTTCCGGTTCCGATTTTGAACCGGCAATTTCAAAAAAAAAAAACTTGGTTTGAGCCGGTCCGGTTCCGGTTTGAACCACCGGTTCGGACCCGGTTGGGCATCTCTACCGTCGGATCAAGCCAAATCAACGGTCCAGATCAGCCAAATCACGGTTTCAGTTCGTGAACCGGCGGTTCCGGTTCCGGTTCACGGTTCCGGTTCCTGAACCGGCGGTTCACCGGTTTTTGAATATACGAACCGTAACCGGACCGAAAAACCGCCGGTTCATCGGTTCAGGCGGTTCCGGTTCGACCGGTTTGGTTTTCCGCCGATTTTGAGCCGGTCCGGTTCCGGTTTGAACCGCCGGTTCCGACCCGTTTGGGCATCTCTACGTATACACCTCTGAATCAAAACTTGACAATAGAGACGAAGAAGACCTTCTTTGCAGGGGGTGCCACTTTGAATGCAATGATGGATGCTCGGGGCGTCGGAGATGGGGTGACAAATTGAGATGAAGGAGGTGTGATATCCCCCATTCCACATCGGAAATATGTGGAAATTTAGTGTGATATATAGAAGACCTATACACTACTACTAAGCATCAAATCATTCATTGGACTTTTGGAGGCTCATACACTACTACTAAGCATCAAATCATCCATTGAATTTTTGGAGTGTAACGACCCTAACCCTAGGCACCAATTTCAGTATTATATTATATACTTTTAAAATTAATGTTAACTTTAGGTGTTCATTTATGTCTTTAATTTCTTATATTAAGATAAGATGGTTGAAAAATAATTTTAGAACCTTAGGATTGCTAGAGAAATTAAATAAAGCATCTTGGGGGAAAATAAAAATAAAAAATAAATAAAATGTAAGATGAATTTAAAATGTGGGAAATAAAGAAATGGGAAATGAAGTTTAATTTAAAGGTGGGTAGGCTTTAGTTATTTAGTGAAGGGGGGCCAATTTCCCCCTTCCTCCTAAAACCCTCCATGTGTCCCTCTCTCATACTCCCTCATTAACCTCACCTCCTCCTTCCTTCTTCTTCATTTTCTTCTTCCTCTTTCCCCAAAATTCATGGAAGCCTTCTCCAAGATACCTCTTCTTCCAAGTCCTTAGAGAGTTGAATCATCATCCATTTTCAAATTCAAGAGTACTTTTGTAATCGGGGCATCCAGGGGAGTTCTTCAAGCTAAAGAAATCCATAATTCATCTCCTCTTCTAAGGTGAGTTATTATGACTTTTCTTCCTCTAAATGTTCATGAGATATTTATTGTTGTTATTGTTGTTATAATGCTTATTGGATGCTTTGGAAACTTTCTTGAAATGGAGGAATTGATTAAGGTCATAGGAAAATGTTGTTGTTCTTGGAAGTGTTAAAGAATGGAAGAAATGGGTGGAGTTAGATTTAGAGAATGAAAACTTGAAATGGGTTAGTTAAATGGGTGAAGTTAGTTTTAAAGGAATTAACTTGAAATGTGGTAGTGAATTGGGTGGAAAAGTTAATGGTAAATAATTTAGGTTTAGGTTAATTTGGGTTTAAATAATCTAGAATGACGTAGTAGAATATTTGGGATTTTCTTCATGAGCACCTAAAATGGGAGAGATTGATTAAGGAGAAGAACATAGGAAAAATAAGAAATTGAATTATGGGCTGGCTGGAATCCCTCATGGGCGGTCGCCCATGGGGCCTTGAGCGGTCGCCCATGAGGGCAGAACCATGGCTCCCTTTTGAACACTTCTTGGGCGGTCGCCCAAGTGGCTATGGGTGGTCGCCCATAGCACCAGAACCTCCCCAGTCTTCTTTCTTGCTGATTTTTACTAGTAATCACTTGGAATGATCCCTAACCATGATAAGGTAGTAGAAGCTAATCCCAACCGGATATGAATTAGTCCTTTTAACTTAAGTTATAATTAGAACACTTAATGGCACCTTAATTGGGTTAAATGAAAATACGGAAGCACTCTATCTCCGACTTAGAAATCATTTAGCAGTTTCTTAAATGTGACTCTAACTTGGTAGAGTTAACTTGGATCCTTATATAGATCATATATTGTTGTATAATGACTAAGTAAGATGAGCGGATGATATCTCATTATCTTACTTGAGTACATATTCACGGATTGTCTTATGCTTAGTGTAGTACATAAATGTTGCACTATGATTATTGGTTGATCATGAGTATATTTTACCATGTGGCTATATTGCTTATTTATGCATAGTGTGTTGAATAAATGTTGCACTATGAGATTTGTTGAACATGAGTATATTTTACCATGTGGCTACATTGTTTATCCCTTTGTGTGGATTATGTTTCAAGTAACTATTATGTACTTGATAATGTGTTGATCAGCTGATATTGGGGGTATAACATAATACGATCAATTATGGAAGTGTGACCTAATGTGATCGGATTATGTTATATTTGTGACCGTCTCCTTCTGTGGCCACGGGTTGGGGTATAGCATCTGTATTGAGCCAAAAGCCTTACAGAGTTGCTACTATCTTATATGGTTCCCTGAAAAACGGGTCTTATAAGATGTGAGTATTGCTTAAGCAGCTCACCTAAGATTGGAGTATTATTATACCCAATGTTGTACGACTATTGTTCAGACGAGAAAAGGTAAACCAAGGTAATGGAAGGTGTTTACAGCTTTTCCAATGTGTTATATGCAACTTGTTATGTGTTGCATTTTATATGACATATTGCTGCATTCATAATAGCTTGCTGAGATTTATTCTCACCCCTCTCCCTTTAATGTTTTTAGATTCCGAGACAGGCGGACCGACCAAGTAAGGGCGGTGAGGAGTTTGGAAGTAATATTTTGGGAATTGTCGGGGTATGATTAGGTTGGCGTAGAAAGGGTATTTTGGTATAATTCATTTAATGAGTTGTATTTATAAACCTTAATTTTATGTTATAACCGATGTCTTTTTGTAACTAAAACAGTTTATTACTTTCAAAGTTGGTTAATTCTTTCTCCATCGTAGAAAAGTGTAGAGTTATTTTGAAATGGTTATGACAATTGTGTTTATATTGAAAGTTAAATCAAAGTTTTAAAAGTTAAGAAAATTAATTTGGGTTAGTTTGAGGACGCTCCTGCTCGGGACACGTGTAGGTTCCGGGTCGGGGTCCTCACATGGAGGCCTGTGAAGGGCTGTGGTTGATCCAATTGAAGATGTGCTTAGTGGGTCAGTGTGTGGTGCATACGTAGCGGGTCGGACTTCGGGCTCGGGTCGTTACAGGAGAGGCTAGCGACGGCGAGCTTGACGAGTACTTAGGCTATCCCCATCAGTGACCCCGACCCAACTCAACCTCAAATAAAATATTAATTTCTCTCACTTCCATATACACACTCCCAACCTTATATAATTTATACTCCCAACAGTGACCTCGACCCAACCCAACCCAACCTTTTACAAATAAAATATTTATTTTTTCTTTACTTCAACTTACCTAAAATACTTATCATTTTATTTTTTAAAATAATGTATTAGTAATAATATTTTTAAAATTACCCGTAAAATTATTAAAAATAATTACCCATACAATTATTAAAAAAATGAATTTTGATATATTTTTTATTTTTTTAATTTATATAATTATATAAAATATACTAGTTTTAAAAATATATTTATATAAACACAAATTCAAAATAATTTGGTGAAAAAAAAAAAACAAATGGTGACCTTGCCCGGGACCAACCCAGGGCAATTGGCCAACCCAGGTTGCAAAAAATCGTGACTTTCAATGCTTTTTCTTTTTTTTTTTTTTTTTTTTTTTTGGTGACTCTCCGTGAGTATTCTTAGTTAAGAAGGTAGATAGTCCCACTTTGAATTTTATAGTCAACTTAAGTAACAATAACGATTTTTATAATTGTATATTGACATCTAGATCTTTATAAATATATGATCAAAGTTCGATTAAAATGAAAATAAAAATTATGGATGAGAAAACGAAAAGGGGGAGTATATGTCAACTCGGTATTAGTGGTTCCACACAAACAAATTGGCAACATTACTGTACCACATAAACAAAGATTTAACGGACAAATGAACGGACTCTAAACAACATAAGGATCACAAAATGACCAAATGACTAAGGTCGATGATCATTAGGTAAACAAAAAATAGCTTAGTGACGAAAATGTAAAAAACTTCAAATGTTAGGGACGAATCGCTCGATATCGACATAAAAATAGAGAAACTATATATAAAATGAAATAATTTTTTTTGTTACAAATTATTTCTAGATAATTTATGAGTAATAAAATAAAAGTATTATTAGACAACTTAAATATATTAAGAGGTCTCTATATTATTTAGTTAGATATTAACGGCTCTCTATATTATTTAAATATACGAAGTTAACCGCTTATTTAGGACTTTCATCATGTAAATAAAGGACCTTACGTTTCTTGGGTGGTCATTTCTTGCAAAGGATATATACACAATTTACATTCCTTATAAATAGCAATATTATTATGTTTTCCTCTTATTTTACCAATTCCTAAATCAAATAATCCACAAAAGGTTGTTACCTGTTTTTTTCGTGCGGGGTGGTCTTAATTAAGAGTTGTCGCGGAGGTTTATAACCCTAAACTTCTTCAGAAAATGGAGAAACGTCCAATAAAAGTTCTTGTTAGCGGTGCTGCTGGTAAAATATTTGTATTATAGTGTGTTATTATTTTGCATTATGTTACAAAAAAAAAAAAAGATGAATGTGTAATTTGCATTTGTGGTGATTTTACTATTAAAAAATGGTATGACATCATTTTGTGAAAAACTCAATTTTTTTATAAATACACACAACAATATGTACATAAAAATGTTAGATTTTGTGTCTTAATTATTTTCTTTTTTGTTCCTCAGGGCAATTAGGTTATGCATTGCTACCAATGATAGCTCAAGGCATGATGTTAGGCCCTCATCAACCTATAATTCTGCATATTTTTGGAACCAATGTTGACACCTTGAAAGGGGTAAAAATGGAATTAGAAGATTCCATATTTCCACTTCTTAAAGGTATATAAAAAAAAAAGCATGCTTTCAATTTCAAATGTTGATTCTCTTAGAATTTTTTTTTGTGAAATAATATGTGGAAGAAGAAAAAAATGTTTTGTTATTTCTAAATATAATTAGGTGTACATATTTACCCATAAAAGATATCGATTAATGAAACAGATATTGTTGCAACTACGGATGTTATTGAAGCCTGTAAAGAGGTCGATGTTGCCATCTTGATTGGCGGAGCCCCTGTAAAAGAAGGAATGCAAAGAAAAGATTTATTGCCGATGAATGTGAAGATTTATAAGGCTCAAGCCGCAGCATTAGAGAAACACGCTGCTTCAAATTGCAAGGTGATCAAGTTTGATCCATTCTCGCGCTTTAAAAAATACGAATTTTATTACCAAACTAATTGGCAAAACTATACGATTTTGTATAGATTGATGCAATTTCAACTTCCATTTACATATATCCAGGTGGTTATGGTTGCCAATCCAACAAATACAAATGCGCTCATTTTAAAAGAATTTGCATCTGCAATTCCCGCGAAAAACATCACATGTCTTACGCGTCTTGATCACAATAGAGCTCTCCACCAAATAGCCGAAAAGTTGAATGTTGTTGCTAGTGACGTCAAAAATGTTATAATTTGGGGAAACCACTCTCCCACACAATATCCCGATGCAAATCATGCAATTGTGACAACTATTGATGGAGAAAAACCAGTTAAAGAACTAGCTATTGATGATCATTGGTAAGTCATTCATATACACGACATAATGTTTATACATTTGTCGTTTAAAATCTATTTATGATGTTTTGGTTGTGTCGTAGGTTGAAAAATGAGTTCATAACCACGGTACAACAACGTGGTGATGTTCTTATCAAAGCTCGAAAGAAAAACAGTGCACTATCCGCGGCCAAAGCAACTTGTGATCACATTCATGATTGGCTTCTTGGAACTCCCGAGGTACGTTTATTCATTTAGTAAAATAATGTGAAATTTCGTGTAGCTAGAAAATCAAGTCAACTCAACATAACACGGATGTGAGTTACAACTGTGCACACATCCACCGATAAGCAGCGGAATAAAATAAAAGAACACAAAGTTATAAACGTTTACTGGTTCGAAACCCAGCAAACAAGGCCTTAAGCCTAAAAAGCTTTTCATTATTAAAACTGTTTTACAGACAGAAATCTGAATAAGTGAAAATAAAAAGATTAAATACTAAATAAGTTATAACCACCTTCTATACTAAGAACAATCTTCCTTTCCCAAGAATAGCCTATTCTAATCAGAAGTAGAACAAAGAACTTGAAGAAAATCTAGATGTGAGTTCGGATGTAAGACACAACCTTCACTCACAACCTAAAAAGCAATATTGAATACGTGAAGAACAAAAGCAATTGTCTTTCAAATAATTCTCTAAAGCCATGTCTTCTCATTGTGCTGAAGTCTTATATTTATAAGCACATTTGAGAAGATCTTCAATCAATCAAACTCTTCCTTGTACAATCCAATTCCTACAAGGAAACACAAAGTACTCACAAGGAAATAGATATGTTAGAAGGTTAGTCCTAGTCTAAATATATGTACATAAATAAAAGATATTTACATATTAACAATGTCCTTTTCCAAATAGGGCAGTATAAATCTTTGCAAGAAAGTCATAAAATCCTCTTGCCAAATATAACAATTGGAATCGAATTAGGGAAGTAAATATTCCCAAAAATCTCACTCTTTCAATTTCCCCCAATTTTGAACTTTCTAGTCAAAACAAAGATTTATCTAATATTGATCATTTAACCAAGATTTTCAGATTATAAATCTCCCCCTGAATGGATGTATGTGCAGATGTGTCAACACATCCACACAAAAACTCCATAGACAAAAGTCAATGCCAAAAGTAGCAGTTTAACAAACTATGATAAAGTAACATCCAGCAAGAACAAACAGTAAAACTCCCCCTGAGTTTAAGCATCCCAACTTTCTTATTCTGAAGCATCAGCAGCAGCAGCAAAGACATCACCAGCATCATCCTCGTCCTTTTCTTCTTTTCCCCCTTTTGACTAGAAAGTGTAGTTTCCCATTTCTGGAGATCCACCTTCAAAGCCTTAAGGTTCTTGGCATGTGTCTGGGACGCAATCAGTTGAGCATTGAGAGCAGTGGAGAGTGGATCAGCTGCAGCAATTTCTGCATCTAGGGCTTCCATTTGATCATCAAAAGAAGTTGCAGATGTGTGACAAGATGTGGCTACATCCTGACTCACATCCACAGCTTCAACTCTTAATGGCAGATCCACAAATCTCTGTTTTGGGTCCAGTAGGGTTTTAGATTATTTGATCAGCTCAAACTCATTCACTCTAGCTTCACCCCTTTCTGTTTTTATCCCTTGAGCAACTAGGATTTGAGAGATGAGGGAGGGGTAAGGAAGGGACCATTTCTACAAATGAATTCTCCAAAATTTATGGCTTTATTGGCACTCAACTTATACAGCATGTCTGCATGGACCCTAGTGACAGAGGTTTTATTGTTTGAAGGGCAAAGGTTGGCAGTTAAGATGAGGTGAAGAAAGCAATAAAAGGAGGTGAGAGAGTCACTACCTAAATCTCTAATCAAAACTTTATTCACAATTTGCTCATGTCTTTCAGAGGCATCTAGAGAAAAATCAAAGGGATACAGGGTCAAAGAATTAGAAGTATAGAGAGATATAGGGGTACCCTTTTTGAAAATCAGCCTTGTGGATGTGTGCTTGGATGTGGGCACATCTGAAGGCACATCCTTTGGGGGAGATGGCTCCCTTTCAGATTCAACATCTATTTTCTCAGTTGTTCCTTTTCTTGTTCAAGCTCATCAGGACCAAGCTTGAAATTCTCATCACTAGCTGTACATCAATAATATCTTCCTCACGAATAGGGCTTTCTGGTTCCACCCATTCTGCATTATAGGTTAGAGAGAGAACAGAAAATATGGTGCGTGTGTGTGAGAGAGATACACACACAACTAACCACCATAAAAATAGGGATTAAATTTTATCAAAATAGAAAATACCTTTTCTGGTAACAATGAGGATCTTCAGCCATATCAATTCCACAAATACCCCTTTGAATTTGTCCTTCCTTTTCCCATGAGTATTTTGATACACACCTTTCTTTTTCATGAGAGATTTTGGAAATCAAGAACATGTTAAATCAAATAATAAATTATGAATGAAAATAAACTAGAGAATATTTACAAAGTATCATAAATGACCTAATATGCAGAATGGCTAGCATGATGCATAACACATGTAAAGGAAAAAATCTCAGTTTCAGATGTGACATAGGATGTGAGTCACATTTGGGGACACATCCAGATCACAGAAAGTCAATGGGCAATAATCTAATCTGCACAGCCTCTAGAATGTATCCACCCATTTTTTATTATGGATAAATTGCAAATTGAATAGCTTTCACTTTTCTTTTGACCCAAAGATAGCCCTTTTGTCCAGTGATCTTTCAGGTTTGATTTCAAACTTTATCTTGAGGATCACTTGATCACACTGGACATGGCTTCATACAAATGGAAGAAGTAGCTGTTTCTCTTGATTTAAGGCACCCACTGTGAGATATCTAGAAAGATTGTATCAAGTTATCAAAAGACAACATGAATAAGAAATGCACACAATTCAGTAATCAGACATGTCAAATAATGTTAAGACAAACAAGTGACCACACTGAGATATTTCGTGCTAATGCATGTTTTTTTTTTTGAGTTAGATAATATACAGATGTGTCAATGGATGTGTGCACATTTGTGCCCACATCCTCAAATATCACGTAAGCCAAGAGACTTCCTCAAGGAGGAAAATCTCTCAAGATCTAATGACTTTGTAAATATATCAGCAAGTTGATTTTCAGTTCCAACAAATTTCAGACACACAGTTTTTTATTTTACATGATCCTTAATGAAATGGTGTCTAATATCAATATGCTTAGTTCTGGAATATTGGACAGGGTTTTTAGATATGTATAAAGCACTCTTGTTATCACAGAAGGCAGTTAAAATTTTGCTATTCAACCCATAGTCTTTTAGCATTTAGTTCATCCATAGATGTTGTGTGCAACAGCTACCAAGGGCAACATATTTAGCCTCATCTGTGAACAAGGAGACATAACTTTTTCTCTTTCTATACCAGGCATCAAAGATGTTACCAAGGTAGGAACATTGAACATAAATGTTTTTATCATCAAAATTGTCTGCCCAGTCTAAGTCAATGTATCCCACTATGTTAGACACAAAGCAGTAACAACATACCTCGGAGTATAAGGATGAATGACTCCATAAAGCATCCAAATAACTGTGATTTACCTTCTCATTCCTTATTGTCTGCCTTTGATCATGCATTTCACCAACCACTTGAGAAGTGGGGTAATCTTTCTGAATTCTGGATAAAATGTCATCTGATCTATCAACAGACCCAATATGGTCTCTTTCTGAAATAACTTCTCCCTTTGAATCTGAAGAACTGTCTTCAGACTCGGATCTTTGTGTGGATGTGTGTTCAGATGTGGGAACAGTTGTGTTCACATCTGCAGACACATCCTTCTGGACATCTGGATCTGTCTGTTTTTCCTTTGCAGTGCTTTTCATATCTTCAGCTCCTATATCAGTAGATTTCCACTCCAGTTGATAACCTGAAACATCATCCTCGACAGTTTTGAGGTTAAGATCAAGTGTATCATCAAATACAACATCAGAAAAACTTAAACAAGACAAATTGTCACAAAACTTGTAATAATTGTCAGATGATCTTAGACCAGTGAGGACACATGTTTTAAACTCATCAAATACCTCACATATCTTCTTATCAAACTTCACATATAAGTCATCATCATATAACTGACTTATACTAATGAGATTAGTCCTAAGACCTTCCACATGATACACATTGTGAACTTTTGAGAGACCTTCAATAGCTAAGGTTCCCTTACCAATTATTTTTCCTTGTGCCCCACCACCAAAGTTTACTTTACCACTATTGACAAATGTGTATTCTGTCAAAACATCTTGGTTACCTCTCATTTGCATAGAGAATCCACTATCAAAAAACCAAGATCCAGAGACACTACTCTTGAGGGAAAAGTAGACAACATTATAGATTACTTTGGGCTTTTTAACCCAATGGGTTTTAACAGTATCATGGTGGTGAACCTGTGGATGTGTTCTCGGATGTGTGCAAGGATGTGTATACATCTGACTATACCTCTTGTCACACATCTGAGACTGAATCAAACATCCTGCTTTCTTATCAGCTTTCATCTTGAAACAGAAAGGGGGAATATGCCCATGAGCAAGGCAATAATGACAGATGTAATGCCTTCTCCTAGGTTTTTTGTGACTCAAAATTGGTTTTTCTTCAGATTTTGAAACCTTACCACTCTCTTTAAAAATTTTGGAATTTCCAAAACCTAAACCTGATTTTCCAGTATTACCAAGAGACAAAGCTTCATCAAGTTTCATTTTTTCGGTGTTCAACTTGGTTAGAGTACTCTCAGCTTTCTCAAAATCAATTTTAACTTTTTCAAGTTCAACTTATTTTTTAGTTACTAGAACCTCAAGTTTAGCAATAGAACCCTTTTGATTGTCATTCTCTTTTGAAAGCTTAGCATTCTCATTTTCACACACAAAAAGTTTTTCAGTGAGAACTTTGTTTACCTTGGTCATTACCTCAATCTTGTCCATACGTTTCATCCAATCAACATGTAGCTCCTTTTAGGTCTCGAAGAGTTCTTCATAGGGGATGTCACGACCTTCATCATCAGAATCTCCTTATATAGAAAAACAATTGAAGGTCTGCTAGGATGTGAGTTCGGATGTGTACACATCTGTATCCACATCCGTCTCCAGTTTTAAATCAGCTTCAGAAAATACTTCTTCATTTGTATCTGCAGTGTAGGCATTAAAACAGACAGATGAAGATTCAAACACAGAGATATTAGCAAGAAATTCATCACCCTCACTATCACTCGGAGCAACAGTGTAACTAATTCCCCTTTTCTTAAGTGTGTTAGCACACTCATTACATAAGTGACCATACCTACGACATGCCCTACATTGCACAAATTTGAGAGATTTCTTGTTATCAAAACTTTTCTTTTTGAACCCCTCATCAGGATTATTTTCCTGTTTCTCTAAATCATGAGAGGCTTTTCTAGGAACCTTGTTTCTCCTTTTGTTATTCAGAATATAATCGAATTTCTTAGAGATAAGGGCCAAATCATCATCCTCTAGACTTGACTTGTCAATTTTAGAGGATAGCTCAACAAGTTCTTTTGGAACAGCTGCAGAGCTTTTGAGGGCAAGGCTTATGGCCTTGTTCTTTTTCTGAACCTCAAGATTTAGCTCAAACACTGTTAAAATACTAACAATTTTGTCTAGACCTACTGTGTTGGTGTCATTAGTCTCCTCTATAATAGCCACCTTAATGTTGAATCTCTCAGGTAGGGTTCTTAAGATTTTGCTCACAATTCTGGCATTAGAAATAGACTCACCAAGGCTAGTGCATTCATTAGAGATCTCATGAATTTTAGCAGCATAGGAGACAATATCTTCTGTCTCCTCCATTCTTAGAATTTCAAATTTGTCCATTAAAATCCTAAGTCTACTGGATTTAACACTTGGAATCCCTTCACATTGCATCTGCAAGATATCCTAAGCATTCTTTGCTATGCATTCATTGGTGATAAGTTTGTACATATTTCCAGAAACATGGCTAAAAATAGCACCCATGGCTTTAAAATTATAATTAGCAGAGACGATCTCCTCAAGAGTCCATCGTTCCCCTGGTTTTCTTTCAAAATAAGTTTCACCAACACCTGAAGCATGCTTTTTGTCCTCTATAGGAGGTTGCCATGCCACAAGTATGCACATCCAAACTCTTTCATCAATATCTTTGATGTAGTTGCGCATCTTAGACTACCAAAAAGAATAATTGGTGCCATCCAAGACAAAATGCTTGTTTTGATGATTTTGACATTCCATTGTGACTACACTTTCTGGATCAACACTCAGTAATATGTCGAGAGTTGGCTCTGATATCAATTGAAAGTTTCGTGTAGCTAGGAAACCAAGTCAACTCAACAGAACACGAATGTGAGTTACAACTGTTCACACATCCACCAATAAGCAGAGGAATAAAATAAAATAACACAAAGTTATAAACGTTTACTAGTTCAAAACCCAGCAAACAAGGCCTTAAGTCAAAAGCTTTTCACTATTAAAATTATTTTACCAGAATCTGAATAAGTGAAAACAAAAAGATTAAAATAATAAACAAGTTCTAACCACCTTCTATACTAAGAACAATCTTCCTTTCCCTAGGATAACCTATTCTAATCAGAAGTAGAACAAATAACTTGAAGAAAATCTAGATGTGAGTTCGGAAACACAAAGCAATATTGAATTCGTGAAGAATAAAAGCAATTGTCTTTCAAATAATTCTCTAAAGTCGTGTCTTCTCATTGTGCTGAAGTCTTGTATTTATAAGCACCTTTGAGAAGATATTCAATCAATCAAACTGTTCCTTGTGCAATCCAATTCCTACAAGGAAACACAAAATACTCACAAGGAAACAGATATGTTAGAAGGTTAGTCCTAGTCTAAATATATGTACATAAATAAAAGATATTAATATATTAACAATGTCCTTTTTCAAATAGGACAATATAAATTTTTGCAAGAAAGTCATAAAATACTCTTACCAAATATAACAATTGAAATCGAATTAGAGAAGTAAATATTCCCTAAAATCTCACTGTTCATAATGTTGCTAGTTTATTTTGGTTATCAAATTAGTATTTTGGTGTTCTAAATTTTAAGTTAATTTTTCTAAAATTTCTACAATTAAGATTTTATAAGCTTTGACTTTATGTAGTCAACTTGACCAATTATGTATTAAACAAATAGTTACTAGTTATAAAAAGTACAACCATTGCATATCTTTTGGGAATAATTATCGACTTATACAATGTAATATACCTTCGATTTCAATAAATGTATTCTACTATCTAGTGACAATATAATGCAATTTACTTTATAATCTTATTACAAATAATGCAATTTGTTTGCATTATTTGAGTTAAAATTAGAAAGTACATTGCATGAAAAAAGTACGTAAATTGCATTATTTGTAACAAATTAATAAATTACATTGCATTAAAATGTCACTAGATAGTAAATTAAATTGATTATAAAAATTGTGAAAAAATAAATTGAATATTCTCGTCATTCACCCTTTTGCTATTAATATTACAAGTGGAAAAGTTGTGACATTAAGTAAACTATATATATATATATATATATATATATATATATATATATATATATATATATATATATATATATATATATATATATATACTAGTAGATGCCCGTGTCCAAGGACACGGATTTTGTTGTTGTTTTTTTTTTTTTTTTAATTTTTTTTTAACTTAAAAAAATAAAAAAAAATCTTTTTTTTTACTTAAAAAAAAAATTAAAAAATTTTAAGGACAAAATGGGAAAGGGACAAATATATGAGGACAAAATGGAAAATTTATCACTTGAAACTATTCATAGTACTATTTATTGCTTAGTTGGCATGGTGCCATTTATAATATAGATTTATTGCTTAGTTGGCATGATGCCATTTATAATATAGATATATTCATTTTTTTATATTTTTGGTTACATAACTTTATTTGTAGGGAGAATGGGTTTCGATGGGTGTTTGTTCAGACGAATCTTACGGCATACAACAAGGTCTTATTTACTCATTTCCCGTTACTTGCCAAGGAGGAGAATGGTCAATTGTTCAAGGTAACCTTCTACATTTTTTACTTTTTATCTTTTACGATGTCTTACGCCAGGAGGCGAGGGGACGTGAAGATCGAATTCTATTGCTCACCAAAAGGATGGCGCTTGGCTTTACCACGGGGCAATGATCAAATATAGTCAACTTGACCTTCAAGAAAATTTCAATACTATAAGTAAATTATAGATATTATTTTGTCAAATTTGTAGGGCTCGAGATCGATGAATTTTCGAGGGAAAAGATGGATGCCACAGAAAAAGAGCTGATCGAGGAGAAAAATTGTGCATATTCATGTCTTGAGGACTGAAAAATTGAATACTCCCTCCGTCCCATTAGTATCAACACACTTACTGTACTCACAAAAAATAAGAAATACTATATTTTAATAAATAGTACACAAAGTGGGAGGGATTAGTAAGGATTAATAGAGATTTGACTTTGAGTCAAATCTCCCTAATTCTCCCTCCAAAATTTGAAATTTCCTAGCATTATCAAGAAAAAAAGTACACTCAGAATCTATTTATGTTTAAACTTGGAGCCCAAAATATTCAAATTATAATTTTGCTTCTATTTTTTCCCTCCAACAGCATATTAATACAAACAACAACCTATTAATACAAACAAACTTCATTTGTTTGATAAACTAGCTAATCCATCTTCTTCAGAAGCCCGATACCAAAATAAACTAGCTGATCCATCTTCTTCAAAAGCCCAGTACCAAAATGTACAAAAACTTGACCAAGGACCAAAAGAACTTGCTGGCACAATTACTCTTATCCTCTTCTAAAGATGGAGTCCTTCCAAGAGGCTTGGTTGCAGAAGTTGCTACAAAATTTGGAGTGGGGAAATCAGCAGTTTGGGTCACTTGGGTTGAGGTCAAAAGGCAGCAACTACTTGGACTTCCTGTGAGTCTTTTCAACAAAAAAACAAACAAAAAAGGTAAGAGAGTTCAACTGGATATTGATAAAATGAAATCTATTCCCTTAGCAAAAAGAAATACTATCAGAAATTTAGCACATGGGTTGGAAGTTAGTAAAAGTACAGTAGGGAGGCGGAAAAAAGATGGTGAGATCAGGGCCCATACAAGTGCCATAAAGCCCAGTCTAAACTTTTTACATGAAATAACAAGGCTCAGATTTTGTGTTGATGCACTAACATTTGATAGAGAAGCAAACAAACCAAAGTTCAAACTCATGACACATGTAGTACATGTTGATGAAAAATTATTTTACTTGACAGACTGCACAGCTAGGTACTACTTGTGTCCTGGAGAAGAACCGCCATATAGATCATGCCAAAGTAAAAGATACATTCCCAAAGTTATGTTTATTTGTGCTGTAAGTAGACCAATGTATTCAGACAATGGAGAATTATTATTTGATGAAAAGATTGGAGTGTGGAAATTTTCCTTAATTCAGCCAGCAAAAAGAAATAGTAGAAACAGGCCAGCTGGAACACTCGTCACAAAAGCCATTGAAGGAGTTGACGGACCACTTACAAAAGCCACACTTTCCTAAAAAAGGAAACTTTTAATACTTCTTTATTCATGGGATCCACTTGTCATACTCACAACAACTATCCACTTACTATTCTGTATCCCACTTTCTATCTCCAACCCAGTCACAATTTCTACTTTAATAACATTATTTCTTATTTTTCGCGCAAAACAGTAAATGAATAAACCTTATATGGAACGGAGGAAGTATTTCATATATAGGTTGTTGGACCTTGCAAAAACAATCTTCTATACTCTCTTTATTACTAATAAATTAAAATGTACTTCCTCAGTCCCACTATTCTTGCTATTAGTAGTACTTGATTACACTTTAATTAATAATTTAAATAAAAATTAATTATCCTAATAAAAATAAATTTTTTTTATTAAAAATATTATTAATCGTGATATAATAACAATTTTTAAATTTTATTAGAATCATTATATTTTTTATTTAAGTTATTAGTAAAAATGTAATCAACTTGATCATTATTAGTAGCAAGAATACCGCACTAATACAGTGACAGAAATAAAAAAATAATAAAAAGTAACCATTCACAAAACTAATCAAAATAGACAAGAGAAATAAACAAAAGAGAAAAACATTACTAAGATTTAAATCAATATCAAAACAAAAAATAATTTGCGAAGTTTTTTTTTTATACAAAAATGAAATCTTAATCAAATGAAATCAAAATAAAAATTAACATTAGTAAATATAATAACACGGACAAAAATAACAATTAAAACTTGAATAAATAAGAAATATTATTACAAAAATCAAAATTAATTAAAAAAACGAAATGAAAGCTAATAAAAAACTAAATAAATATAGAAAATCAAATATTATTCAAATTTAAAATAATAATGAAAAACAAAACAACATGAAGTTAAACAAAATTGACAAAAGAAACAAATAAATCAAAAAATAATAATATGAAAATAAATAAATAAATAAAACTAAAAATCAATATCAATATCAAAACAAAACAAAAAAATATAAGACAAAAATGTAATTAGAAATACAAAAGTTCAATTTCTATAAAAAAAATAATGAAAAAAGAATAATTCACAAACAATCAAAAAATATATAAACAACGAATAAAATAAAAATATAAAAATTTACAATAACATATTAAAACAAAAAACTAAATCAATATCAAAATAAAAAACGAAGGCAAAGCAAGAAAAAATAAACAAAAAATCTAAAAATCTAAATTCAATAAAATAGAATGACAAATATAAATCAAAATGAAGATATATTTTAAATCAAAGTATAACTTGACAAAAAATAAAATTTAAAGCAAATAAAAAAATTTACAAAGACCAAATTTCAATCAAAAGAAAAAGAAAAAAAAAACAATTTAAAAGAATGATGATGGGAAAGAATAAATATTCTTAACTAAAAAGCTTGTTAACATACCAATTTGCGGATGAAAATGACACCATGAAATTGGGTTAAAAAAAAAGAGCTAGTTGTCTTGGTCGGAGAGAGTAAGAGAAAAGATAATAATGCAATTGTATTTTCACTAATGTGTATCTCAAAATACACAATTTTATCCTGTGTGACTTTTCAATTATTGAGTTTTTTATACTTTTATTTGACATCTCTATTAGTTATATGGTTTCTTTTATATTACTTATCTGATGAATATTGTATATATAGAGAAAAGATGAAATTCATTCTTAACTATAACTTTCATATATCAATTCATGATTAATATATATTTTACATTATTAATCAACTCTTTAAATATTTATTGAATTTGAATTTATTTTTGTCCTTATTCATATATTTTCATTTCTAAATTATAACTTCAATTTAATTGGTACATTTATTATTCTAAGTAAATAATACATGATATACGTGCTTTCTTAAATAATCAAATAATTTAGTCAATTAAATAACCAAATAAATATTCATTGTATATGGTATTCTAAGGTACACATCTCTACTTACTTGGATATTTTATTTATTATATTTATCCCTTTGTAAACATATAATTATCGATGAAACGTATCAACTAAAAATTTGAAAAATTATCCCATTTGAAAGCATGAAAATTCTAAACGCACGACGTGACACACTGTAACGATCCCTAATTTTCACAACAATAATAATACTTAATTGATAATAAAATAACCTCCAACGGCTACTAAAATCATAATTCAAACACTAACCACAATTTGAAATAACTTAAATGCGGATAACGGTAACAATTTCAACGGCTAGTACAATCCACTAGCTCAACAAAATCCTTAAAGTCTTACAACTCTCAAATAACTGCAATAACTAACTAAAGAGACTAAATGAAATAAACTAAACGATCCTTGAACTCCTTATGAAGTGCTCCCGAACCGTTTCACATTCTTCCTATATGAAATCTGGAAGAAAAGAAGATGAAAGAGTGAGCGAACAATGCCTAGTAAGTTCATATACAATCCCTCTGGTTACTAAGGAGGAGTTGACCTGAAGGAATATCAAACGAAACAAATTTCAAGTAACAACCGAAGACATAACATAACACAAATTCGAAGTATTATTTACCAAATCTCAAACCAAATGTCTTTCAAAATCTCAACGATTTCACAAACTGAGTTGACAAATATTTTGGAGTTTCAAATGATGACGAAATCGATTCAAATTGACTCGAATGATTTACTTAATTAAAATTGTCCCATACCAGTTTTAATTAACTAAACCACTCACAGATTATAAGGAAATTCAAAGGACTGATAAGCTGAACAAAGTTAACTCGAATGATCTAGTTATCTACAACCGTCCCATACCAGCCGTAGATAATCAAATCATTCACAGACATCATGATCACATAAGTGGTCCACTGACCTTATCAAACCAAAACCCCACCATAAAGGAAACAAAATGACTCCGTAGAGTCCTAAACAGTGTATCTGAAACACCCCACCACTAATTTGAAGTGGTGTACTAAGTTTGCCCGAAGACTAAATATCAAATATACCCCGCCGAAGCAGGTTGTCTAACTTAGCGATCATTGATGAAACAAAAATCATATCTTATCGAAACTCATTTTTATACAGAATACAAACTTTCACAATAACAATAAATTATGTATTTATGAAATCAAAAGAACGATTTAGCAAACGAATAACAAAAGATTAGCAAATAACGGTAAACGAGGGAGTCAAAACAAATTCTGACGCGAGGTCAGCGGTTACGTATCAAAGGAACGTACATCGCCAAAAAATATGTAAAAGCCTAAATAATGAAACGAAGAGGAAATCAATTAACTTAAAGATGTATAATCCCTTACCTTAATAATTGCAGTTAAATGCGGCTCCTACCAGTGAACCTAGCCTCCCACAATCTAGCAATAATAATAATAATAATATAACCAGATTAGAAACAATTACACTTTATCCTAATACATACTTTCAAAAGTGTAAATAATAATAGTAGTCCAACTTTGATGATTCCTCATCCCCACACGTCACAATCATAGCAAAAGTCACAAGTCCTTCTTTCTACTAGGTCCCTTCCTATTTGCAAGTCAGTCCATCAATATATACATACATATATATACTGTCACAATCACACACTCACAATCCAAGTATTTCTCTTTCATCTAGGTCCCTACTTAACTTGCAAAGTGATCCTTCCTCTTACACTTTCTTTCTTCCTTATTTATATATACAGGTACCATGTATGTATATATATATAGATATATATATATATATATATATATATATATATATATATCTATGGGACAATATAACTATGTAACATTGAGAAACAACCACATCTTACCTTTCTCTGATTCTCCTTCGTGACTCCTCTTTCTTAGGCACTTTCTCTTTCTCGGCTCTCTCTCTCTTCACGGTAGCCTATATGCCGCCTCCCTCTCTCTCTATTTTCTTTGCGCCGCCCCTCTCACTGCCCGTTCTCTCTCTCCAATCGGTTCCTCTCTATTTTCTTTTCACAACTAAAAATAATAAGAGGCCCTAGGTTTAAGAAGGTTCATATTTATAGATGGGTTCTAACCTTAAGCCCAAAATGGTAAACCAAGATTATTAAACTAAGCCCAATAATCCTAGTCCATCTAGGAAAGATAAAGCCAATTAATTAATCAAATAACCTAACTAATCAATTTATAAAATAATATTTAATAAATAAAATAAGTAAATATTAGGGTTATTACATTCTTACCCCCTTAAAAGAAGTTTAGTCCTCTAAACTTAACGTACCTGCCACTGTCCACTTTCCATCCTCATCATCTCTAGCTTTCATAGTATAGACTCTTCCTGTACGCTTTGAATTTGAGTCGTCCTTGTTGTCCTTACCCTTTTCCTTGTTCTCACGATCCTTTGTGAACCTCTCTTTAAGTGGTTCAGGGCAATCCTTAATTATATGCATGATCTTCCCACAGTCGAAACACGCCTTTAAGATTCTATAACAACGTTGGGTTTCATGATTATCCCCACACTCACGACACTTGGCACCATCAGTACGTTGTGTCACCTGTTTCTTTGCCTGGCTTCCTGAATCCTTATTATTCTGAAAACTGGTTTGTCTGTCTCTCTTTTTATGCTTGTCATCCCAATCTGCCTGCACTTCGATAAGACCTCTTTCCACTAGTAACGCCTTGTTTACTTCATCCTTATATGTCTTAAGCTCAAATGGTACCACACCCCTTTTGATCGCAGGCTTTAACCCCTCTTCAAACCTATGCACGCGATTTTCTTCAGTTGCCACATAAGTAGGGGCAAACTTGGTAAGACGTGCAAACTCAGCCTCATACTCAGACACCGTCTTGTCCTTCTGAACTAGCTTAATAAAGTCATTCTCTCTCTGAATTTGCTCACTCCTAGGAAAATACTTCTCATAAAAGGCCACCTTGAAATCTTTCCAAGTAAACAAAAACTCGTCATTCTGATGTTTGCGCTTCTCCATAAGCCACCAATCATAAGCCCCCTCCTTCAACATGAAGGTGGCACACGACACTTTGATACTCTTACGACAGCGCATTCCCTCAAATGTCTTTTCCATTTCTTGCACCCAATCCTCTGCTGCTATAGGTCTCCCAATACCACTAAAGGTTGCGCTAGTATGCTTTTTAAATTCTGCTAAATCACTACTCTGCCTAGGTGGAACACCACCAACACATTCTTCTTGAACTTCGCTATTCTTGGATTAATCCTGTAAGTGCTTGCAACAAGGGAACTAATTACACTTGGCGTCTTCTTGGTTCTTTGCAACTCCACGACCATTAGTCTCATTGGTTTGATTACCATCCTGAACATTTTGGGTATTCCCAACCCCATGATTAGAACTATTCTCAGCTGAACCCTCATGGTTATCATTCTCAACATGATCCTCTTCTCTCACATCATTAGTCTGATTCTGTTGTCGACATCTCCAGTTTTGGATCCTTGCACTCACTCTTCTTTTCGCCATTAACCTAAAATGGCAAAAGGGAAAATAGTCATAATTCCAAATAGATAATCTTTTGATATGCTAAGAAATAAAACATCATAAACTTTCACAATTCGATAAAGCAACTAATCTTATCATAACAATCTACACTAAACACTCCAAGAATGCCACGGAGGTCAAACCTAAGGCTCAAATCAAACTTATCCTTACACATTCTAAATTCCCAAAGATCTAAAACAAAAGCTCTGATACCAACTGTAACGACCCCAAATTTTCACAACAATAATAATACTTAATTGATAATAAAATAACCTCCAACGGCTACTAAAACCATAATTCAAACACTAATCACGATTTGAAATAACTTAAATGCGGATAACGGTAACAATTTCAACGGCTAGTACAATCCACTAGCTCAACAAAATCCTTAAAGTCTTACAACTCTCAAATAACTGCAATAACTAACTAAAGAGACTAAAATGAAATAAACTAAACGATCCTTGAACTCCTTATGAAGTGCTCCCGAATCGTTTCACATTCTTCCTATATGAAATCTGGAAGAAAAGAAGATGAAAGGGTGAGCGAACAATGCCCAGTAAGTTCATATACAACCCCTCCGGTTACTAAGGAGGAGTTGACCTGAAGGAATATCAAACGAAACAAATTTCAAGTAACAACTGAAGACATAACAGAACACAAATTCGAAGTAGTTATTTACCAAATCTCAAACCAAATGTCTTTCAAAATCTCAACGGTTTCACAAACTGAGTTGACAAATATTTTGGAGTTTCAAATGATGATGAAATCGATTCAAATTGACTCGAATGATTTACTTAATTAAAACTGTCCCATACCAGTTTTAACTAACTAAACCACTCACAGATTATAAGGAAATTCAAAGGACTGTTAAGCTGAACAAAGTTAACTCGAATGATCTAGTTATCTACAACCGTCTCATACCAGCCGTAGATAATCAAATCATTCACAGACATCATGATCACATAAGTGGTCCACTGACCTTATCAAACCAAAACCCCATAAAGGGAACAAAATGACTCCGTAGAGTCCTAAACAGTGTATCCGGAACACTCCACCACTAATTTGAAGCGGTGTACTAAGGTTGCCCGAAGGCCAAATATCAAATATACCCCGCCGAATCAGGTTGTCTAACTTAGCGATCATTGATGAAACAAAAATCATATCTTATCAAAACCCATTTTATACAGAATACGAACTTTCACAATAACAATAAATTCTGTATTTATGAAATCAAAAGAA
This sequence comes from Adenophora triphylla var. japonica, assembly GCA_022495995.1. NCBI lineage: Eukaryota > Viridiplantae > Streptophyta > Magnoliopsida > Asterales > Campanulaceae > Adenophora > Adenophora triphylla. The sequence continues at coordinate 270,612 of JAFEMH010002437.1, forward strand.
TGATTTAGCAAACGAATAACAAAAGATTAGCAAATAACGGTAAACGAGGGAGTCAAAACAAATACTGACGCGAGGTCAGCTATTACGTATCAAAGGAACGTACATCGCCAAGAAATATGCGAAAGCCTAAATAATGAAACGGAGCGAAAATCAATTAACTTAAAGATGTATAATCCCTAACCTTAATAATTACAGTTAAATGCGGCTCCTACCAGTGAACCTACTGCCTCCCACAATCTAGCAATAATAATAATAATAATAATAATAATAATAATAATAATAATAATAATAATAATAATAATAATAATATAACCAAATTAGAAACAATTACACTTTATCCTAATACATACTTTCAAAAGTGTAAATAATAATAGTAGTCCAACTTTGATGATTCCTCATCCCCACACGTCACAATCATAGCAAAAGTCACAAGTCTTTCTTTCTACTAGGTCCCTTCCTATTTGCGAGTAAGTCCATCAATATATACATACATATATATACTGTCACAATCACACACTCACAATTCAAGTATTTCTCTTTCATCTAGGTTCCTACTTAACTTGCAAAGTGATCCTTCCTCTTACACTTTCTTTCTTCCTTATTTATATATACAGGTACCATGTATATATATATATATATATATATATATATATATATATATATATATATATATATATATATATAGCTATGGGACAATATAACTATGTAACATTGAGAAACAACCACATCTTACCTTTCTATGATTCTCCTTCGTGACTCCTCTTTCTCAGGCACTTTCTCTTTCTCGGCTCTCTCTCTCTCTTCACGGTAGCCTATATGCCGCCTCCCTCTCTCTCTATTTTCTTTGCGCCGCCCCTCTCACTGCCCGTTCTCTCTCTCCAATCGGTTCCTCTTTATTTTCTTTTCACAACTAAAAATAATAAGAGGCCCTAAGTTTAGGAAGGTTCATATTTATAGATGGGTTCTAACCCTAAGCCCAAAAAGGTAAATCAAGATTAGTAAACTAAGCCCAATAATTCTAGTCCATTTAGAAAAGATAAACCCAATTAATTAATCAAATAACCTAACTAATCAATTCAGAAAATAATATTTAATAAATAAAATAAGTAAATATTAGAATTATTACACACACCCTCTGAAATATTTTCACCTACTTTAAAATACTACAATATAGATTTTAGACATTATATTCTATTTATGCACTTTGTTCATTCATTTTACCCGCACACAATCTCAACCTTCCTTCTGACTGCTTTTTTTAATGCCCAAATCCATGATAATATACTCCTAGTCACCTACTAAAGTAGTGCTCCATACACTAATGATTACTCCCTCTGCCCCGATTAAGAGCATTTGCAGCGACTTATGTTAAAGTCAGCTGATTTGGCAAATCATGACATTTCCCAACAATGACTTTGCAAAAGTCAATGATATTTGTAAATTTTGGTTCAGCAGATGCCGTGGTTCACGGCTTGGGATGATTTTTTTTTTTTTATCAATTAGAGAGTGACACATGTCATATTTTTGTGAAATTAATTTTTTTTTTTTACAAAAATTGCAATCAACATATAAAAAATAATAACAATACAAAAATATTGAAAAACTATCATTATTAATAAAAAGTAGGAGAGAGAAACTGATAACTTTTGTCATGAATAGAGATAAAATTGTTTGGAGTTGTGTTTTTGATGACTGCTAACGTAAAGCTGAGGTGGAGGAGAGAGAGGGATGGGAATGAAGTTTTTTTGGATGAAGATGCTCTAAAAAGCTAGATTGTTCCAACCGAATAATTTTAAATTTTAAAATGAAAACTTTTTATCACTTCATTATAACTTTATTATATACTCCCTCCGTCCAGTTACATACTTCACACTTTTTATTTTGGGTGTTCAATTACCTACTTCACACTTTGTTTCCTACATTATTTTAATACTCACAACACCATTATAATTTACTATTCCCTCCACTCATTCTCTCTCCTATTTTACTTTTACACTCACAACATTATATCATTATTTTTTTTCTTAATCCACACGTAAACAGTAACTGTGAAACATGTACTTGAACGGAGGGAGTATAGATCATCCATATTATACTTACAATAACAATTATTTATTAGCTATTTCTTACCCAATGAAATGCAACCGAGTATGATACAAGGGGATTCGAGAATGAAATTAGATGTGTTCCACACACTATCTATTCTTAAGACACATCATTTTTTTTTTAATTTTTCTTTAATTTTTAAATTTATTTTTTTAACCATAGGCTGGACAGAGGGAGTATATAATTCCCAGTTATGAATAGTCGCAGGACTTTAAAAAGGGGGCTAAAATTCGCAAAAAGAGAACGAGGGATATTCAATTCAATTCAATTCAAAATGCGAAGCTTGTTCCGGATTTCGGCTCTACTGCGAAGCATTCGTTGTTACGAATTCGTAGCTCAACACAGACGAACCATTTCATCGTTGCCCAGCAATCAATTAGTTGATGATCTTGAAAGCGGGGTAATTAATTTTAATCCAATATCTCGCATAATCTTCTCTTGTTTGTGTTTTCTCTCAAATTTTTACTAATTATTTTGATTTTCGATGATTTTGATTAGGTATTGGTTGAAGGCGGAACTACTTCAAGAACAGCAATTCTTAACAGACCCTCTAATCTCAATGCATTCAATACTTCCATGGTTTATATCTTTCACTATGTTTTTTATTTTGTGTGTGCTCAATTGTGCGTATGCTTTATATGTGTGCTTAGTTGTGACCAGGGATCGTAATAGGAGCTAGGAACGGAACATACTGGTACTGTACTTTACTGTTTCTGGGGTTTCCACGTTTTTAGATATACTCTGTCCGTCCCATTCGAAACTATACATATTTCCTCCGTCTCGTTAGAAACTACACGCTCCCAACAACAACAACAACATTACTCCCGCCTACGGTGGGGTAAGGGGGTCGGATATACGCAACTTTGCCCCTGTATTAAAGCACAAAGAGTCTGTTTCCGGATGACCCATGTTGAAAATTGCGTTGAAAGTTGCATGGACTGACTGTTGCTTCATAACAAAGAAGCGCACAGAGTTTAGCGAGCCATTTTGCTTTATTCCACCATATTACCAAGCCAAAAAATAGGGAGTCTTTGGCTCCATCGAAATGATGGAAATATGAAATTTTATACTCTCTGTCCCAATATGAATGTAAAAAAAAATCAAATTTACTTTAGTAATACTTTTTTATTCAATGAGACCACTTGTGATATTGACAACAACTATCCACTTACCATTTCCTACCCCACTTTTTCTCTTACCTCATTTTTCATACTCACAACACATATTCCACTACCAATATTATAACACTTTTTTTAATCCCCATGCCGAACCCAATGTGTAGTTTCAAATGGGACAAAGGGACTAGAGACCAGAGAGTATATTTTAAATGTGCTTTCAAAAAATAATAGAGTGAAAGACCATTTATCAAATGGAGGATTTGATTCTTGAGTATCTTTCAAAATAAATTGTTTAAACAAATTAATAACATCACCCTATTTTTGACTGCCTTCAGTTTCATACAATAAAAAATTATTTATTTATTACATAAGAGAACAAGATTTTTTTATTTATTTTTGTTCTTTTTCCTCGTAAGTAGTCACCATACGTAATTGTTCGAAATTTCAGAACATCCTGCTCCTGTTGTTCAAAGTACCAAGGTTGAGTAGACACACAACTGTTTTACCATTGAGAAATAGATGTATACTTAAGGTGTGAGCTTCTTGGATATTCAATTGTGGTGTAAATTACTAGGAATTTTGCTTGCTAACAACTTTAAGTAGGCTGTTTATTTTCATATTGAGTGACCTAGTTGACTTAAATATTCCCAATCAATTTATCTATTCTCACACCAATAAAGAGTTTAGGAAACAACAGACTGTATTAAGACTTGTCAGCCTAAAAGCTTACATTGTCCAAGAGGCCCCAATTAAACAGGTGAAAGATTTAGGTGAAACAGAACATATTTTGCCTCTTACAGTTGTCGTGAGACAGAATATACCAGCTGAAGCACATATGGAATTTCTAACTGGATATGCTTATGTGTGGTGTATGCACTTCTACCTGGCTATTACCATTGCAATTCTTTGATATGTTTGCATAATACCCATTTCTCAAACTACTAATTGTAAGCTATAATTATTTGATTGACTCGGTTCTTTTATATATGTGCTTGTGCTGCCATTAATCAACTGAAATTATCTCCGTCAGTGTGAGCGTATGTGTGAATATATTTCTATATGCTTGTCTATCCTATTCATGCATCTATTTAGTTTGTGAATGTAACAACTTAGATTTTTTTAATACCCATTTCCTTAACTTTGTCACATTATCATATTTCCTAAACTTCCTACTTGATGACATTTGATTCTTTGATTAGTACATTTACATGTGTATAAAAAAAATCTTCCATTGGCTCTACATTTTCTTCTTCCTGTTTGCATGTTGTGTATGTGAGCATATGTGCATTTACGGTGTGCTTTCACCTGGCTATCTTTCCTCTTCCTCCATGTACTGATGTGTAATTGCAATTCAGTGAATTGCTTAATCAATACATGTTTCTTGAAACATCCTATTCATTAATTCTGTAAGTGACCCAATATATAAACACAAAAAGAGTTCTTGAATTGGCTTAATTGTAATGTGGCATTTATCTGCTGAGCACTTCACGGTTACGATGTTATTGATTTTCATTGGTCTGCAGCTGCTTGTGATGTTTAATTAACATTCATTATGCAAGTCAGGTCTCTCAATTGGTTTCTTTCTATTATTTTATCAGTATCCATAGTTGTGAAAAAATGGTCATTATTGGTGCTCTTTAGGCATATAGGCTGCAAAAGCTGTATAAAAGTTGGGAAGAAAACCGTGACGTTGGTTTTGTGGTAATGAAGGTAACTTTCTTAAATGGTCCCCATTTTGGTTCTCCACGCTTTTCTTTTTTACAATAAGACATTTGTGTTTCAGTATTCTACATCTACTTTCTTATACAAAGCTACTCATGCATAGTTCTGAACTTTTTGAAGGGCAGTGGCAGGGCATTTTGTGCTGGAGGGGATATTATTGCTGTCTTTAACATGATTAACAAAGGTAGAACATGGGATCACTTTTTCCGGTTGTAAATGCAAAGTGTTTTCCCTGTATATATTATTGATTCATTTCGATTTTAAGATGGTTGATACTTAAAAGAAATTAAGAAAAAAAGTAAAGGTTAAGTACAGAGAATTTAGAGGTGGAATCAGTTACATGTGTATCTCCCCCGTTTTATATCCTGTCAAGTAGTGGATGTATTGAGAACATTCCCTATGTTTTCCAGAAGTACATAAATCTATGATTAATTCAACATTTAGTTACTTAGATGTGCTGATGCATTCACAGTGATTACTGTATCTGGGACTTTTTGTTAACCTACTTGAAGTACGTCCATCATACGATCACTCACCTTCTGTCCTTTTGAACTGTTGTCAGAACCACATGGTATAGGAAGGATGTGTTTCTAAGCTGGTTCATCTTTCTTAAAAGCACTCTGCTGTTGAGCATTACCTACCCTGGCAGTGTCTTCGGGCAAGAACTGATGAAATGTTGACCCTTAAACATGATTGGAATTTTGATAATACGTAAATGTAACAATATCACATTGTGAATATAAAATAGACCTGAGCCACACAAAATGTCAAAATTATGAATTCAAGTGTCGAGCCACCTTTGCTTATCTACTTTATTGGTTCCGAATTTGATGAAGAGCGGAGCTTAAAGAAGCGCACCCCTATCAGAGCGCTGGCCAGGGAACCGTAACTTATCTTTAGTTTTGAAAATGATTGCATATAGATACCCTCCATTTCCCACTTTGTCTTCTGCTATCTCCATAGCTCCAATTTCCACTTTCTCATATGATACCTCCATATACATTTTTTTGTTTACTCGACCATTTCCAAATTCTAATTAAAGATTGGAACCATAAACGTAGATCTCTTATTCCACCAGTCAGGAAGTGTAATGTTATTAGTATCACCCAGGCTAGAAGTTGGGGAAGACCAAAACTGGTATGGGCATCAGTAATAAACTGGTATTAGTATCACCCGTCAGGAAGTGTAATGGTATTGTTTACTACTTGAGCATTTCCAAAATGAACGAGTGGAACCATACATGTAGATTGATTATGCGTTATCTTAATCTTATTGTCATGTTAATAATGCGAAGATTCCATGTTACACACAAATGCTAGATGCTTTCGTGTACCTTATAATGTAATTGTGATTTTATTTACTTTTAGGTTATCTTTAATTTCGTATATATTATTATCTTCCTCCATACAGTCAAGTAAGCTGTACTTGATCACATGCAGGGTGCCTTGAAGAGGGCAAAGAATTCTTTTGGGCAGCATACAATTTTATATACCTATTAGGTACCTATATGAAGCCAAATGTGAGTAAGCTTTACTTTGTGGCCTGGAGGGTTACAGCAGAATTCCTTTTGATCTTGACATTCTTTGTTATACTATTACTATGTGTAACTATTGAGATCAAAATGCGCTTTTCTACACGTTCTCTTTCTTACTTGCAAGTCCCAGAAAAGCTGGTGGGGTAGTTCTTGAAAATCGATCTCTATAAAGCGGTCTGTCATATCTCCATACTGTACCATAAAGAAGGAGAAGGTTTACTAGCATTAAAAGCAGTGCATTTGATGAAGTTGTTATAGGAAAGGATTGAAACAGGAATGTAAATGCAAAAAAGGAAGCGCGGCACTTCAAAATGGTTCAAGTCTCAATCCTTTTTGAGCAAATGTTTCACCTGCAATCTTCTTCATATACCCATAGGACAAGCTGTAGAAGTGTGGATTTAAGCTTTAAATACTTCAAATATTTCAACGCTACTGGTTGATGATTTATCATTCATATAAACTTGCTTTACATACGATAGGTGAAACATGTGACTGAAATGTACATTTCTCTTTTTTTAACCAACCAGTTTAGCAAGTTACCAATGGTGGATTATTTCAGGTTTCAAACTCTTAGTAGAGCTCTTTTAATAGCCGCTGAATTAACTGAAGCACTTCAGGTTATATATGGTCTTGATGCAAGAAAAATATAAATTACGACTTTAAAAAAGTCGTACAAATCATCACTCGTGTATGTGCAGAAAATTAGTAACCGTTTGACATTTCTTTGGAATTTAGGATTTTAAGAAGTAAACAATGGTAGTCAAGCCAACACTTTTTTTGTTTTTCCAGAAACAATGTGCGTTTATAACATCCCTGATCGTCACATTTCTATAAAAATTCTTCAGGATTTTGTCTTCAAATCTTAATACATAAAGCTAACTGACATAATGAGATTTCGTATTCTGTAGGTTTGAATTATGTCTCCCTTCGATTATGGTGTTTCCCCCCTTCAAATGTAACAGCATATGTATTAGCTTACACTATTTCTTTCTAGTAACAGTAAACAGATTCTCTGCTTCTTGTTGTTCAGCGCATGAAACCAACAAATATATTGGGAACTTCCAGCCAACTGATTTCTTATATTTGCAAAATTTCCTTTCTTCACTGAGAAGTGATTATTGTGACTGACTCATTACCTTTAAATACATTTAAAAACAGTACTGCTTATATCTCCATACAGGTGGCTATCTTAAATGGGATTACAATGGGTGGTGGAGCTGGCATTTCAGTTCCAAGTTTATTCCGGGTTGCAACCGATAAAACTGTAAGTACATTAACTTTAAGGCTACTTTTGGTATAAGAAATCACGCGCATGGAATGGGGCTCATGCTAGCACATTTCATGATTGTTTTTGTAATCAATGATGGAAATCTCATTCCATGTTCAAGGAATTCCATGTGGAATGCTCGTTCAAGGAAATAGCTAGAATGATGTTTCCATCTCTTAATGCATGGGTTAGCCTTTCTTGATAGCATAGAAAGTTTGTGAAGAAACTTTCCATCTCCTTTATAGATCATATACATTATATACATTCTAATATTAAAACTGTTTCCGTTCTAGCTTCCTTACCAAACGAGCCCTAAATATCCTTTTTTTTTTGCTTGTCCCTTCACGTTTTTCCAACGTAATTCTACTTTCTTCTGTTGTTTGAGAAAATTATTGAAGTGTCCTGCAAATTCATTGCCAGTTGCACTCACCATATGCAATTATGAATTTTATCTTTAAGTAGTGGAAGCCTCCTGATACACATCTTCTACTTTGATTTTTAAGCTTAGCTAAAAAAAGGTTGTAACTCTCATAGAATTTGATTACATTAATCAATATATAGCACAAATGAAGTGGCAAATTTGTTTTCATCAAAGGAGTTGGTGGGGAGACATAGGCGGTTGCATTCTAAAAGTAGGTCATTCCTTTTGTTTCCTTTTTTTTATTATTTTGAAAAAATATTTTTTCTTTTACTTTCAAGAAAAAACAATTTGATTGTCTAGACAGGTTGTATCCTAAGTGCCATAATATTATTTTTATCGTTAGGTTGGATTGATGTTGGAGTCGATCTTATGAAAAACCAGTTTTTTTTTAGCAATAGGAAAAACGGGTTTCTCGTAAGTGCGAGTGCTAGTATTATAAAGTGCCAGATTACTGGCACTTTATAATACTAGCACTTTATAATACTAGCACAGGCACTTTGGAAAAATGCATTGTAAAATGTCAGTGTTAGTGTTTAATAGTGTCTGTGTGTGTTTTAAAGAATGCCGGTATATGCCTTAAAGAGTGCCAGTTATAGTGTGCCTCGGTGATAGTATTAAAAGGTGACAGTGCTAATGTTGAAAAATACTAGAGTGTTTTATTAAGTTCTGATTATTTACTAAAATGCTCCCACGCATTTTAAAAGAGCTTTAGTGGTAGTGTTAAAAAGAGTGACCGGTGCTAGTGTTGAAAAGTGGCAGCACATTTTAGTTAGTTCCGGATATTTACAAAATTGCCACTGCATTTTCATACGTTTTTTTTTTCGAAAATCTTAGGAAAAACTGTTTTTTACAAGATTTTGGCTTGCTGTTAAATATTGTGTTAATTAATATTGGCTAATGAGGGCTAGGAATACTGGATGAGAGCGTAAGCAAGTAGCTATGAAGAGGTGATAGGGCTCTGGTCGCAGTGAATAGAGAGAAAAAGTGAGGACGGAATGCTTTTCCAGCTTTCATGAGTGGGATAAGATCTCAATATATATTTTAGGGAGGCGTGACCTGTCATGAGCAGAAAAAATTAGGAGAATCCTTAGTTTCAGTCCCTTCGGGGACGTCCGTTAAAATTGGATGATACAGAGAATCTTTAGAGTCGATGCAGAAGTTGCACCATGCCTGGCTAATGACTGTTCTCTAGTCATGCAAGGAACTAAGAAGTTGCATTGGCATGCTGGTAGGATATATGATATATAATGCTTAGTAATGCTAATTATTGGTGGTATGAATGTAATGATATAAGGGACATTGGAGAGGCTCCATTGGTTGTAATTGCGTTTGAGCCTTTGACACGTGGCCCTTGCTTTGAGCATTGCTACCAGTTAGCTATATAAATGGTTAGAAATCCAGCTTTTATTTGTTTGTAGAAAAGCAAATGGAGAAGTTTGCACATTGAATTGGTCGAGAAACCGTGTCAGTTCAGCTTGGTTCTATGGAATTTTTTCTTTCCTTATCTTTTTCTTACATTTCATTTACTTTCCGACACAAAGTGATAAAAGAGCTGTAATAGTTTGGAGTGTGTGAAGATCTGAAGCATAGAGATGGAAGAGAATGTGGAGATGGAATGAAAACAGACTTGGGCAATATTTAGATGAAACAGGAACGGGTAAGAGAGATTGAGAAAATAAGAGGGGAGAGAGAGAAGGAGAGGAGAGGTCTTGAGAGTGTAGATGGAGCAGGCTGGAGAGAGAGAGAGTATGAGATTTATGCTTGTTGACTGGTTGGTCTTTACTGCACACTTTGTCTTGGTGAATCTAACGTTCATACTAATGAGAGAAAAAAAAAAGCATGTGTGACTAAGTACTATATGTGGAGCAGAGGAGTTGTTTTAAGTTTTCTTATGCTGCTTGGTTCCGTCACGGTGTGTTGTCAACTTGATGTGATGGATCTGCTGTCCAAAATTTGTTTGGTTTGGCTGAACACACTAAACTGTACACAAACAATTTTTTCTTTCTTTCCGAAATCTATACTGAATAACAGTCAACATCTTAGAAAAACCTGAAGTGATGTTTGGCAGTTTGGATTGACATCTTTGCCTGTGTCTTTTGGAAATTGCATGTAGCCTATAGGTTTTCCCTTAGGAACTTGCACGTACTTAAAGTATTTGAGAAGTCTTATTAGGCGTTTGATTAGATGCATGGGATCACTTAGTCGCTAATGAGGTAGGGGTTTCTGGGGAGTGTATATGAAAGCAGCATCACCTTTAGTCTGGAGTTACAGAAGGTAGCAATCTAAAAATGTATCCTTGACAATATCTCTGTCTCTTTCCTTTTTCTGGTGGTAGTCTAGTACAGGAACTTTTGTGATGCTACATTCTTTCCATATATTCAAGTATATTTTACCAATTGGAATATGAAGTCATTTTCTCCTATTCTACTGCAGGTTTTTGCTACACCTGAAACATTAATTGGTTTCCATCCTGATGCTGGAGCTTCCTTCCATCTCTCTCATCTCCCTGGTTATTTAGGTTCGGTCTTCTATGCTCTCCTTTAGAAAATCAAACACACCATCTTGCTTATATCTGGATTTCTGCTCAAAATTCTTCTCTTGATATCCTTCATGGAATCAGTCACTTTCTTATTTATTTTTAGTCTTCCTTGTTCCTCTATGAATGCATAGTTGTGGGGGACTAGGGCTAGGGCAATTCACTACGTTCCTGATTGATTCTACGCTGGAGCATATTTAATGTAGAAATTTTTTCACATTTAAGCTGATTTGACTGCCATTCGTAGCTACTAGAATTGACCCGTCTCTCTATGATCTCAGTAAATCAGAATGCTTTTGCAGCTTTCTGGAAATAAGACAAAAGGTTGAATATGTTTGAAGCAAGTTTTCCTCATTTTGTGTTTTTATTTAAATTTCTACAAAATTATCTCAATTTTTTTCATTTCTGATAACACGACATTTCATTTGTTCCCTTTATTTATTTATTTATTTATTTATTTATTTCGGCTTTGGCTTCTTCTTTGGCACTTTAGCAAGTGTTCCCTTTTTTTTTTCCTTTCAGACTTCTTTAATTAGCTATGATAGTTTCATGTAATTACTTGTTTACCCTTGGTCTTTTGACATATGTAAAGCACATGTAGAAAATCAGAGGGGTTTCTAACGCCTGTTTGAGTTGAGCCAAGTACTCTGGGTAACCAAAAATGAAGTTCAAGACTTCATGTGGGCGATACTTTGAGACTCAAGACCCAATCTTGGGTTTTGTCTATTGTATTCTACCTCCATCCCATAACAAGTGAGATCAAAATTGTAAGAGAGGATATTAAGAAAACGTAGTATAATATTGATAGTGGAGGTGTTGTGAGTATGGAAAGTAGAGTAGGAGAGAGAAAGTGGGGTTGGGAATGGAAGTGTAGAGCTATCAATACGGGCTGGCGGGGCGGGCCCAACCCGCCAAAGCCCGCCATTAAACGGGGCGGAGCTGAGCGGACTGGCCCAAATTTCTGGTGGGCTGGAAATACGTCATCCCAACCCACCTTGGGTTGGTGGGCCAGGCGGGCCAATCAAATAAATGAAATTTGGGCTTAAAATTGTGCATAAACTAATACAAAAAAACAAATAAAAAATCATCATAGTCAAACAAACACAAACCATAAAACACAATAATATCTCAAAAGATACCAAAAATCATAACAGACAAACAAACACAAACAATGATTCATATCAATATAAACTAATTATAAAGTAGGCAACACAAGTAAAATTTACGCAAATTGCTACAAACAAACAAAGACAGGTACATTATTATGATGCCAAAAATAAAGATTCATATCAATAAGAATGGAAAGAGAGAGATACATGTATGTGAATCGGAGACAATAACGACAACGAATTAGTGGTCGTGACGGAGTGCACCGACAGCGATGGAAACGGTGACGAGGGCAGCGGTATCTCCTTAGGGTTTCTCTGTTTCTGTTCTCTACTTCTCTCGAGTCTCTCTCACTTCACGATTCACGGATTGAGTCCACAAGGTCATCGATATAGCCCTAGAATTTTCACTTAAAATTGACGTCATTTTGTGGCGAAAAAATAAAATAATATAATGGGTTGGCCTGCCCCGAACCTTTTTGGTCCGCACCCGTATGGGTCAGCCCGAATTGACCCACTTTTATTTGGGTTAGTAGTTTTAAAACCCAACTCACCCTTATTGCATGGTGGGGCGGGCTGGCCCGACGGGCCCAACCTAAATTGACGGCACTAGTCAAGTGGATTCTTGTTGTGAGTATGATAATTGGGACCCAATGAATAAAGAATTAATAAAAGTTGGCTATTTTGGGTATTTTCACTTGTTATGGGATGGGCCAAAAGAGAAATAAGTCTCACTTATTATGGAACGGAGGGAGTATGATTTGTAGAACCGATTTGCATTTTCGCCTTATCTTTTGTTTCCTGGATAGGAATGATTGGATTTGATTAATTAATGATGATTCAAGTGTTTTCTTGTCTGCAGGAGAGTATTTGGGTCTAACAGGAGACAGGCTTAGTGGAGTAGACATGATGGCATGTGGGCTTGCCACACACTATTTACCCTTTGCGGTCAGTTCTATTGAACATTTTCGATGCAGCTGTCTACTTCTTTTCCTTAACTAACAGTGCTTGCATTTTTGTTCACAGAATCTTTCTTCAGTTGAAGAACACCTGAGAAACCTGGTAACCAATGATCCCTCTGTCCTTGAATCTTCTCTGGAAAAGTATGGCAACCTTGTCTATCCAGATAATACCAGTGTGCTAGGAAGGTATCCCCTTTCTGATTTGTAACTTTGTGAATTAAGGTACCAATTGCAGCTTTCATGCTATCTTTACCAATATAATCAGACACTACATTACGAAAGATCTATGCTACCTCAACCCTTCAAAATAGGGCAAAAATCTATGCCAAGGACACGGGTCGGTCGGCTGTTGGGTTGGTCGGCTGTTGGGTCGGATACGACAAATAAAATCCGAGAGATAGGGCAGTGAAAAATCTCTTCACGCGCCATCTTCTGCCAGCCCATGCATCGATGACTGCCGACGTCTCCACCGTAAACCACCTCTAATGTGGTCGCCCCTCCATTGCGAGCAAAACCTAGTTTCATATTTTTATTCCAGCCTGACACAGAAATACCATTATTATTCAAAAAGGTCTGAGAGAGGGATGTGTGGACATAACTATCCTTATTATTCTAATAAAGAGAGGGAATGTTTGGCATAATTATTGTTATTATTCGAAGCAAAACTGAGGGTGATGAAGGATCCGTACCTGCATCCGCAATTTGGATCCTTTTTAGTTGTATCCTACCATCCTAAAATTAGAAAATTGCTGAACCTGATCATCGGATCCGTACCCGCACTCGATCCTGTTCGTAGAGTAAAGGTAACATAGGTAAACGTATACTCCCACCGTCCTTAAATGAATGTCTAAACTTCATTTAGGGGACATTCTGAAAATGTTTACATTTTTTACAATTTAATGACAAAGATGCATAAATATTCTTGTTATCTACTTACTAAACATGTAGTTTCGCAAGTAAAAAATGAATGGTGAAAAAATTGGTAAAAAGCATTAAGGGACAAAACATTCATTTTGGGGCTTTTTTTTTTTTTTGAAAATGGACATAAATTTAGGAACGGAGGGAGTAGAAATGAGAATTTGATTGTCATTCACTCTGAATCTGGGTCTTCAATAGATGCATGAAACTAGGAGGGCCACTTCTTTTCTGTGGGAGGGTTGCTCGGAGGAATTCATAGGTTCTTCATAGGTTCTTCTGTTCTCCCACTCATAGGTTCTTCTGTCCTCCCAAACAAACTTGGATTAGAGTAATTGAAAATGATATGAGTTTACTTGGAGTGGATGAAAGTATGGTGTTGAAGAGGCCGGAATGGAGGGCAAAAATCCATGTGGGGGGTTGATTTTTATTTCTTACTTTTTTTATTCTTATTTTTTATTTATTATTATTTATTTGTTTTATTTATTTATTTATTTATTATTATTTTATTTATTATTATTTTATTATTTATTATTTTTATTTTATTTTTTTATTTTTTTTTATTTTATTTTTTTATTTATTTTTATTAATTTTTATTATTATTATTATTTTTTTTTCCAACAACCTTTTTTCACGATGACATATGAGGATTCATGTTAGCCGACCCCAAATTATTTTGGGACTAAGGCTTTGTTGTTGTTGTTGTTGATTGCCTTGTTCATTTTTTACCCCCAATTTGTTTTTGCATCTAATACTTCTATTTTTTGCAATATGGCCTTTTCTTTTGTGACTAAAGTAAAAATGCATGGTCTCCCTTATCTGCTATTAAGCTCTATGAGATGGAATCTGTTCTGCAGATTTATATTGACTTATAATTAAGCTGATGATTTGCTCTCATATTTTCAGGATGGAAACAATTGACAAATGTTTCAGCCATGAGACAGTTGAGGAAATTATTGAGGCCTTGGTAAGAATAATTATGTTTGCTTGAGTATTAAGCTTGGAAGTATAATCCAGGCTTCAGAAATTCAACCTTCTGGTATTGTGCCATTTTGGTTTACATTCTTTTTAAGAAGATATTTTCACACATTCTGATGTTTATAACGAATCAAAATTGAAGTTTGGACAACTATATGTGGAGAGCCTAGTAAATTATTTTATATTTTGTTTTTACAATCTCCATGGGGGAATGACAAAGGGTTTGAACCTGCAAAATTTCACAGGAAAGTGAAGCTGCAAAAACACATGATGAGTGGTGCTTTTCAACCCTGAAGAAACTAAAAGACGCTTCACCATTGAGCTTGAAGGTTTCTTTGAAATCTGTAAGTCCTATCACTCTTTTGATAGCTCGGTTCTGTAAATCAACCTTGACTTTGTGTTTCTGTCATGTCAGATACGTGAAGGTCGATTTCAGTCTCTGGATCAGTGCTTGATTCGTGAATATCGAATGACCTTACAAGCAATCTCCAAGAATATATCCAATGATTTCTGCGAGGTAAATTATCTGTTGAACACCTGGGAGTAGAATTGTTGTTGTCCGTCACTCATTAATTCTTTCTTTCATCAGGGAGTTCGCGCAAGGGTGGTGGATAAAGATTTTGCACCTAAGGTATGAACATCTTGTGTCATGTTGCCAAAGTGGCACCTTAATGATCTATTTAACCGTGGAAACTTGACCTCTCTCTCTCTCGTGTGGATGATTCAGCTTGAACATTGAAATAACCCGTATAATTATTTTTTTCTGAAATTATGCAGTGGGACCCTCCAAGCTTGGAACATGTAACGCAGGACATGGTGGATCAATACTTTTCTCCACTCACTGCTCTTGAACCTGAACTAGATCTACCTATAAAGCAAAGAGAAGCTTTTACATAGGTTTCAACTCACCTTAAGGGGACGGAGGATATGGGAACATATATAGACCCCCTTTAAATTAATAAAAGAAGCGGGAAAAAAAAAAAAAAGGGAAAACAACCCATTCTAGGCAATGGTGGTGTGTAACTCGCCCAGTTGAGCTTGTTTCTTCTCTTTTGCAACTCCTTTTGATTCCCCAGCTCTGCAGAGTCGGGATTGGCTAAAAAGAAGAAAATCATCGAAGGAAATTGGGTATGTCGCCTTGTATATTTATTTACCAGCAGCAGCAATTATTTAAGGCGGAGTCATTCAAAAGTAAATGAAATGTGTAGGAGACTTTAATTGAAAAAGTTTGTAGATGCATGAGATAGGCTAGAGACAATATTATGCAAGTACATGCTCTTTCAATCATCATAAATAATATTTGTGGACCCTCCGTCTCACTTTCTTTTTTTTTATTTCTGTCACTCGGACAAAAGCTTAAGAATACATAATAAACGTTGTTTTACTTACGGGGGTAAGTGGTTTGGTTCAAACCGCGGTTTGGAACTGACGCGGAATCGAACCAAACCAAACCAAACCACGCGGTGTAGTTCGGTTTTCAATCAATAGTGGTTTGGTTTCAAAAATTGTCAAATCGTATGGTTCGGTTTGGTCTGCGGTATGGACCGCACGGTTCGAGACCGCGAGACCGAACTACCAAACCAAACCGATAAATCAAACCACCAAACTGTTCATTATTAACCGTAGACATGCATATATTTCATCTTCAGCTCACATTTAGATTTGAAAACCTCTAATTTTATTCATGGATTTTAGCCCATAATCTTTTTTTATTTTTGTTAATTTTCCTGTAATAATGTTAATTCACTTTTTAATAAATACCATTACAAATCTCAAATGAATTGTTGTTATCATTAACATTGAAACACAATTTCATTTAAATTTGAATCTTTTCTGTATAATATGTTTGGAAAATTCAAACATACATGATAATAAATTGTGTAGTATGAAACATATTTTAATTAATGGTTTATGTCGTGTTCTATTTAATGGTTTGAACCGTAGTTTAAATCGCGGTTCGGAACGTAAAATCAAACCGCGGTTCGAATCAAACTGAACCAAAACATGGTGATTTGGTTCAATTTGAATTTTTTCATGGTTCGATTCAATTTGAGATTTTTCCAAACTGATAATCAGTGGTTTGATCCGTAAATTGACTTAAACCGAACCATTTACACTCCTAGTTTAACTTATTTATTTTCAACATATACCCTTTAATTATATCTAGTGAAGGTAAAATATTCTATATTCTTAGATCATAGACAACTATAGAACCCATATTTTTCATGGCAACCCAAAAGAAGAAGAAAAACGGAGAGAAAATGTGGGAAAAGTTTTTACATAAATACTTCCATTCGCTTTCTTTGAGCACACACATGAGGTCAAACAAAATAGATATAGGTACTCAAAAAGCATGCAGCAACCGCAGAATTCTACAATAATCATATCTATTCATGTCCCCTTCTAAATTAGCTATCGACATAAGATTCTGAGCAAATCTACGGTTGGCTGGCGATTCCCCATCAATTGCCTAGACTTGTTCATAACAAAAAGGGCTTACGATCGCCTGCATACAAGACATCAAGGCAGATATCTGAACTCCATTTGAGGCTTTACGATACTCCCTCCATCCCTGAAAGATTGTTCCACTTTGACTTGTCAACTCAATCTAACTTTAACCATAATTTTATGAAACCCTAGTTATTTCTATTCAATTCTAAAAGTTGTGATTGACATTATTCCTAATAATAAATCAATAACAATTTTTAAAATTGCACAAGGATAATTAGGTTGTCATAAAATTATGGTCAAAGTTTGATTGAGTTGACCATAAAAGTCAAAGTGGGACTATCGGGACGGAGGGAGTATACGGTTTCATATACTTGCAAGGGTAAAGGTCCATGAGTTACCTCCATCAACTAGAGATGGGACATTAGTCTAAATCCACCACGGTGCTCTCTTTCTGGACAATCTGTCAATAGAAAATGTCATCTGTTAGTTTACTGGCTATGCATTACAGATATTGGCTTGAATAAAGATTCTCAACTTATTAAGTTTTTGTCGTGCAAAACATGAAACTCTTCAAGTATTTAGCTTCACTTGTTTGTACCTTAATGCAATTGCACTAAAATTATTTCCGTATTTGGATTTTTTATTTTATTTTTTGGACGGGGAGAAATGGAAGAGCGATAGAACGAGGTACGAGTAGTATAATGGAATCACTACCTTTCATGTGAAAGAATTGCCATGAAATGCAAATAGAAAGTGAAAACAACACATGACTCCCTACTCTATTAAAGGTGTTCATTCTAGCAACCAACCCATTAACTGCATATGCCGAGACCGAGAGGCATTCTCTATCTACAATGGACCATGCAGAATCCCATAGCTGAATTGACATAATAACATATTCTTCGGAGTGACAAGTAGATAAGAATTGATGGTATATTAGTCACCAGCAAGGTGAGACTTAGACTCAAAACAGTTGAGGGGATTAAAACTCTTGCTCTTATAATTGGTCAGGATACGTATGCTTTTTTTCCCAAAGAAAAGTAATTTAGACCACCTATAATATTTATGACAGTGAGCATTGAGAAAGATGCTATGATATGGAGGGTAAACGTATCGAGAAAAATATAGACCTTCTGACGAAAATTTGAAGAAAATGGCATCTCAATTGCAGACTTGATAGCAGAAGCACTTCCAAACTGGCTATTAGCTATTGCCTAGTTCGAGATGGCGAGTTAGGCCCACCAAGCACACTAATGTCGAGAAAAACAAAATATAAGAAATGGCTGAGTCAGGTTAATCTTGTATCAAATGAATACCTGGGCTAAGTAATCTTTAATTTTGCTGTTGACACTTCCATCTAAAGCTCTCTCTGCAAGCTCATAAAACAGAATATTCCCTTCAGGGCCAGTGGTTTTGTCCTTCAGCAGGTACCTACAAAGCATTATCAAGCTATAAATAAGAGAGCAGGTTCGATTTGATGAAGTGCAACCTAATTCATATACTCCCTCCGCCCAGAATAAATGTCGCAATTGACTTGTTAACTTTTTAATGGTATTCTATTAGTTTGTACACTGTTAAAATTGCACTACATCACTTTCCCTATTGGAAACTCGGCCATTATTTTGGGACTAACCAAAATGGAAAGTGCGACATTTATTCTGGGACAGAGGGAGTATTTACCTTTGCTGAACAAGCAACTCCACTGCTTGTTTGGTATTCCCTAGACCAGGATGTTTCTCATCCTTTTCAGACAATCCCAAGCTCTTCAAAAGCTTCCAGAGATTATCTGCATGTGTTGACCATAAAAAGGAGAACACCCCAAAGAACACGGATATAACAATATAACAACTCACTGGTTGGGGCGATAGCCTCAATGAAATATAGCAACCATATATTATGTACTCCCTCAGGCCAAAAAACGAGTCGCATTTGACGAGTCAAGGTTTTTAAGATTGTAGTTTGATCTAATTTTTCTTTTTAATTGTACAAATCTTGATGTAGTTTTTACTTCTATTTTGTAACATGCATTAGATAATCACCATTCTTCTAACTTATAATGATCGGACTCTTTGGTTTACCAGGCCGGACCCTTGTCAATAAGACTTAAATAGGAGTGTCCGACACGGGTACGGCGGGGTAAAACAAAGAGTCCGAACATCAGAGCTTCTAACTACAGAAAAAACTTGAAAATATATGGAAGTTTGAAAGCTTAATTTTGGAAGTGCAAGTCTTCTTTTGGAACAAACAAATAATATTTTATTGGAAACTCATAAATAAAGATAAAATGTTGTGATCCTTGGAAAAGAAAAATAAAAACTTATGGAGCCTTTGTCTAGGCTGATCTGATTATATTTGGGAAAAAAAAATCTTGTTTTGAGCTGAAACTTTTTGCACCCGGGATACTGATAATTTTAGACTAATAACATAAATCACATGATAATCCAATTAGTAATCATACCATACCCTCAGGAATTTTGCCTCCAGCCAGATGCACCATACTTATGACAACAAAAGCAAAACCGGACAGATGCGAGTTATTTACATCCTCAACATGTTTCCTATAGATATCATCTGGAAGCTGGCTTATGAGTATATAGGATTTTGCATCAGCAGAACCTGAAAAAAATCGCAAAACTGGTTTCAGTATTTTGAAAACATAAAATATGATATTTTGGATACAAGATTACACTACTAATTAAAAAGGTACAGCTGATAAAATGAAATCCGAAAATATAGAACATGGTTCAAGGAATATGCATTACTCTGTATGTAATCGTTAACCTTTTCTATATAATTGTTCAAGAATCTTATAGATACATATATATAGATATATTGACCTCCCACCAAAACTAACTCATGAAATTGCTCAACATAGAGCTATGTGATTGAGCATATCAATCTTTCTCAGATGTGAATGATATACATGAATTTTAAGGTGTATTTCAGCTAAATGGACTGAATCATCCAAAATTTGGAGCGTTAAGTTCAATTAGATAAATTTTTAGGGGCATTCAAATTACTATTAGCCATTCGAATAATTTACGGTTGGCTTGGTTGGACGAATAAATTGAAGTATCCAGGCTCTGTTTTAAAAAAAATGGCAATCTATCTACCATTCCTCTATATAATAAATGGATTCCTAGTTAGAAAGAAATCTTATTTGTAAATAGAAATGATCTTAAACTGTCCTGTTAATCAATCGAGTAATATGCATGAAGACCTGGAATATTTGTCGAAATGCCTGAATTGAGAAAAAAGAAGTGGAAATGGGAGTATTTACATGGAAAAGCAGTAAAACAAGAAAAAAGAGGACTGATAGAAACATATAAATTAGGGGAAATTTATAGTCGCGAAAAGAGGTAAAAGTGAAGAGCTGGAGAGCCATGAACACATAGGAATACGAGAGCCGATGCATGAGTATTAAGAGTAAAGAGGAAAAGGAACGGGAGGAAAGATTTTAATGAACTACATCACAGTAACCAAAATGATGTTGAATGTTCTCAAGTGCGCTCGAAAAGCAAAAAACTTTATTTAGCACCCTTGAATAGCAAGCATATCCAACAATAAGACAAATGTGTATGAGACATCTGTTGATAATTTGATGCACCATTAGAACATAAGCATGCAGTTTACCAGAAAGAAACCATTGGTTGATAATTTGATGCACGAATCATCTTTCTTAACTGTTAATGCATGAATCAAACGAAGTGGCTTACAATCTTTGAAGCACCATTATTAGTGATACAACAAAATCATCTTTGTAAGAGAGATAGTCATGGAAGATATGACGAACTCGTATACTGTTTCCCGAAAATTTAGATAATCTGCAACATGCATTGATCTTCAAAATTAACTTCATTCGTGAGAGAAAATTGTATTTATGACTCCAATTATGTTCTACAATATATGCATACATGAGCTTAACTGACCTACAAGAAATAAAGAAAAGCCACGTTGCTGTTATTGGTAGTATAAAATCAGCTAATGTTGAAGCAATAACTGGCCGAGTCCGAGGACACATTTCTCATTTGCCATTGATTAGCACAGTTCAAATAATAATTACTAAGGCAATGACGACGTATAGAAGAGTAGAAGACTCTTATATAACAATGCCAATGCTGGTGATGACGTGAAATAAGATACGTGCATAAATGGGAAGAATAAGAAATGCACCAGTCGTTAAAAGAAATAAATATTTTGTTTTGTTTAAGTTGATTATTCCACGACAGATGCTAGCTTTTGCTTAAATTTCATATAATTGTAACATAGTTCAATATATAATAGCTTCTCACCTTGTTGTGAAGCACGGTTCTGGTTTGTTGATGAAGAACGCACACGTTGAAGCTCCCTCAACTCGTAGCCAAAAACATTTGAGAGCTTAGTTGCAGCCTCGTTGATAATAAAGGCAGGAAGAGACCTCTGAGAGTAGTTTTTCGTTATCAACTGAGTGAGCTCTTCCCTCTTGATTGGGCATTCTGAACTTTGGTGTGTTTTGAAAAGGACATATCGTATCACATCTGCAATAAGCTTGTCCTTTTCCTGAAGCAAGATTTTTTCTCTCAAAAAAATAAGAAAATATGATGACTGAGCAAGAAAATCCACTGAAGGAAATTAAGTAAAAAAGAAAAGCAAGTTCTGTGTTCACCTCTTCTGAAATACCGAATTGGGAGAAATTTTCTTCCGCAGTTGTCATCCTGAAGCACAAGGCACAGCAAACTGCATCTGATTAAACTTAAACATGACAATAATTCTCAAATGATAGAGAATAACCTCAACAAAAGAAGAAAGTTAAACACAAGTTCAAGCTCCTTGTTCATAATTCATCTGAACATGATTCACTGACTTGATTATGGTTTTTAGTACTAACCAAAATTGAACTATTAAAAGAAGATGGACGCTCCTATATTTACAAAAGAGTAGAAACGCCAAAGGGCACTAGCTCCTGTGGCATCCGATATTACTTACCTTACGAAAGTCCAGGTACACCAAATACACTTTCAAGTGCCACTCTTTTAATTGATTAAGTCATTCATAAAAATAAAAAAATAAAAAACCATTTTTTTAAATACAAAAGAGTAGAAACTCTGATCTGCAACAATGCCATTATTTACTTAAAATACCACATCGACAAAAGAAAGATTGAGAGAAAGAGATCATTCCTCTGGGGATAGAGACAGTAAAAATCACTTATATATCTTGTTCTACAGGTACACATTGAGTAAACAAAAATTAGAAACGATCTTCACTACAGTTGGCACAATGGCACAATCCAATTGAATAAAAATGCTTGTTAAAATCAAGAGAAAAATTGCCTTCAGAGTAGGTACCAATTTCAACAAGAACGGGGGCGGAGCTAAGTTTGGTATAAAGGGGCAATTCCCCCATTTACTTTTTATAATGTACCAAATTAGTAGTAATACATTTTAAAAATATTAAATTTTGCCATTAATATTGTATTTTGCCATTAAAATTGTATTTTGCCCCCTTATGACCAAGAAAAAAATAACACTACATTATAATTTTGCCCCCTTAAACTAAATTTACATATTACTCTCTAGTGTTCTAAAATATATTTTTTTCAAAAATAAAAATAAAATTATGGCTCCGCCACTTAACAAGAATCCAGCATTTAGTGGGTAATACAGGGTTTCTGCTGCTAGAGAATAACAAAGAGATTTGTTATATAAACCCGTAAAATTGTTGAGTAAACCCGTATTACTAACTCTACTTAAAAAAAATAAAAAATTATATTCAACAGACACACACAGCAATCGAAAAGATGAAGATATATTGGGTAAACCCGTCCGACTAGTAAAAGAAAAATCGATCTTAGAGCGTCTCCAAGAAAACGCCAAACCCATGTGCTATCGCTAAACTGGCGCAGAAACTTCCTCCAACAGCAGCGCCAAAGTTGCCGCTATTTTAGAGCATCCCGTTTCATGCGCCAAATTTGGAGCAAGAGATTCTTTGCGCTATCTATTTTTCTTTGATTTTTTTTCTTTTTTCGCCCCAATAAAATTGAAATTAATACAATTTCAAGTTCACGTTTTCACCTCAAATAAAACTGAAACATCGCGATTCAACCATTAATCAAGTACAAATCATGAAAGCAATGACAATTGGAAAGGGGTTCCAAAGTTAAAGCCCTAATTTTGTTAGGGATATAGAAATTTAGGGGTTTAAGATTTGAGTTAGAAGATGAAGGATAACCGGTGAGGGTAAAGCAGGGGAGAAGAAAAAACCTAATCAACAGTTCCGCCGCCTGAGGTGGTGGTGCGGAGGTCCTTTCCCCTCCGCGTGCTTCGCTGGGTAGCTTTGCGTCACTTAACGATCGTGGAAAAATTCTGATTTTTTTATCTCTTGGAATAGAAATTCAATTTGGAATAGAAATTCAATTTATGTACGAGGATTGAGGAGTCATTAATGTTAATTTTGAGGGTGGTCAGTTGTATTTTCTTAATTTTCCGTTGAAATTGTATTTTGAAGCATTTTATTTTAGAGAATTGTTATTCACCCCGCACATTTACTTAATACCCCTGCATTACTAAGTTTACTTTTAAAAATTAAAACTACACCACCATTATTACTATTCTAACCTTTTAATCTATTCAATAAACCCCCTCCTAAACTATCAAAATTGTAACCACCATTCCACGGAAACTCCCACTACCATGCTACCACCATTAACACATCAATACCAACGTCATCACCACACCACAACAGTAACCACGGATTTCAATTCACAAAATCAAACAAATTGCAGCCCCCACCATCAAAATTAAGAAGAAAAATATCTAACTTTTAGCCCCTTAATTCTCTTCCAAATGAAATTTTCCCTCTTCAATCCTCATTAAACAAATTAAACAAGCATCATCAACCCCATGAATAATTATCAACATTTTATCCCAAAAAGGGGAAAATGGACCTCATCATGTAAAACCCAGAAAGGGAATTTAAGAATCTTGGGGAGCTTAGGGGTTACAATTGCAGTAGCAGGGGAGGGAAGTCTTTACAAAAGCTCGTCATCAATGGCGACTCTCTCTCTTTCACACAGTTTCACACCCTACCCTGGTGCTGCAGTTCTCTCTCTCTCTCTCACACACACACACAGAGATTCCCTCTTTGTAATCTTGTTTCCTCAATTAACAATTTTATGTTATGTTGGATGCTTTTGACAACCAATCCATGTTGCATTTTTCATTAATTTAAAGATTTTAGTCTTTCCTATTTCTCAAGAAATACTTTGCATCATCAGGAAAGTTTCATTAGGGAATTTGAGAGGGCAAAAAAGTCATTTCAATTAATGGCATTTTTTTGAAAATTAAATTGCGGGGGTATTAAGTAAATGTGCGGGCTTGAATAACAATTCTCTTTATTTTAATTATCTATTTTAATGTTTCTTCTAATAAATTTTTATTTTAAATTTATTTATTTATAGTTATTAATTGTCTTATTTAAGTTTTATAGCATGCTATTTAATATAATGTAATTTGAATAATATTAAATATGATTAATGAAAAACATTTTAATTAAATGAAATAATAAGAATATTCTGTAAAGATTCTTATTTGGTGCAAAATTTGAAACAAACTATTAGAGACGGGGTAAAATATTTGGGGTTGAAATTGCACCATTACGATGTTTTGGTGCAAAATTTGAAGCAACCTATTGTTGGAGAGGCCTTACCCGACTGAAAATTTGCAAATTCGGCTATACCTGAAGGCGGGGACTGGTGTAGGGCTTGGGTTTGAGGAGGGGAGGAAAGAGAAGGGAGAGAGATTGAAGTGAAGAAGATGACCCTTCCAGCTTCTCTTTTGTCTTGGACTACGGGTTTACTCAACAATTTTAAGGGTCTATATAACAACTCTCAATAACAAATGAAAAATAAATCAGGTTGCATAGGAAATACTTTACACAGCTATCGCCGGCGTCGGAATGGAGAAATTGTCGGTTTGTCAGGCGGAGATTCGGCGCAGTTCGCAGTTCCTTTCAAGTTTCAATGCATAGGGTTCCGAAGCGGTTCCGCAGTAATTTATCCGTCGACCACTGTCTTCCACGACTCTCTTTCTCTCACTGCTACTAGAGTGGGAATTCTGAAGACTTGAATTGGGTTTCTCTCACCATTCTCGGCTTCCCTCATAAAGTAGCCCTAACGTAAGCGCCAAAACCCCAGATGTGTTTTCCTTAAATTCTAGTGTTGGCTTATTTATTAGGGGTTAATTTAGTCACCCAACCCAAATGCATTAAAAACTTTATAAATTGATAATATCGGAATCGCTGAAATTTATTAATTTATAGAGTTGTAACTTATTAATTTATCAATAAATTAACAATTATTATTTTAAAGAGATTTTAGCCGATTCGACGAATCTCAAATTTCTGTATAAACTAAATTCATTATATGTACATAATAATAATAAGTTAAAGACATTGAAAGTTGATAATAATAACTTTGAATTTATTGTAAACAAGAAAAATAGCTATACTCAATGTATTTTTGAAACAAACAATTATAGAATCATATTTTCACTAAATAGTACTCCCTCCGTTCCACTTCAAGAGTCCTACTTTCCCTTTTTGGTCCGTCCCAGACTAAGTGTCCCATTTCATAAATGACAAATTTTGAACAGTGTTTCGGACATTTATACCCTTATCATAAATGTTTTAACTTTTACATTCTCTCTCCTCTAATCTTCTATCCACTTACAATTCTTTATTCATTTTTTAAAAAAATTCTTAAAAAGCGTGAAATACTACCCTAGAACCCTTGAAGTGGGACGGAGGGAGTAATAATTATTTTTTTCAGTTTTTAAAAATTATTAATTTATAATTTTTGTGAGACCTAAATTTATAAAGGGGTCCCCGAAAATTTATTATCTTATTATTTTATCGATTTTTGTAAAATTTTCAACTTTCCAAGTGAGGATCAGACAAATTTATTATTTTAGAAAGTTTCTTAATTTTTCGAGTATAACTTTAAAGAGATTCTATTGTATCATAAAGAGTTTCTATTGTATCATGTGTACTATTCTATAGCTATATTAATAAAAAATTATGTAAATATTAAAAAATTTAGGATGAAGATTGATATATGTCTAATCTTCTTATTTAACATTCGAATGCAAATTTAACTTCAAATACATTTCAGTGAATCGAATTCGGAACAGTTCCAGCAAATTTTTTTACTGCAGCGAGCTAAAATGACTTGGCAATCTCACTCTTTTTTTACATTCAATGGATGTGATAAATGTTAAATTTAGGCATGTCAATTTAGACTTGTTAACCGGCAACAAGCTCGACCCGACTCGCTAACTATCCGACTCGATTCATTAACATATGCGAGTTTAAACATTGAACTCGTTTATGTTCACGAGTCGACGCGATTCATTTAATATGCAAGAGTAAAAAGTAAAAATCTTAAATTTAAAACAGGAGTTTTGTTGGATTGTTGGGAGATTTTGCCTTCATTCACATAAACCCAATTCAAAACAGGAGTTTTGTTGGATTGTTGGGAGATTTTCAAAAGGATAAAGGAGACACACTAGACAAGAACTTTGAATTTGAGAGTTGGATTCTGCAAATTGGGATGTGGGTACTTCAAATTTGACTTTTTATTGGATTAAATTTACAAAAAATGAAATAAAAATAGAATCTTTAAGAAAGGGTATTTCTTTTTTCATGAAAATTTGGCATGCTTGAAGGCAATTGGGTACATGAAAGAATTGTAATATGTGAAGCTGATGATTTGACTAGTCTTCAATGGCTTCCCATAAATCCCACCATTGACCAAACAATCATCATAAGAAAGACTCTTGAATGTTCTTGGGCTTATCTATAGAGTATTAAATCAGCTGACAACTCTACAGTGCTCAAATAATAGCATAGGAATTATTTGGAGGATTAAATTTGGCCAATGTTATGACCCAAAAATGCAGGACAAGAAGATGTTGCCATCAAGTGTTGGGACTAAGCAACCAGGAAGGATGTTCCTATCTTTTGGGCCACTTTCTGATTATCAGATACGAGAAGGGAGATCCCAGCCCTAATCCAATGTTCCAAAAAACAAAAAATAATTAAAAATCAAGTATAAACCCATCTCCCCCTTCTTTCTTTCCCAGCCCTTTCACCCCTCTTCCTAATCCACAAACCCTACTTCCCAACCCACAATAGCACCACCGGTCCGACTATCACCACCTCACCACAACCCCCTCTTAAAGCTGCCCATAAACCCTCCTTCCTAGCCCACAAATCCAACAAATCAACACATTTAAACAACAACAAAGAACATCTCATAAACAAATTGCAGAGAGAAGAACCTTCACAAGAGGAAGACGAATATAGAAGGAGAGGGAGAGGGAGAGAGACGGAGAGGAAGAGGAAGATGAAGACGAAGATAGAAGGAGAGGGAGAAGGAGCTTACCCGTCGTTGATCGAGCGCCGCTGGAGAACCCGCTGGAATCAGCAATGGAAGCAATGGAGAATGAAACGGTGAAAACCCATTTTCTCAACGTCATGAGCAAGGGTAATACGGGCATTATGAAAATTTTATGAGGAGATTTTTGTCCAAAATCGCGAATCAGAGGACGCTTTTTTTTTTTTTTTTTTTTTTTATACCCTGGTTCCTTGCCGTCACCAACCAATTAGGCTGCTCAAATTCTTTCCCGTCGACACCGCATCACTCTTACAACACCACCGAACGCTTTTTTTTTTTTTTTTTTATACCCAGTTCCGGCTCGCCGTCACCAACCACCGATCGCTCCCTCGCTGTCGAGACAATTGCATCACTCTTACAACACCAATTGAAGGACCCTGAAACCAAGGTAGAAATTAAAGCTCAAAAAATTCCCTTGGAGGGACTCGAACCGGTGACCTTCCCTTCAAAAGGCCACCAAGGTACCACTGGGCCAAGGCCCTTTTGGTGGACACTCTATTTTCTTCGCTTATAGTTAAGTGGGTTTTAATTTTAAGAGGGGTTTAGATCTAATTTGAAAAAAAAAAAAAAAAATCGCTCTTATTTCTCTAAACTCTTAATCGGTCGGACCTAAAACTCTTACTAAGAACTGATTTTAAAAATCAAATGAGATCTTAATCGTAAATTCATACCTGACTTGTCCGATCTGCGATTGGCATGACTCGTTTACGTTAATCCTGCTAAATTAAATGAATTAAATGAGTCAACTTGTCTCAAACTAACAATCTACCACAACCCATATTCAATTCAACTCGACCCAATCCATTCAATTAATTAGTTAAATTTAATACTCCCACAAATAGCAAATTGGTCACATATAAATTAGAGCGAGCACAAGAAGTGGACAAAATTTGGCAAATTTGGGTGTATGGTACCAAAAATTTGATCAAAATTTAAGGTTTTTTAAGGAAATTTGTTAAAAATTTTAGTTAAGTCACATGTGTATTGCACGTGATGTACATATTGGATTAGTTTGAAATTAGTATTAGTTATGAAAGGGTTAATTGTAAATTCTTAAACTTAGCATTGAAAAACATAAATTTTAGAATATTAAGTAATCAAAAAAATATTCAAAATTCAAAAATTAAAATAAAATAAAATAAAGTAAAGTAAAATTAATATATTAAAATTTTGAATGTAAATATTTTTTAAATATAAATATATAAATGATTTATTAATGAAATTTTAAAATTAAATGACAACTATAATTAAACAAAAATATACTTCTTCAAAAAAAATTGAAGCAAAACATATTGTAATGATTAGTGGAAAATATATTATTATAATAATTTAATTTATTAATTATATATTATCAATTTAATATAATTACATATTTTTTGAAGTGTAATCAATTATATATTTTTTTGATGAATAATTAATTACATTACTAAACAAAGTCTTTTTTGAAGACTAAACTTACACCCAAATGTGTCGGTTGTTAAACCTGGAAATTAAGCTTTGAAAATGTAGAGTTAAAATTATTAAGTTACTGAATTTTAAGAATTGAGTTTGTTTGATAATTACAAATTATTTATATCTAAATTTAATCAAAATTTCAACTCAATATTAAAAAAAAATTGAATAATTTTAATGGTTATATAATAAAATAAATTCATCATTGACATGTACGTCGTCACTATTATTGTAACTAGACTAGTATTAACCCCATTGTCAAGGGCACAGAAACGTCTACCCACTCGCGGTTATACTAAATTTATTTTCCCATTCTTTTAATTGAAATCGTCGTGCTATTAAAAAAATATCATATCCCAAAAAATTAATTTAAACTAAGTTTTTATTTATTATTGTAACAAAAAGTAAAAAAAAATCATGAACAATAAATAATAAAAAATAAAATTCAAACTCTCTTGCAATTGATGTTTATGAAATCGATAAGTAAATAATAAAAAAAATAAAAAAATCATGTAATAAATAAAAGGGTGTGGGGGGAAGTTAAAAGACAGGTTTGGAAGGAGAAGGTGGAGAGTTATAAAACTAGGAGGCGGAAGGTGGAATATATGGGTTAATCGAATTTTTTTTCAAAATATAGGTTTTTAAAAATTTATATACGAAAATAACATCCTAAAAATATTATGTACCAAAGTAACACTTCTTGATGGAGTCCGAAATTGATAATTTCGGAATAAGGTAATCCTGAACTGCTATTTCCAGAATTCCTTTTTTTTTACATAACTGAATTCAGAAAATATTGTTTTCGGAAAATTGAATTCCGGAACTGCTAATTTCGGATTTGCTTTGCAAAATTTTTGTGTGGCTTCAAATCCATACAGCCTATCACCAATAATACTATCTCCTCCTTTTACCTCTTCTCCATAGCACAATAACAGTCTATAAACAAAACAAAAAAAACAGTTCAAGAAGAAGAAGAAAATAAGGATGAAGAAGAAGAAGAAGAAGAGAAGGAGGTGGATTTTTATCAAAAAAATCTGAAAAATTCAAAAAATTCAGTATAAGAAGAACAAAAAAAAAGAAGGTACATTTTAATCCCTCTTAATTTGTGTTTGAAATTTAAAATTAATGTTTATTTGATTTTTTTGTAAATGCAGTGATATTTTTAAATTAGATTTTTTATAATTAATTTTTTTTTTCAATTTTTAGGAATAAATATGAATGGAGTTTCACTTGTTTTCATGTGTTGTTGGGGAGGAGATGATGAACATCCGTTTGAAGGTGAACATTTTGAAAGGGAACCAAAATATGCACTCAGGGCTAAAACTCGGTGAAGGTACAAGAAGTTGATTAAGAAGTTAGCTAAGAAAATTGGGGTAGATCGAGCTAATGTTCAGTTGCAATTTATTTGTAGATATCCTCATCTTATCGCTCCCGGGGTTTCAAATTACATTCCATTTGTAATCAACAATGATATGGGTATGGAAGTCATGTTTGATGTTTCTGTTCAGTTTGGTGGGTTGAGTAACTTACAATTATATGTTAAGATGAATTTAGTTGATAATGTTTATGACATGAATACCTTTCAAATGGGTTCTTTTAGTTGCTACAGTGAGAGGGATGGTGGAACAAGTACACAAACCTATGTAGAAGAGGAAGAGAAGAGGAAGAGGAAGAGGGAGAGGGAGAGGGAGAGGGAGAGGGAGAGGGAGAGGAAGAGAAAGAGGGAGAGGGAGAGGAAAAGGAAGAGAGAGAGAGGAAGAGGGAGGGGGTCAAGGTGAGGGTTGGGAATTGTATAATGATGATGATAATGATTCAAATTATGAAGAAAATATTGGGTCGCTTCTAAATGAAGATCGTGCCGATGGATATGATGATTGTAGTAGTCCTACTGATGATAGCGAGAATGGGGGTGATATTGGGGTGAGGGAAGATTTGGGGATACATTTGGTTGCTTACGAAGAGCCACAAAATCACGTGTATGAGAGAGCAGACTATCAATTTTATCGTGATATTGGAGAAGGATCAGAGATTTATGATAATAACGAATATAACTTTGCTAATTGGGATGCAGAACATAATGAAATTGCCAAAGGTATTCGCGTTTCAAGGAAGACAGAGGTGCAACATAAAATGAAGATGTTTCATATTAAGAAAAATCTGCGCTTCAAGATAAAATGAAGCACAACCCGAAAGTGGACTATTGAGTGTTTGGTGAAAGATTTTTCGTGCAATTTTTTTGTGAATGTGAGTTTGAAGAATGTTGGGTATTGGGAAATTACCAAATACAAGGGTACTCATTCTTGCTTGGAAACAGAAATTAGCGAATATCATCAATACCTAGATGCTAAGTTCATAGGACAAGAAATTTTGGAACTTGTTAAGGCTGATCCCGAGTTGAAGATTGCAGTTGTGAAGGCGACAATAAAAAAAACACATGGGAAGGATGTTTCATATAGGAAGGTATGGTATGGTAAACAAAAAGCTATTGCAGAGGCATATGGAGACTGGGAAGAATCTTACATAAGGTTGCCACGTTTGTTAGCAGCTATCCAAAGTGGAACTCTGGAACCATTGTAGAGTATTCTGATCCTCCACCTCCCGGTACTTTAGGTATGTTTGATCGTGTGTTCTGGGCATTTGGCACTTGTGTGGAAGCATTCTCTTATTGTCGTCCTGTTATTTATGTTGATGACACATTCCTGCATGGAAGATATAGAGGGGTTATACTTATTGCTATGGGTGTTGACGCGAATGATAGTATACTTCCTCTCGCATTCGCTATTGTTTAAAAAGAGGACTACCGAAACTGGTGTTGGTTTCTACATCTTCTTTGCAAACATATTATTAAGGGTCATGAAGTTTGCTTTATATCTGATCGGCATAATGGCATCCTTTGCACAGTTGGAGAATTGAAAACTGGCCACGAAATGTAACGCCCCTAACCCTAGGCACAATTTTAATATTACATTATATGCTTTTAATATTAATGTTAACTTTATATGTTTACTTTATATCTTTAAATTCTTATATTAGGATGAAATGTTTGGAAAATAAAATAATGTTCTAAAGGGAAATATAAAAATAGAAATAAATAAAATGTGGAAGGAGGATTATAGTATGTGGAATAAATACTTGGGTAGGAGGATTTTAATTTATATGCTTTGGGAAATAAGGGGAATAAATTGTCATGGTAGTGAAAGCCTTGAGGTTAATAGGATAAGTAGAGTGAGGGGACCATCCTCCCTAAATCACTCTTCATTCCCCTCAATTGTCAAACATCCCATACCTTTCTCTTACTTTCCCCATACCCTTCCCCATACTCCCTCTTAATCCGGCCCCCCCTACTCCTTCACCATTCTTATACTCCACCTTCCTTCTTCTTCTCCTTCATTTCATTTCCTTTTATAAAATCTCCATGGAAGCTTCAATGTGAAGCCTTGCTTCCCAAGAACCTCCTAGGTCCAAATCTTCTCCATTTTTCAATCCAAGAGTACATTTGAGCTTGGGACAACTAGGAGAATCTATTAAGCTAAAGAAATCCATGATCCATCTCCTATTCTAGGTGAGTTGTTATGACTTCCCTTCTTCTAAATGTTCATGAGTTATTTAATGTTGTTATTGTTATTTAGATGATTGTTTAAATGCTTTGGAAATCTTTTTGGGAGTTGAAGAATGGATTAATCTTTTGGAAGGATGTTATTGTTGATCAAGAGTGTAAGAA
This sequence comes from Adenophora triphylla var. japonica, assembly GCA_022495995.1. Classification (NCBI taxonomy): domain Eukaryota; kingdom Viridiplantae; phylum Streptophyta; class Magnoliopsida; order Asterales; family Campanulaceae; genus Adenophora; species Adenophora triphylla. The sequence goes on from JAFEMH010002437.1 coordinate 303,333, forward strand.
CATGGGTTGATTTAGATTAAAAGTGTTAAACTTGAAATAAGGTAATGAAATGGGTGGAGTTAGTTTTAGAAAATCAAACTTGAAAAATGTTAATGAAATGGGTTGGAATTCTTGTGGTGAACAATCTAGATCTATGTTATTTTGGGGTTAAGTGATTTAGGATGAGGTTTGCAAGTTAGGAGATTCCTTTGGTGATCTTGAATTTTAGGAAGAGTTAAAAGGAAATGAACCTAAGTAAAAGGGGATTGAAATTTAATTTGGCTGGAAAAGGGTCTTGGGCGGTCGCCCCGGCGGTGGTGAGCGGCCGCCCAAGAAGGCGTAGCAGATCCTTGGAAACCCCACTTGGGCGGTCGCCCAGTGGCATGGGCGGTCGCCCATGTTGGCAATTTTGTCCCAATTCCCTGTTTATTTGGATTTTCACTAGTAACCTCCTAGCATGATCCTTAACTAATATAAAGTGGAACCAAACCTTCCTGGGATACGAATAAATCCTTTTAACCTAGGTTATACTTAGAACAATTGTACCCCTAAATAACACCTTCAATGGGTTAAATTGGAACTACGGAAGCATTCTATCTCCGACTTAGAAATCATTTGGCAGTTTATTAAAGGTGACTCCAACTTGGTAGAGTTGACTTGAATCCTTATAGAGATCATATATTGTCGTATAATGACCTAGTAAGGTGGGTTGGAGATATCTCATCATCTTACTTGAGTACCTATTCATGACTTGTATTATGCTTAGTATATTATATAAATATTGCACTCTGATTATTGCTTGAACATGAGTATATTTTACCATGTGACTATATTGCTTATTTATGCATAGTGTGTTAAAGAAATGTTGCACTATGATGTTGGTTGAGCATGAGTATATTTTACCATGTTGCTATGTTGTTTATCCCCTTTGTGGATTTATTCAAGTATCTATTATGTGCTTGATAATGTGTGAGTCGGTGACATTGGGGTATAACATAATACGATCAATTATGGAAGTGTGACCTAATGTGATCGGATTATGTTATATACGTGGCCGTCCCCTCACTGTGGCCACGGGATGGGGTATAGCATCTGTATTGAGCCAAAAGCCTTACGAGTTGCTCTTTGTCTTATTTGGTTCCACACAGCGGGTCTTATAAGACGTGAGTATTGCTTAAGCGGCTCACCGTAAGATTGGAGTATTATTATACCCAATGTTGTACGACTCTTTGTTCGAGACGGGAAAAGGTAAACCAAGGTAATGTAAGGTGTTCTGACTTTTCCAACGTGTTATATGCAACTTGTTATGTGTTGCATCTTATATGGCATATTCTTTGCATTCATAATAGCTTCTTTGAGATTTATTCTCACCCCTCTCCCTTTCTTTGTTTTAGATTCCGAGACAGATGGACCGGCCAAGTAAGGGCGGTGAGGAGTTTTGAAGTTATATTTTTGGGAATTGTCGGGGTATGATTAGGTTGGTATAGAAAGTGTACCTTGGTATAAATCATTTACGGAATTGTATTATTAAATCTTCATTTTATGTTATAATCGATGCCTTTTGTAACTAAAACAGTTTCTTACTTTCTAAGTTAGTCAACTATCTCTCCATTGTGAAAAGGTGTAGATTTATTTTGAAATGGTTATAATAATTGTATTTATTTTTGAAAGTTAAATAAAGAATTTAAAAGTTTTAATGAAATTTGGGTTAGTTTGAGGATGCTCCAGCTTGGGACACGTGTAGGTTCCGGGTCGGGGTCCTCACAGTTGGTATCAGAGCTCGGTTAGAGTTCTCGGGTAGAGTCTAGGCGAGTGAGAGTGTGCGATAACTTACGTCGAGAGTTTAACGCAGGAATTTGTTCAAAGACAGAAAATGATATTGACCATCCAAGGAATCAAGGAAAGGTGAGTTATGGAAAGATAGATTCCTCCACCATCATTTGAGATATTTTACCTGTCTCGGGAGTTAGGGTTCATACTTTTATAAATCCCGTTCATTCGTTCTCATGTGGCATTACATTTCATCTTTATTTGCATAATTGGCCTAAAAGTTGCCTTATGTCTTTGGAGGTTCTACTCCTACGGGAGAGTACCTTGAATCATTCTTGTTTATCATGGTGATTGTGATTTGGGAGGGAATTTGTCGCAAGAAGCGAGTCTCCTTATCTATGTTTAATTGCCTCCGTGTGTGGTAGAGGCGAATGAGTCATTATTTGCTATTATACCATATATGCATAAATGTCGAAAGTATGGCCCAAGGAATGTGAAGGTTATTTGAGTTGTGTGTTATCTTTGAATTAAAAGAACCTTGAGTTATCTCATGTACCGGTGGTAAATGAATTGGTGAACTCTTAGTTGATGTTAGGTATATAGCCTAATTTAGAACAGTTTATGGTTGTATAACTTGCGTGAGCATTTATACATTGGTGTCTCGTGGTGGAGACTAGATATATGAGACTAGTATTGAAAGTGATAGTCTAAGTGGGATTATATGAGTTATAAAATATCGCGAGTACGAGATCTTATGGAAGTAATATATTTTTGCCTTAGGTGCTATAAGTTGACTAAGTGGTGTTTTTCATGTGAGTTTCAAAAATGAGTTTTCATCAGGTATCATACCAGGATATTGAAGCTTTGAGTTGATATAAGGTACTATTTTAGTATTCGGATTCCTAGATAGAGGACACTATTTGGGATGACAGACTTGATGATTCATCTTGGGAAAGTATTTGATAAGGAAGAAAATTAGCTTAGCGAATTTCCGTAAGGATAAATTAGTACTACATTTAGAAAAGATGATACTTGATGGTTATTTATGGCTTAGAGAGATCTCAAATAGGTAACTATGAAGAATAAGTATTCGTTATCCCTTGTTGATGATTTGTATGACTGATTTTAGAAACTAGTAGGATACTCAATGGTTATTAGTTGAATTTTCGAGGTGTTCCAATTACAGTGAATAATTGTTGTAGGGATATACTTAAGACAACATTGGTATTTAATATGACCGTTTTGAATTGTGGTTGTGTATTAGTTATGAAGGGGTAAATAGGGTAAATGTGAAGAAGTATAATAGATGTAGTTATTGGTGACTTGTAGGACCAACTTCAGGGATTGGTAAAATATGCATATGGTTTGTTTTGAGAGATGATTATCATTAGTTGAGAAAATAAAATGAGGATAAATCTTATTGGAAGACGGGGTACTTTAGGATGATTACACCGTATAGATTGACTTAGTTGCGTGACTCATATGAAGGATTGGTGTGATGCTTGGAAGATGTAGACGTTATACGGATTTTGAGTTGTTGATGGTTATTGGGAGGTAAGTTAGTTTATACTGTTAATGTTTAATTGCAATTTGGGAATGATTGATCTATGTGCGTTCCAATTGTATCTTCTTATTAGGAAATCATGGTATTTGATCGGAAACTAGATGTTTACCATATGTTGTTATTAAGTATAATTCCAATATCGAAGGTAGGGAATAGATGACTCAAATTAAGTAAAAGTGTTGAATATTTAACTTGAGAAATTATTGAATTGAGGATGATTTACCAGGTTTACTATTTTAATGAATGTTATAGTGTTAATTATAAAAGATAGTATTAGTATTCCGAGATTGTGTTTCCTTATAAAGAATTTAACTAAGTAAAATTATTATGTTAGAATTGTTTTAAATGTGCTTTAAAACTTTGGATTGTATATTGAACTTCTGTATGAGCAATTGTGCCCTTCGGGGATAGTTGATTTAATAAGGTCAGTAAATCGTTTTTGTGTAAATTAAAATCTGTGAGTAATTTAACTATCTACCACCGGTATGGGACGGTTGTAGATAATTAAATCACTCGAGTTATTTTGTTAGCTTATCAATCTTTTGAAATTTCTTGAAATTGTGAGTGGTTTAGTTAATTAAAACTGGTATGGGCCGGTTTTAAATAAATAAACCATTCGGGTCTCTTTGAATCTCTTTTTATATTATCCTTTGGAATTCTGAAAGATGTTGTAAAAAAAATTTTTTTTTTTTTTGAAAGACTTGGTATCCTAAAGACATAAATTGTACAGAAGCAAGTAGAAAAGCAACCTAGTTTCCCCTATAATGATTAATTGTATTCAAGTTTTGATCCGAGAAATGATTTGATAAATGTGGAGTTATTATTGTGTCGGCCACAGTAGACTCGGGTTTTGTTTTGGAGTTGGATCGGCTCCGTTGTGGGCGGCCAACCATTCAATTTGAATATTGATTTGTCACTAGTCCTGAACATAATTAGAACATTGAACTGTGAAGTATAGTCGATTAATATTCCGTTTATGGAATCAAGGTCTTATTAGCATGTCCAATTATTATTCCATGGGCAATTGTTTAATGTTGTATTATGAGAATTACGGATAAGATGATTGAACTAACTCGTTCCAAGTAAGTCAAGACAAAAGATGGTTTGATCACAAATGTGAAAATAGAATTTTGACGTTGGAAGATTTATTAGAACATTTAGAGTTCTAGATTGAACTTGAGAGTTTTATCACGATAGATTTTGTGATTGAGTTACATTGGAAGTAAAGAGGGGTATGTTGTTTTGTTATAGAAAGTTGATTTGTATTTTCTACTCAGTATAGATACTTTGATGAAATATTTATTGATAAAGTCCTCATAAATCTTGGAGATAGTTTGATAGTATAAATCCCATAGTATTGAATGGATTGGGTAGACATCTGTTGGAAAGATCATTTTGGAATGTAGGAATGCTATTGAGTTTAACTTTGTGAAAATTTGAGGAATCATCACTTATTATTAAGGATATGCTATAGGCATGCACAATGAGTTTTAGTAGTTGATAGGACGTGTGATTACCAGTGGTTGGGTGTGTATAATAGCAGTTATTATTCTAGCATTGAGATAAAACCGTATGAGGCGTTGTTCGGGAAGAAAATATCGATCTCTAATTTGTTGGGATGAGGTTAGAGAAGCAAGGCCTAAGTAAATTGGCGCCAAAGTTTGTTAGTCCATTTGAAGTTTAGAAAAGATTGGTATTTGACTTATAGACTGGCTTGGAGAAGCTTATAGAGTATTTGAAGTTTTAATGTGATATTATAATGGATTTGGTGACATAAGTTGTAATACTTTTATTTATATTTTCCTTGAGATCGTGAAAATTCGCGTTAGTGATAATTGTATAGTATGCTTGGGTCATTGAGTGGTAATATCATATTATTAATGGAATTAGAAAATTTTTGGGGAAGAATCACAACATTGAAGAGACTAATTGGGAATTGAAGTCTGAGGTATACATGTAACCGAGGCGGGTTGATCAGTTAGGTAACTGACAGTCAAATTCGGGACGAATTTTCTTTAAGGGGGAGTGAGTGTAACGACCCTAACCCTAGGCACAATTTTAATATTACATTATATGCTTTTAATATTAATGTTAACTTTATATGTTTACTTTATATCTTTAAATTCTTATATTAGGATGAAATGTTTGGAAAATAAAATAATGTTCTAAAGGGAAATATAAAAATAGAAATAAATAAAATGTGGAAGGAGGATTATAGTATGTGGAATAAATACTTGGGTAGGAGGATTTTAATTTATATGCTTTGGGAAATAAGGGGAATAAATTGTCATGGTAGTGAAAGCCTTGAGGTTAATAGGATAAGTAGAGTGAGGGGACCATCCTCCCTAAATCACTCTTCATTCCCCTCAATTGTCAAACATCCCATACCTTTCTCTTACTTTCTCCATACCCTTCCCCATACTCCCTCTTAATCCGGCCCCCCCTACTCCTTCACCATTCTTATACTCCACCTTCCTTCTTCTTCTCCTTCATTTCATTTCCTTTTATAAAATCTCCATGGAAGCTTCAATGTGAAGCCTTGCTTCCCAAGAACCTCCTAGGTCCAAATCTTCTCCATTTTTCAATCCAAGAGTACATTTGAGCTTGGGACAACTAGGAGAATCTATTAAGCTAAAGAAATCCCTGATCCATCTCCTATTCTAGGTGAGTTGTTATGACTTCCCTTCTTCTAAATGTTCATGAGTTATTTAATGTTGTTATTGTTATTTAGATGATTGTTTAAATGCTTTGGAAATCTTTTTGGGAGTTGAAGAATGGATTAATCTTTTGGAAGGATGTTATTGTTGATCAAGAGTGTAAGAACATGGGTTGATTTAGATTAAAAGTGTTAAACTTGAAATAAGGTAATGAAATGGGTGGAGTTAGTTTTAGAAAATCAAACTTGAAAAATGTTAATGAAATGGGTTGGAATTCTTGTGGTGAACAATCTAGATCTATGTTATTTTGGGGTTAAGTGATTTAGGATGAGGTTTGCAAGTTAGGAGATTCCTTTGGTGATCTTGAATTTTAGGAAGAGTTAAAAGGGAAATGAACCTAAGTAAAAAGGGGATTGAAATTTAATTTGGCTGGAAAAGGGTCTTGGGCGGTCGCCCAAGGGGTGGTGAGCGGCCGCCCAAGAAGGCGAATGAATCCTTGGAAACCCCAGGCGGTCGCCCAGTGGCATGGGCGGTCGCCCGTGTTGGCCAATTTTGTCCCAATTCCCTGTTTCGCTGGATTTTCACTAGTAACCTCCTAGCATGATCCTTAACTAATATAAAGTGGAACCAAACCTTTCCGGATACGAATAAATCCTTTTAACCTAGGTTATACTTAGAACAATTGTACCCCTAAATAACACCTTCAATGGGTTAAATTGGAACTACGGAAGCATTCTATCTCCGACTTAGAAATCATTTGGCAGTTTATTAAAGGTGACTCCAACTTGGTAGAGTTGACTTGAATCCTTATAGAGATCATATATTGTCGTATAATGACCTAGTAAGGTGGGTTGGAGATATCTCATCATCTTACATGAGTACCTATTCATGACTTGTATTATGCTTAGTATATTATATAAATACTGCATTCTGATTATTGGTTGAACATGAGTATATTTTACCATGTGACTATATTGCTTATTTATGCATAGTGTGTTAAAGAAATGTTGCACTATGATGTTGGTTGAGCATGAGTATATTTTACCATGTTGCTATGTTGTTTATCCCCTTTGTGGATTTATTCAAGTATCTATTATGTGCTTGATAATGTGTGAGTCACCGACATTGGGGTATAACATAATACGATCAATTATGGAAGTGTGACCTAATGTGATCGGATTATGTTATATCTGTGGCCGTCCCCTCCTGTGGCCACAGGATGGGGTATAGCATCTGTATTGAGCCAAAAGCCTTACAGAGTTGCTACTGTCTTATTTGGTTCCCTGAAAAACGGGTCTTATAAGACGTGAGTATTGCTTAAGCAGCTCACTGTAAGATTGGAGTATTATTATACCCAATGTTGTACGACTATCGTTCGACGGGAAAAGGTAAACCAAGGTAATGTAAGGTGTTTACAGCTTTTCCAACGTGTTATATGCAACTTGTTATGTGTTGCATCTTATATGGCATATTGCTGCATTCATAATAGCTTGCTGAGATTTATTCTCACCCCTCTCCCTTTACTGTTTTTAGATTCCGAGACAGATGGACCGGCCAAGTAAGGGCGGTGAGGAGTTTGGAAGTTATATTTTTGGGAATTGTCGGGGTATGATTAGGTTGGTATAGAAAGTGTACCTTGGTATAAATCATTTACGGAATTGTATTATTAAATCTTCATTTTATGTTATAACCGATGCCTTTTGTAACTAAAACAGTTTCTTACTTTCTAAGTTAGTCAACTATCTCTCCATTGTGAAAAGGTGTAGATTTATTTTGAAATGGTTATAATAATTGTATTTATTTTTGAAAGTTAAATAAAGAATTTAAAAGTTTTAATGAAATTTGGGTTAGTTTGAGGATGCTCCAGCTTGGGACACGTGTAGGTTCCGGGTCGGGGTCCTCACAGTTGGTATCAGAGCTCGGTTAGAGTTCTCGGGTAGAGTCTAGCTGAGTGAGAGTGTGCGATAACTTACGTCGAGAGTTTAACGCAGGAATTTGTTCAAAGACAGAAAATGATATTGACCATCCAAGGAATCAAGGAAAGGTGAGTTATGGAAAGATAGATTCCTCCACCATCATTTGAGATATTTTACCTGTCTCAGGAGTTAGGGTTCATACTTTTATAAATCCCCGTTCATTCGTTCTCATGTGGCATTACATTTCATCTTTATTTGCATAATTGGCCTAAAAGTTGCCTTATGTGCTGGAGGTTCTACTCCTACGGGAGAGTACCTTGAATCATTCTTGTTTATCATGGTGATTGTGATTTGGGAGGACTGTCGCAAGAAGCGAGTCTCCTTATCTATGTTTAATTGCCTCCGTGTGTGGTAGAGGCGAATGAGTCATTATTTGCTATTATACCATATATGCATAAATGTCGAAAGTATGGCCCAAGGAATGTGAAGGTTATTTGAGTTGTGTGTTATCTTTGAATTAAAAGAACCTTGAGTTATCTCATGTACCGGTGGTAAATGAATTGGTGAACTCTTAGTTGATGTTAGGTATATAGCCTAATTTAGAACAGTTTATGGTTGTATAACTTGCGTGAGCATTTATACATTGGTGTCTCGTGGTGGAGACTAGATATATGAGACTAGTATTGAAAGTGATAGTCTAAGTGGGATTATATGAGTTATAAAATATCGCGAGTACGAGATCTTATGGAAGTAATATATTTTTGCCTTAGGTGCTATAAGTTGACTAAGTGGTGTTTTTCATGTGAGTTTCAAAAATGGGTTTTCATCAGGTATCATACCAGGATATTGAAGCTTTGAGTTGATATAAGGTACTATTTTAGTATTCGGATTCCTAGATAGAGGACACTATTTGGGATGACAGACTTGATGATTCATCTTGGGAAAGTATTTGATAAGGAAGAAAATTAGCTTAGCGAATTTCCGTAAGGATAAATTAGTACTACATTTAGAAAAGATGATACTTGATGGTTATTTATGGCTTAGAGATCTCAAATAGGTAACTATGAAGAATAAGTATTCGTTATCCCTTGTTGATGATTTGTATGACTGATTTTAGAAACTAGTAGGATACTCAATGGTTATTAGTTGAATTTTCGAGGTGTTCCAATTACAGTGAATAATTGTTGTAGGGATATACTTAAGACAACATTGGTATTTAATATGACCGTTTTGAATTGTGGTTGTGTATTAGTTATGAAGGGGTAAATAGGGTAAATGTGAAGAAGTATAATAGATGTAGTTATTGGTGACTTGTAGGACCAACTTCAGGGATTGGTAAAATATGCATATGGTTTGTTTTGAGAGATGATTATCATTAGTTGAGAAAATAAAATGAGGATAAATCTTATTGGAAGACGGGGTACTTTAGGATGATTACACCGTATAGATTGACTTAGTTGCGTGACTCATATGAAGGATTGGTGTGATGCTTGGAAGATGTAGACGTTATACGGATTTTGAGTTGTTGATGGTTATTGGGAGGTAAGTTAGTTTATACTGTTAATGTTTAATTGCAATTTGGGAATGATTGATCTATGTGCGTTCCAATTGTATCTTCTTATTAGGAAATCATGGTATTTGATCGGAAACTAGATGTTTACCATATGTTGTTATTAAGTATAATTCCAATATCGAAGGTAGGGAATAGATGACTCAAATTAAGTAAAAGTGTTGAATATTTAACTTGAGAAATTATTGAATTGAGGATGATTTACCAGTTTACTATTTTAATGAATGTTATAGTGTTAATTATAAAAGATAGTATTAGTATTCCGAGATTGTGTTTCCTTATAAAGAATTTAACTAAGTAAAATTATTATGTTAGAATTGTTTTAAATGTGCTTTAAAACTTTGGATTGTATATTGAACTTCGTATGAGCAATTGTGCCCTTCTGGGGATAGTTGATTTAATAAGGTCAAGAATCGTTTTTGTGTAAATTAAAATACGTGAGTAATTTAACTATCTACCACCTAAAGTATGGGACGGTTGTAGATAATTAAATCACTCGAGTTATTTTGTTAGCTTATCAATCTTTTGAAATTTCTTGAAATTGTGAGTGGTTTAGTTAATTAAAACTGGTATGGGCCGGTTTTAAATAAATAAACCATTCGGGTCTCTTTGAATCTCTTTTTATATTATCCTTTGGAATTCTGAAAGATGTTGTAAATTTTTTTTTTTTTTTGAAAGACTTGGTATCCTAAAGACATAAATTGTACAGAAGCAAGTAGAAAAGCAACCTAGTTTCCCCTATAATGATTAATTGTATTCAAGTTTTGATCCGAGAAATGATTTGATAAATGTGGAGTTATTATTGTGTCGGCCACAGTAGACTCGGGTTTTGTTTTGGAGTTGGATCGGCTCCGTTGTGGGCGGCCAACCATTCAATTTGAATATTGATTTGTCACTAGTCCTGAACATAATTAGAACATTGAACTGTGAAGTATAGTCGATTAATATTCCGTTTATGGAATCAAGGTCTTATTAGCATGTCCAATTATTATTCCATGGGCAATTGTTTAATGTTGTATTATGAGAATTACGGATAAGATGATTGAACTAACTCGTTCCAAGTAAGTCAAGACAAAAGATGGTTTGATCACAAATGTGAAAATAGAATTTTGACATTGGAAGATTTATTAGAACATTTAGAGTTCTAGATTGAACTTGAGAGTTTTATCACGATAGATTTTGTGATTGAGTTACATTGGAAGTAAAGAGGGGTATGTTGTTTTGTTATAGAAAGTTGATTTGTATTTTCTACTCAGTATAGATACTTTGATGAAATATTTATTGATAAAGTCCTCATAAATCTTGGAGATAGTTTGATAGTATAAATCCCATAGTATTGAATGGATTGGGTAGACATCTGTTGGAAAGATCGTTTTGGAATGTAGGAATGCTATTGAGTTTAACTTTGTGAAAATTTGAGGAATCATCACTTATTATTAAGGATATGCTATAGGCATGCACAATGAGTTTTAGTAGTTGATAGGACGTGTGATTACCAGTGGTTGGGTGTGTATAATAGCAGTTATTATTCTAGCATTGAGATAAAACCGTATGAGGCGTTGTTCGGGAAGAAAATATCGATCTCTAATTTGTTGGGATGAGGTTAGAGAAGCAAGGCCTAAGTAAATTGGCGCCAAAGTTTGTTAGTCCATTTGAAGTTTAGAAAAGATTGGTAATTTGACTTATAGACTGGCTTGGAGAAGCTTATAGAGTATTTGAAGTTTTAATGTGATATTATAATGGATTTGGTGACATAAGTTGTAATACTTTTATTTATATTTTCCTTGAGATCGTGAAAATTCGCGTTAGTGATAATTGTATAGTATGCTTGGGTCATTGAGTGGTAATATCATATTATTAATGGAATTAGAAAATTTTTGGGGAAGAATCACAACATTGAAGAGACTAATTGGGAATTGAAGTTTGAGGTATACATGTAACCGAGGCGGGTTGATCAGTTAGGTAAGTGACAGTCAAATTCGGGACGAATTTTCTTTAAGGGGGAGTGAGTGTAACGACCCTAACCCTAGGCACAATTTTAATATTACATTATATGCTTTTAATATTAATGTTAACTTTATATGTTTACTTTATATCTTTAAATTCTTATATTAGGATGAAATGTTTGGGAAATAAAATAATGTTCTAAAGGGAAATATAAAAATAGAAATAAATAAAATGTGGAAGGAGGATTATAGTATGTGGAATAAATACTTGGGTAGGAGGATTTTAATTTATATGCTTTGGGAAATAAGGGGAATAAATTGTCATGGTAGTGAAAGCCTTGAGGTTAATAGGATAAGTAGAGTGAGGGGACCATTCTCCCTAAATCACTCTTCATTCCCCTCAATTGTCAAACATCCCATACCTTTCTCTTACTTTCCCCATACCCTTCCCCATACTCCCTCTTAATCCGGCCCCCCTACTCCTTCACCATTCTTATACTTCACCTTCCTTCTTCTTCTCCTTCATTTCATTTCCTTTTATAAAATCTCCATGGAAGCTTCAATGTGAAGCCTTGCTTCCCAAGAACCTCCTAGGTCTAAATCTTCTCCATTTTTCAATCCAAGAGTACATTTGAGCTTGGGACAACTAGGAGAATCTATTAAGCTAAAGAAATCCATGATCCATCTCCTATTCTAGGTGAGTTGTTATGACTTCCCTTCTTCTAAATGTTCATGAGTTATTTAATGTTGTTATTGTTATTTAGATGATTGTTTAAATGCTTTGGAAATCTTTTTGGGAGTTGAAGAATGGATTAATCTTTTGGAAGGATGTTATTGTTGATCAAGAGTGTAAGAACATGGGTTGATTTAGATTAAAAGTGTTAAACTTGAAATAAGGTAATGAAATGGGTGGAGTTAGTTTTAGAAAATCAAACTTGAAAAATGTTAATGAAATGGGTTGGAATTCTTGTGGTGAACAATCTAGATCTATGTTATTTTGGGGTTAAGTGATTTAGGATGAGGTTTGCAAGTTAGGAGATTCCTTTGGTGATCTTGAATTTTAGGAAGAGTTAAAAGGGAAATGAACCTAAGTAAAAAGGGGATTGAAATTTAATTTGGCTGGAAAAGGGTCTTGGGCGGTCGCCCAAGGGGTGGTGAGCGGCCGCCCAAGAAGGCAGTAACTTGAATCCTTGGAAACCCCACTTGGGCGGTCGCCCAAGTGGCATGGGCGGTCGCCCATGTTGACAGATTTTGTCCCAATTCCCCTCGTTTATTTGGATTTTCACTAGTAACCTCCTAGCATGATCCTTAACTAATATAAAGTGGAACCAAACCTTTCCGGATACGAATAAATCCTTTTAACCTAGGTTATACTTAGAACAATTGTACCCCTAAATAACACCTTCAATGGGTTAAATTGGAACTACGGAAGCATTCTATCTCCGACTTAGAAATCATTTGGCAGTTTATTAAAGGTGACTCCAACTTGGTAGAGTTGACTTGAATCCTTATAGAGATCATATATTGTCGTATAATGACCTAGTAAGGTGGGTTGGAGATATCTCATCATCTTACTTGAGTACCTATTCATGACTTGTATTATGCTTAGTATATTATATAAATACCGCACTCGATTATTGGTTGAACATGAGTATATTTTACCATGTGACTATATTGCTTATTTATGCATAGTGTGTTAAAGAAATGTTGCACTATGATGTTGGTTGAGCATGAGTATATTTTACCATGTTGCTATGTTGTTTATCCCCTTTGTGGATTTATTCAAGTATCTATTATGTGCTTGATAATGTGTGAGTCAGCTGACATTGGGGGTATAACATAATATGATCAATTATGGAAGTGTGACCTAATGTGATCGGATTATGTTATATTCGTGGCCGTCCCTCCCGTGGCCACGGGATGGGGTATAGCATCTCGTATTGAGCCAAAAGCCTTACAGAGTTGCTACCGTCTTATTTGGTTCCCGAAAAACGGGTCTTATAAGACGTGAGTATTGCTTAAGCGGACCACCTGTAAGATTGGAGTATTATTATACCCAATGTTGTACGACTATCGCTCGTGACGGGAAAAGGTAAACCAAGGTAATGTAAGGTGTTTACAGCTTTTCCAACGTGTTATATGCAACTTGTTATGTGTTGCATCTTATATGGCATATTGCTGCATTCATAATAGCTTGCTGAGATTTATTCTCACCCCTCTCCCTTTACTGTTTTTAGATTCCGAGACAGATGGACCAGCCAAGTAAGGGCGGTGAGGAGTTTGGAAGTTATATTTTTGGGAATTGTCGGGGTATGATTAGGTTGGTATAGAAAGTGTACCTTGGTATAAATCATTTACGGAATTGTATTATTAAATCTTCATTTTATGTTATAACCGATGCCTTTTGTAACTAAAACAGTTTCTTACTTTCTAAGTTAGTCAACTATCTCTCCATTGTGAAAAGGTGTAGATTTATTTTGAAATGGTTATAATAATTGTATTTATTTTTGAAAGTTAAATAAAGAATTTAAAAGTTTTAATGAAATTTGGGTTAGTTTGAGGATGCTCCAGCTTGGGACACGTGTAGGTTCCGGGTCGGAGTCCTCACACGAAATGTTGTCCACAGATGGTGCATGTTGCACTTGCGAGCTAATTTTCTTAAAGCTCACAAGGGTGTTGGATTAAAAGATCTTTTTTGGCCTGCTGTTAGCACCACCCAAGATAAAAATCTTAAATGTTATCTGAGGTAGATTCATATAATCAACCCTGAGGCATCTAAATGGTGGGAGCGCGTGGATGCTAAAAAGTGGATATTGGCACATGATGGTGGATATAGGTACGACATTAAGACTACTAATTGTCTGAAGCTTTTAATGGTGTTAGGAAAGGAGCCCGAGGGATGCCTATTTCAACAATTGTTGAGACCTCATTCTATATGTGTGTGGCATACTTTCAAGATAGACTCACTAAAGCAATTAGAGCTTTAGGGGGAGATCCTAATGCCATCCCACAAGCAAATGCCACGCTACAATTCTGTGAGAGGATCGATAGAAGATACCGATACAACTTGAATAAGGCTGGTTATCATCAAGTTGCAAGGTTTAATACTATGGGTGTTTATAGTGTGATGATCAGAGTACGTGGTGACAAAGGTGGACTCATTCAAGTTGTGAAATTGGGTGATCGAACATGCACTTGTGGCAAATGGAAACAATATCATTACCCTTGTTCGCATGTTCTTGCGTGTTTCAAATGCAAAATGTCGATGGTATGAAACATATTCATCATTTTTACAACCTTGACTCATACTACAAGATGTGGAGTTGTTCTTTTCATCCAATCCACGATGAGGCCTATTGGAATGTAGATCATATTGTCCCATGTTTTTACCCTAACCCGGACCATCGACGTGACAAGAAGCAAGGGAGACCCAAGTCAAGGCGACTGAGAGACTCTATGGATTTGCAAGTTGCAAAAAAAAAAAAGAATAGTTGTGGGATTTGCAAGGTAGAAGGTCACACGCGGAGGAGGTGTCCAACTCTTAGGGAGTAAGAGTTAATTGTTATTTGCATTTTTAGTTCTTAAATTAAGTACTTTGAACTATTAAGTATTGTTGTTTTATTTGAACTTGTAATATATTCAACTCTTGGTGAAATGTGTCATTTAGTAATGTGAAATATTAGTTTGTTTACAAACAGTTTTTTATTTTTGTGTTAAGAAAAATAATGATAAGTGCATAATTTCATGTTATTTTGGTATGATTTATACTCATTGATGGATGTGATTTTACCCATCCAAAAGATATGTTTTCAAGCTTATTTTGGAAGTTTAGGGGCCAAATTGCAAATATGTAAAATTAATGGTTAAACTGGAATTATGAAGTTCAGGGGCTAAATTGCAATTCACTTGAAAAGGAAGGCTGTAGCTGGAAAATTGGGTGTGGCCGCACAACATGGGCCAAGGCAGCAAGGTTGACCGGCCAAGGAAGAAGCTGGCCGAAGAAACTAGGCATGGCCGAGGAGCTGGCCGAGAAAATGGGGTTGCAGGCCATGCGACCCCGCGCAAAAGGGGGCGGCCGCGCCAAAATTCCATAGAAACAGGGCGACCGCGCGCACACGGCCGGGGCGATCGCACGCATTGGCGGTCAGGCATTAGCGATGGATCTGTGACGTATTTGGTCCATCATAGAATAAAAAGGGTCGTTTGCAACAGATTTGCAGCGGATTAGTGACGGATTTCAGCAAAATCCGAATTTGACTAGGAAATTGACTTATTTTGAGTATAATTCCGCAGAAGCATAATAGTGAGCAGCAATATTTATGACCAGCGCCTAAAGATATTTATGCTCATAAATATGGTGACGAGCTGCTATTAAATTAATGATTTATGGGGCAAGTAATTGAGCTTTTGTTGCAAATAATTTTAAAAAGCTGAAATAACATTAAAATAAATAGTTAAAATTATTGACCACATCTCGATCACATAGGATAGAAAGCACAAGTCCAACAACTCTTACATTAATCAAACCAAATATTTAGTGACCACTTCCCGGTCACATGGAAAACCCCTTCATGGAAAATCAAATGGGATGAAATCCTTATGGAATACCTGCAAAGCAAATGAACTAATGTCACTTATTGATCAATCAGTCACTCAGAGTAGTTCACTCCATGGATGCATTACTATATGATTTTCAACAATTCATCATGCTAGAAAATGTGTACCTTGAAGACATTGTTGAGTGTGATGTAAAGATAATGTGTTGATTGTGAGGGGCAAAAACAACAACCTAAAAATTACAAAACAACATGATTAGATGGCAATATTAATTACGATTCCAGCTGCTGCATTTTTGGTACAAAATCCTTAAGAGTACTAACTGATATGATTTAATACATCATACATGATGAAGTATCATAACAGAACCAACATATATGTCATTTGCAAACTCACTCTCAGAAAGCACTTTCCGATGAATTGAACCACCAATTGTACCCGTAGGATCCTAACAATTTTACCTTAATTAGTAACTTAAGACACATTCTAATCATGCTAGAAAGCATAGAAAACTCATATGCTAACCTTCAAAGTCACCATAAGATCACCAAGTCCATTTGGTGTGCAGGTCTTAACAACAACAACAACAACAACAACAACAGTATCAATCCTATCAAAATTGACACATCCATCCTTGATAGTATTCAAAGGGGTAGCAGGAATCATACCATCAGCACTGAGCAGTTCAATTGCGAAGAGACGAGGACTGCGTTGGAAATCTTCATCCTCCCTGGATCTTCAATTGCTCTTCGTATATACTCTTGTGTCGTAATCAAAGGTTCCTGAGAGGAAACGCTCTGACGGTCGAGGGTTTTTAGGCGCATAGAGGCCTGCACGACACCAGCGGGACCAGGAATCAGAGGTGATAAAGAGGATTGAGTGAGATTGATTTGAGAGAGGTGAGAGGGTTGAGGGGCAGATGTTTGGCCGGAGGAATGAGGACGGCGCTTAGAATGGTGGGGGAGAGATGGATCCATTTTTTGATTTTGTTTGAATCAGGTTATAATTAAACTGGTCATTTTAAAGGGAAGTAATCTTGAAATTCAGATTTGATAAGACATGCATTGGCAGTTTCGGATTTGACAGTTAAGATAAATCCGGCATTGGCAGTGTCGGATTTGACAGTTAAGATAAGATCGGCATTGGCAGTGCCGAATTTGACAATTAAGATAAGACCGACATTGACAGTGCCAGATTTGACCGTAAATATATGAACAAATTAGTGATTTCAAGTGGGGCACAATTATTTCTCTTTAAAATCACCTAAACATCCATTTCATCCTCTTTAAGGCATGATTTTTATCATACGTATAGACTAACATGTTATTAAGAAATTAGAGCCTTCATTTATACACATGGGGATGGAGTAATAGATTAGAATATTGCAAGCTTTCATGGAAGAAATTAACAATAATAAAAGAAATAGTATGAAGTTAGTGACCACATCCCTGTCACATAGGATACCCGTTAAGGATAATCGGACGGGGTGAAAGTTGCACGAGGAATGCGAATCTTACTCCCTTTCCTTGGTTTACGGCGACCACCTGATCCAGATGGTTGAGATGAGGATGAGGATGATCTAGATGGATTTTCTGGAAACTGCACCTGAGGCAAATGAACACTAGTCCTAAATCCCGAAACCCCGAATACCTGCCCAGGAGTCGGAGTATAATTGCTATAAGTAAAAGAGCTCTCAGGCGGTTAGGTGAAACCAAACTGATTCATCATTTGTGTAAAAGAATTAACCGGTGCAGGGGGAGTGAAACCAAACTAAAATCTCTCATCCTCTCGAGCCTCCATCTCTGGCTCCTCCTGCACGTGTCGGGCACGTCTACGAACCCGATTTTGCATCTGTGCCACCTCTTCAGCAGCATGATCAATCGTTGCAGGGGGAGCTTGGGCCTCCAGTCGTTGCTGCTCCCTAATAGATGTCAAAGTGTGTCTGATAGAATGACGGTTGTGAAGTCACAGTTCTTCCAAGGATGTGGCATTCTCGTTGAATATGTGCATGTCTTGAAGGGTTTGAATCTGTTGAAAACAATTGAGTAAAATAATTAATACGAAAAAAAATGGTAATTTTTTTTTGTAAAAGCATTATATGTAGTATATAACTTACCACACCCTCAAAACAAGTAGAACGTGCCCTGAACCCTAGACCCTCTACATGGGACGGATTTTGGATGAACGACCGAGTAATTCTCCTATACCATATCATATAGGGATGAAGGTAACCCATATCCTCTTGACCATACTCTCCATCAACTATCATATTCGCTCGTTCATTCCAAGTTTCTATGTGATGGCCATGTTCTTGCATCCAGTTAACCGCTACCCGACCTCGCAGACTCATTTGATATAGGTCCAAACTTGTGTCACAATCCTCAGTTACACCTTGAACCATCTCAAACTGCCTCATGACGCGACCTGGAAAGTGCCACTCAACCCTCTCAAAGCAGATGAGGGGCACCCTCGCCCTCCATATAGCTTGTCCCTGAAGACAATAATTTGGAGCTATGACACCTAAGTATGGCTGCCACACAACCTGATCCTCGTTCATATACGATAATTGGTCTCGGTAGCCTTGCAGGTTATGGGCGGTAACAAATGTATACGACAAGGGACCCTTCCACCAACATATGAAACAATTGACATAAAAAATAATGAGTAAAAAAGTGATAAAATACAAAACAGATCATAAGAAAAATGAAGTAATTAAAATATACATGCAACCCAATGGTAATGTTCCATTAAGTGTGTCATCTTCCTGTCTCCTAGGTTGTGTACACAACAACCCCTCCCATGCCTAAAGCTATAAAAAAAATTATCATTACGTACAAAACAGATTAACTCCACTAGCATAATGTAATCAAATATAATTGATATACATGTACAATAGTCAATAATCCACCACACCCTTTCGAATCGTGCTTAGTTGCTACACACATCTCCCAATACAAAAAGGTCAACGCTGCACTATCCCAACTGTACTCACCAATATTATTAATTTTCCTAAGCAATGAGAGGTACATTAACTTCACTAGGTTATCAGACGAGTCTGGTATAATGTATGACCCCAATAATAGAAAAATATAGGCTCGAGTATATGTCTCAATCATAAACTGGGATGCATTATTGGGAAGCTGCTCGAAAAGAGGAAAGTGATCCAGAACCCATCTCATAGACACCATTCCACCTTTTTTGATGTCTTCGGGAGATATTGCAACCCCAAATAATTCCTCAACAACCTCAGCCCATTCCTCCTTCTTCTTACTAGTTTCTGAACTAGTCACAGCTAATCCGTCTACAAGAAGACCACACAACATACTAATATCCTAAAGTGATCGTCATCTCTCCCACAGGTAAGTGAAAAGTGTGGGTCTCTGAATGCCATCTCTCAATCAAAGCTTCTATCAAGTGCCAATCATATTGTAAATGACTCAATAAATACACTCCGTAAAATCCAGCATTTATAACTTTATTCTCTATCCTCCAATCAACTTTCCCTGGAAGCTCTGTACCACGCCTAGGTCTTAAATTGGGCAGCTGTTGTGCAGCCCAAATATAGTTCGATCTATGTGAATCCTGTGAAGTCAATACATGTTGATCAATTGGCCCAGGAACAATAAAGGGTTGTTGTTCATGTTGATTCATCTGAAACACATAAATTCAATAGTAAAATTTCAAAAACAACAACAAATGTGTTTAACAAATAAACTGTGCATAGAAAGATCTTAAAAAATAGCTACTACCTCCGACCCATAAAAAATAGCTACTACCTCCGTCCCATAAAAAATAGATACTACCTCAGTCCCATAAAAAAATCATACTCCTACCGTCCCATGATCAAGGTTCAAAAAGCTATAAAGAAAAAAACACATTTTTGAAAACATTCATTTTGAGACGGAGGTAATATCTACTTCTACAAGCACTATATTTAATCAACATTAAATAAGCACTATATTTAATCAACATTAAACAAGCACTATATTTAATTTTAAATTAAAAAATCAATATTTAAAAATTCAACAAGTAATTACATAAATTACAATAACAAGTTTAATTTATTTTTTTTTGCAACAACAAGTAGTAAAGTTTTAAATTTAAGTGGGACTTAAGGCATAGCTATATTAAGCTCAAATTTAAAATTTAACACTTAAAAATTGACAATTAAGTAGAAAAATTGCAAAAATTTTAACAAGCACTTGATTTCAAACCCAACTTAAGAAAATTCTAACTAGGCTAAAATTGCATTACAATTATTTAATCCCTTGACAATCAACAATTAGGTACATAAATTACAATAGTTTTAACAACAAATAATATAAATTTGCACAAATAAACTCTTAGGGAAATTTTTATGGCTAAAATTAAGAACTCAAAACCAAAAAAAAAAGAAGAAAAAAGACTAACCTTGCAATTTTGAGAAATTTTCCTAAATTTTTCTTCCTCTTCTCTTCTTCTTCTCCTCTCAAAATTTTTCCAGTTACTTCTTTCTCCTTATTTCTTCCTTCCTTTTCTCTTTCTCTTTCTCTTTCTTTCTTTCTTTCTTTCTTTCTTTCCCTCTTTCTCTCTTTTTCTTCTCAAATTTTTTTCTCTTTCTCTCTCTTTCTTTGAATCCGGAATTTGCAGTTCCAGAATTCAATTTTTCGAAAAACGTTATTTTTTGAATTCGGTTTAGTAAAAAAAAAAAAGGAATTCCAAAAATGACAGTTTCGAATTACCTTATTCCGGAATTACCAATTTCGGACTCCATCAGGAAGTGTTACTTTGGTACATAATATTTTTAGGATGTTATTTTCGTATATAAATTTTTAAAAAACTATATGATGGATGTGGTTTTACCCATCCAAAAGATATGTTCCTAAGCTTATTTTCTGTTCGAAATCTCGAGAATTTAATGTATTTTGTTAGTGTTTTGATAGTTCAGGGACTGAAGTGCAACAATGCTGAAATCTGTGACAAAACTGACATTTGGAAGCTTTTGGACTAAATTGGAAATATTGAAAAATTCAAGGACTAAACTGGAAATATGGAATTTTTGGACGAATTTGATTTATAAAAATTCGTGGGTTAAAATGAAAAATAAAGTCTCAAAGAGCGAAGTGCAAAAGAATTCATTATAGTGGTCAAAGTGCGACTGCAAAATTGCGAGACGAACCGAATATTAATTGGTATAAACCAAGGCAGATAGGCCAAGCTGTGGCCGAGACATTGCAAGAGGATTGGGGCCAGCTTCTAGGCCAAATCTAGGCCAAGGCACAAGGAAAATGGGGCCAAAATCATTTGTTGGCCGGCCAAACAAGGGCTGGGCCAAGGACCAAGGCAGTTTGCAAAAGTGTTATTAATCAGAACTAGTTGGACGGGTCATCACGACTCGTTTTCACGAGTCGGGGTTTCTAAGCAAAGTGGGCTTTGGTTTGGGCCGGAAAACAGGCTGAATTGGAATGGCCTTGAATATTTCTTTTCCAATTCCGTTTTAACCTAGGATTTATATTTATCTATATAAAGCATGGCTACTGTTGCTAGGGAGATTCATGCCGTGGAACATTAAGCCGTGCACTTAGAGAAGAGAATAAATCATTACTTCCTCCGTCCCCGTTTCAATTCAGGTTTTATGTTTTATTTTATTTTTGTAATTTTTATTATGAGTAGCTAAATCCCTTTTCATGGATTGGATGTAGTAATTGTAGAACCTCTATGCTAATCTAAGTTTGAATTCTTTCAAACTCTCTCATTCTTATTTGATGAATTAATTATCATTCTTTAATTTGTTTTAGACTTTAATTTGTTTTAGACTGTTGCACTATCGTGGACAGTTTATTTAAAGTACCCTAATTCATCAATTAGGTTGGATTGTTGACCTACCGGAATACAAGACAACCTAGATTCATATATTTCTTGTGGACTTAATGAGTTTCTTGAATGTTATTTTGACCTACCGGAATTGATAATAAGATAGAAATATTGGGGTCGCAATCCGCACACCAAACGTCCCAACCCTTAATCAAGTGAAAGAGTCTTTGAATGAGATTGTTATTTTTGTTATCAAAATCATAGCATAGAGGGGATACAATTATGAAATCCAATCCGTGAATTTCTTTGATCTGATTAAATCCTAGATTATTGCATTCTTGTTTTCTTTAATTAAATAGTTAATTTCTTTCTTTAATATTTTAGTTAACAAACCTAATCAAAAACCCCGTTTTGTTATTTTCTGCATTAATTAAATCAACTTGTTAAAGCACACGAGTCTCTGTGGTTCGACCCTTACTATTGTACATTGCTACTTCGGTGACTTGTACACTTGCAAGGTATTTTTATTACACAGTGGAATTTTATCCATCAAGTTTTTGGCGCCGTTGCCGGGGACTTGTTGTGATTTTTAACAAGTTTATTTAATCGGTGCATGTTTGGTCGCCGGTCATTGGATCCTAAGTTGGTTCCTTTGAACGACGATATAGACAAAGTTGAGAGAGGCAGTCCCTCTACTCAAGTGAGTGAAACTGATTCTGAAACTTCTGTCACCGAGACAGAGGTAACTTTGAGTGAATTAGAAACTTCTTCTACCGAGGGAGAAGAACTTGAATTTGATATGGCTTTGCAAGAACCCACTATGGATGCCTTCTCTAGGACTCGAGTTGACACGTCTGTGTCATGCATTGTGTTGACTGATGCAACAAAGAGTTACGAGGTAAAAGGCCATTTGTTTAACATGATCCCTCAATTTCATGGCCTCCCCTCTGAAGATTCTTTGAATTTCTTGAGGGAATATATGATGATTGTGTCGAGTTTTCCATTGAGAGAGGGTGTGACTGATGAGCACTTAAGATTGAAATGTTTTCCCTTCGCCTTGAGGGATAATGCTAAGAAGTGGCTCATGTTGCTCCCACCTAGGAGCATTAATACTTGGGATGAATTACATGATATATTTTTGAGAAAATACTTCCCACATGCTACGTTAGCCACTTTTAGACAGAAAATTATAGGGTTCACACAGGACTCTTTTGAGGCATTTCATGAAGCATGGGACAAATTTAAGATGCTTTTGGTGCAATGTCCCCACCATAATTTTCCTTTGCCTTTATTGCATCAAACTTTCTATGGGGGGTTGACACAAGCCGATCAGGCTATGGTGGATAACGCAGTCGGAGGCTCTTTAGGGGCCAAAACTGCGGATGAGACCCAAGATCTTTTTGAGAGGCTAGCATCTAATTCTCAACAAAAGGGGTCAAGGGGTAAAACAAATAGTGTGAATGGAATAGGGATGAATGATGAGATTTCAAAACAAATTGCACTTCTTAATCAAAAATTTGATAAGTTGGTCATGAGTAGTTGTAAGTACCCCAATCTGGATCACCCCCTTTCAAACACACGGGAAACACCGCAGACTCATCAACGCAGTCTCGGAGACCTCTGGCACTCAAAACCCTCTCAAAACCCTCTCAAACCCCCAACCAAACCAAGGGAGGAGCCTTCCCCGGGATAAAAGGGACAAAGGACCTTTTGGGAATTTTCAGAAATCGTAAAGCAATTAAGGTCCGTACGGACCTCTTTGTTTCAATGATTACTAAATCCCCTTAAAGTCCACAATATTCCTCAAATCCCTAAGAAATGATTACCCAAATGCATGGTTGGTCCGTACGGACCTCTTTGCATGCCGAGTTGGTCCGTACGGACCTTCTTGCATGGGGACATCATCATTCCGTAATATTCTCCATCATTTGCATTCCCTCAAATCGAGGAAATCCAAAATTGCGGATAACCAAGAAGGTCCGTACGGACCTCTTTGCTCCGAAATTTTTACTATAAATAGAGGGCTCCCCCTCCTCATTTTCACACACCTCCCTCTTCTCTCTTCCTCCCTTAGCCTTCGGCTCCCCTCTAAGTCCTCTTGAGGCACTCCCGCCCCTTTCGGATCCTTCCGAGGCCTTCCGAGCTCCTTGTGGTGCTCCGAAGCCTCCCCGAGCGCTCCCGAGACGCTCCCGCGCTGCCCCGAGGCACTCTCGAGGTACTCGAGGCCCCTCGTGGTACTCCGAGGCCTCGCACCCCCGGTCTTTCCACCTGTCCCGCTCTTTCCGAGTCAAACCGACGATCCCAAACCACGCCGAAACTCCGCTCGAGTGACTCCCGCCACCGCGACGCACGCCGAACCTCTCGCCCGAGTGATCCCGACGATCCCCACGCACGCCGAACCTCTGCCCGAACGCAGCCTCGCAACCTCAACTCACGCCGAAACTCGTCCGCGGACAACCGGCATCTCCCGAAGCAATCCCGATCCGTACCGAACGCTACTCCGAGCCTCAAACACCATTCCCCGGAGTGGAAGACAGACGCGAACCAACATTGGTAAGGCTTCCTTCCATTACTATTTCAATACATTTTCGTACATAGCATACAATGTAGACATTCGATACAAAGATGCATTTTTAAAAGCACACACACACACACACAACATTTAAAGGATATTAGGGTATCCGAAAGACTCGTTTACGAGGCTACTCGGTGAGCTCTAATATTCTAATATTCTCTTCCCGGGGAGTCATCTCGACCTCCGAACTCAAAATCTCATCACACAAAGACAAGCTTTAAAATTATCTTTAAACCGATGCCCTTTTTCAATGTTTTGGGCTTAATAAAAACGGCGTGGCGACTCTACAAATGCGAAAACAAACAATGAGACACCTCCAACGCGAAAGATGCCGGATGCCGGGCCGCGAGGCCTTTCTCGGATCCGGGTAATTTCAGGTTGGCGACTCACATTTGAGGAACATTTTGTTTTAAAACTTTTAAACAAAACAAAAGATTTTTAAACGATGATGAGGGTCAAACTTTCATTTTACCCCTTCCTTTAATCATGTGTGTGTGTGCACGTGCTTCGTTTTTATTTTACAAAAAAATAAAAATATAAAAAAAAAAAAAGCATCAATATACATCTCGTGCATCCATTTAAAATTCTTCAAAAACTTCGTTTTACTCGGAAAAAGAATTTTAGAGACCGCACACTACGCGCATTGCCTCGGTTACACCGCACACTACGCGCACCGCCGCCTCGGATACACCGCACACTACAACCCTCAACCCGAGTGGTCTCGCCAGTCCGTTAGGTCTTCCTAGGCCTCTTGGACGCGCACGGATCATTCCAAACATCCCATCCTAGCCAAGCGTCAACCCCGCACGTTTGAGTCTTGAGTCACACTCTGTCCGGTACTCGGTTGGTTTTTACCCGGTCAGTGTCATACGGCCTCGGATACATATACCATGCCGGCCATTTTTCTCGAGTCAAGGCTCGGAACTCAAGATCCCTTGCGCAAGCAAAGCGATGGAAGGTCATGCTAAAATCTTGACACGATCTTGATTTCCGGCTACACCCGAACGATGTTCCGTCCCGATATACATCCATGCTCGCATGACACCATGTCATCACGCCTTCGATACGTCGGCCATGACAATATGACCCAGCCAACGCCTAACGTCCACGCATCCCTTGCGCAAGCAAGGTAAAGAGAGGTCATGCCGAACTCTTGACCTCGATCTTGACTCGGTGGCCGGCTCGGTTCACTATTCACATGGCTAACGCATCAAAACGAACATGACAGCTCGGTCCTTAGGTTCGATTTTTCTTTTAGGCCGGTGGAAACCGCTTGCACTATATGACCCTCGCACAGGGTCCACCCTGGGATGTCGAAATACAGTGCAAAACGAGGGCTTATAGCCGCGGATGGTCTCCATCGACCCGGGATCTAGCATAGTTGCGAAAAAGAAGAGCAATCTTTTCCAACCTACCTAGGACTTCGAGAAAACATGTTTTAAGTAAATTAAAACAACAAAAAAATCAAAAATAAAAGAAACGGAAACCGCATGCCACGTGAGCTTTCCCCTTTTATCCCGTTAGGCCATTCCCATGTCTAAACCTTGCCCATCACCCTCCAGCTAACGAGAGAGTGGTCGAGAGTACCAGGAACCCGTCTCCCGAGTGTCAAAACAGCAAGGTCCTACCCACCTCTGTCACGGGACGGTCAAAATTTCCCATGGCGAGTCGGTGGATAACAACGATGAGAACGGGACCTTACCCCCAAGAAATTTCCCAACATTGGAAGAAGTTTGGCGAGGTCCTCATGGCTATTGAGAAACGTCAAGGTGAGCAACAAGCTCTGGATCGAAGGTGCCATGCACCACTTCGGAACCTTAGCTACCCAACTACACAGGGCTTCCCGAGCCATGGCATGCTCCTACAGGACCTCTAACATCTCTCATTGTCTCCCGGAAGTCAACTGTTACCCTTACGAGCCATGCCGAGTTATGACGTAAGGCCACAAGACCTTCCGCAGGAAAGCCTCGCCCATCCAGCCTCCCCAGGTCCCGGTACCACCGCCGAACAACGAACACATCTAGTGGGACGTGCGATTGCGAGTGCTTGTCCGGAAATGGAATTCAGGGATGCCATGAACGAGGGCCGTCCTCGACGAAAGAAGAAGCTATCTTCTCAACAAAAGCGAAAAAGAGGTATGAATCTGGTGATCCCACGGTCGGAACCCTTGGAGAACCCTCGGGAAAGTTTGACTACTATGTCATCTACTCCAGCAAATCTCCCCACCCTAGTTACGCGCAGGGCCACGGCAATGTTTGCTCCATGATCACTGGGACGAAGCTTCGCACCGCACCGAAGGCCCGAAGGTCCGGATAATCCAACCCCTGTCTTGGGAAGATCTCAAAGCCACTATTGATGCTTCGGTAAAAGCCATGGACAGGTGAACGAATTGAAATGCGCCATCGGCCTTACGCCAATCGAGGCTCACTCCCACCTCCGAAACGGGAGAGACAAGCAAAGCCATAAGTCAGTGAATGTTCGACACGTTAGGTCAAATCCCAGGTGAATCCTCCACGGACGGACAAAAGGCCGGCCATGCACAGGCCACGGGTGAAAAGGGGCCCTACGCCAAAGAAGCTAAAACCTTGGACCCAAAGGTTGAAGATCTGTCTTGACAGCGACTCAAGCGCGCTCGGTAACATCTCACTCTGGTCCTTACTCAGCTTCATCTTACCCGCACAAGCTCAAGTTGGAAGAAAGCAGCCCGCACTATGGTTCCATCAGCGGTGACACACGATGAAGCGGTTCGGATGATTGGCAACGTCAATTACAACAATATCATCACCTTCACGAGCTCGATCTTCCAAAATTTGGGGCGACCACGACGAGCCTCTCTACATAACAGTTCAAGCCCCGGACGAGCGCCGTCTCCTCGGGTCTTGGTAGATGGGGGATCATCCGCGAACGTCCTTCCGGCCAAAATGATGGATTTGCTAGGGATCAGCAAGCGATCTAAAACCCTCGACTCGGGCAATCAAGGCATACGACTCAACATCCGCCCGAGTCTTGGGAATAGCCACCTTGAACTGTGGTTTGGAAAACAAATGGTCACAGCAAGACTTCCAAGTCATCGACATCCCGACCCACCTTCTTCTTCGGCCATGTTGGGACGGCCTTGGATACATCGATGAAAGCAAGATCATCTACTCTTCACCAATGCGTAAAGTTCATCGAGGAACGAATCTGACCATCATCTACGGCGACGGCATAGTCAACGAAAGGACCCGAAACAAACGGCGTCCCGGTTTTAGAGATCAAACCCGACGATGATGACGGCATGATGCTCACGGGGTTCACCATCGAAAGCCCAAAGGCCCGGGTGTGCCACATAGATTTGCCTTTGATTTGGGACAAGATTCCTCCCCGATGAAAATGATGAAAGCACATGAACTACATCCAGGGGCTCGGTTTGGGAAAACGCCATCGGGGCACTCAACGGATCATCAATATCAAAGAACGAATACCACGGCCTGGGATACTCTCCTACTCCCGAACACATTGCGGAGGACAAGCGAGAGCTGCGCTGCACAAAACGCTCCACGAGATAACAAAGAGGCTTGCACGCAATCTCCAGATCTTCGTCCTTACGGCTTCGACATGGCCAAGTACTTCACAAGGAAGGCCGGCAACTTGGAAGAAGATCCGAGGAGCAGAGCGAGTGTCGGCGCCAAACAAGGCGGCCGACAACCATGGACAAGCTCCGGCGAGAACGGCAAGATTCGGAGGCCTCGAAGCCAAATCCTGTCCGAAGAGCATTCCTCGACACACCGCCCCTTGGGATCATGACCACCCATTTATTCACAAGAATTTTGGTTCGGAAAAACCCCCTCTTTGGCGGAAGAACTCGAAAAACTCTCTGCTTCAACACTGCCTTCAACAAGCGGGACGGAGTGCGCATTCGAGCTAGTAATGCCCAAGACAAAAGCAAGAGACTCATGAGACGATGCTTGGGACGAGCAGTACTCCACACGCTCTTGAAAGAAGAAATCGAGATGCCGGATCTAATCGATTTTGTTTCGATAACTCTGTGATAGCAATGATTCGGGAACGGTGACATAAAGCCTTTGAGCCCCATCTCTATCAAGCTCATTGCCACTCAATAAGCTGGGCCCACATTCTCAGGACCTTAGCTGCCCGGCCCAAAAAGGACATGATCGGAACAACTTGGTCGACCCCTCGAGTCCTAGAGTCTAGTGTCAAAAACTTCGTCTGAGTCCATTAGCTTTGAATTTGAGTCTCTCGAGTCATCGTGGCCTCACGCCGGGAAGATTACGAACTCATTACGCCAATAATGTATTCCGTATGCTCTTAATGAATGCTTCGATCTTTCGAGTATCCTCTCATTGCATCTTTAACAAGCGATAAATTAACTAACACACAAACGATTTAATAACGATTCACTTGATAAAGAAGCGGACACATTAAATGAACAATACATTAAGCACATCTTTAAGCATGTTGTCAACGAGAGAAAAACCGGGCCCAAGGCTTGCCGAGAAGGTTTTAATCACAGCGATTTGCAAGATTCTTTGAGAAGAGCGAAAAGGAGCCTTGCAAGTTCGACGCCATTTCCGGCACAAACGGATCTTTCCAGATACCTCCAGAGCGGAAACCACCTTCATGAACAAGGAAGACCCACACACGGGGAAGGGTCAAAACCAAGAGCATCATGGCCCTAAAACGCCTTGCCTCTCACTTCGTCATCCTCGGGGACATGTTATACAAGAAACGCTACCACGGGCCACTCTACGTTGCGTCGGCCAAGAAGAAGCAAGCAAGTTCATGAGCAGAAGTCCACAATGGGGCTTGCGGTCCCCACATGAATGCCTTGAGCCACGTGCAAATCATTCTCGGGATGGGCTACTCACTTTGGATCTCCATGGAGCGGATTGCATCCACTTTGTCCGAAAAGGCTGCGACAAGTGCCAGCGGTTCTCCAACCTCAATCATCTACCGCCCCACGATCTCTCTTGCATGACTACACCTTGGCCCTTTGCCACTTGGGAATTGGCGTGCGTCGGGAAAATGTCGGCTCCGCCCGAGCGACAGCGGTCGCGAGTTCATCTTGGTAGCCATCGAGCTACTTCACGAAATGGGTCGAAGCCAAGTCTACCTGAGTACTCGCCTCCCGAAGGTCGCGCGTTTCCTCCCGAGAAAGCATCGTATCACCGATCTGGCGTCCCAGATGAATTAAGTATCGAGACAGCCGGCTCACACTTCGAAGGGGTCGACGGGCTGGCGGCTGAATTCAAGATCACACGTCACAAATCTTCTCCCCTCTGAAGGCCACAAGCAAAGCGGCGCCAGGTGGAAGCGGCAAGCAAAACCCTCGAGACGGATCATCAGAAAAACGACCACCCAGGGACGAGATTGGCCGAGAAGAGCTGCACCTTGCGACTTTGGGGTTACCGCGCATCGGTCGGAAACGACCACGGGAGAAACCCCATTTGCCACGACATACGGGATGGAAGCGAGTCCTTCCCACGTGGTAGAGATTCCCTCGCTCCAGAGTCTTCTTCGGAAAATGACATCAACGAAATTCGAGATGGCTCAGGCGGAAACATGACGAAGTGGCTCTACGCTAGATGAGCGACGACTAAAGGCCATGGAACACGTCAGAACTGCCTATCAGCCGAGGATGGCTAGAGCCTTCGACGAGAAAGTCAAATCCAGAGACATCGGGGAAGGTGACCTTGTACTTCGAAGAAAAGCCTCCCGCTCGAACCCGACCAGCTGGGAAAATGGGAACCCACGTGGATCGGCCGCTTTTCGTGGTTCAAAAGATCTTAGGAGGCGCCGTGAAGGCTAACAGGGCCTAGAGCGGCAATCCGCTTCGTGAATCCCGAGTCAGCGGGAAGCAAGCCGCGAGATACTTCGCACGAAGAAAAGAGCATTTGTGCATCTCTTGGCGCTCCATTGTAGTGTCGAGCTACGCAGAACTGAGGCCCACCAGTCAGGGGAGGCATTAGAGCGACCTTAATTAGTCAGGTCTAAAAATACGCAAAAAAGTCAAAAGTTTGAATGTCAATCAAGACCTCCATCCAAGCTACGCACTTTTCAAGAACACGCCCCAGCCGAGTCACCTTGACCAAGTTAAGCGGCCGGCGGCGACATGAAAGGACATCAGGGTCGCTCTGGCGCCCGAAAGCGGCCCGGCTCATGTATGCGCTCCCGAGCCCGGGGCTTGTCTTCGCCCTCACGTGCGGCGAAAAAAAAAAAAAAGAGCTCGGCGAGGACTCACAAAAAAAAAAAAAACAAAAAAAAAGGAGCTCGAAACGGGCTCACAAAAAAAGAGAGCTCGAGACGAGGCTCACAAAAAAACAATAAATAAATGAAGCTCGTGAAGGCTGCAAAAAGTGAGAGTCGAGGCTTAGACGTGACAAGAGGCAAGGAGAGAACACATGAAAAAGACCGTCAGGAATGACTTGTCGAGGAGCATTCAACCTCTCGGCCCAGCCTTGAAAGCCTCGGCAAGGGGATTGCCGTCGGGACGGAGGCTAGCTTCGGTCCGCGAATGCGGCGAGAAGAGAGTCCCAAAATGGACCCGGCAAACCAAGTGCAACCACGAGAAGCGAAAATGACAAAGATCTTGCGTCTCGACAAAGCTTTAAAAAGTAAATCACAAATCACTAACTTGGTTACAACATTTCTTGATGAGTTGAAAGCACGGTGATTACACTACCGAGTTGCGACATGCTTCAAAAAACTGACGGCAATACGTTTAACTAATAATGTGTTTGCGATACGATGAATGGATACTGGGAGGTCATTCAGCGCCATGTCTGCGCTTGTCCCCTCGCCATTCTTTCCTTTCTTCCCTCGTCCACAGGCGAGTCTTCTTTTGCTCCACGTGAACTTGACTGCGTCTCTCGGTCAGAGATGCAGGGTCCTCCCAGTGGGGGCAAATAATCCACGGTAGCTCTCGGGGCTTCGTTCGCCGTGCTTCGGCTCGGATCTCTCCTGCCCGATGTACGTAAAGGGACCTCTCCCTGTCGGTCGGTCAACTCTAGTCTCGTAGTCAAACAAAGTGTCTCCCAGAGTCACATCGAAAGGGTCGAACCCGGGCTTGAGACTCCCAGGCGATAGGCTAGCTGCAGCAACCGATCGGGTCCCCGGGTGGCACAGCAGCGCACCTTCTCCCAGACCAGCTTGGGGCTTTGCCAACACGCGCTCATACCCGGACCGAATGCGAGTCGTCAATACTGGCAGCTCCCAGAGCGTCTAAGAATTACCGCGGGAGGAAAAAGCGGAGTACTTCCAGCCTACTCGAGAAAATACGAAGAAGGAACTGAAGGCTGGCTCTACGAAGAGGATTTATCTCACTTGATAGCAAGGTCGTCAGCCAGACCAAAGGCTCTGCTTCATCCCTGGCTTGCCGGGCAACAAGCGACGGAATATAGAAGGAGGACGAAGACAAGCCTGGAACTCGAACAACGTAGGACCCCACTGCGAGATCCTGCGGTCTCGATCCTCCCGAGTGCGGAACCCGCGGCGGATACGATGCGTGCCAGGCGCAGCCGCCCGCTCCATCTCTCCCGGGCGGGCGGATCCATATCCCGGCACTGAGGTCGGCGAGCAACGGCCCTTGGGCTAAGCGGCGTCGGAGCCTCGGGCGTAGCTGAAGTCTCTCTCGCGGCCGCGAGGTGAGCAAAGCGGGGCTTCCCGCTACAAGTGAACCCGTCCCCGGTTCCGGACGGTCGATACCATGAAGAGTCTCCCCCGGCACGATGGGACAATATCCTCTCCGGCTCTGGGTGCCCTACCACATGTGAGAAGCCCCATCCTGAATGCGAGGAGGCGACCATGAAGAGCGTCGGCCCATCGTCACGCAAGGCAAATACGTCCCAAGAGACGTCGGCTCAAATCATCTTGACCATGAGCCGCTGGGCGGCTCGGAAATGTCGGAGTATGACCAGAGATTAAGGGTCATGCCTGCCTCTTCCAACGAAGCACGAAGAGAGTGCGCAAGCTTCACGCGCGCCGCATGGACCTGCCCGAAACTCGAAAGGAAGCGAGATGGCCTCCACAGCCTCAGGTCCTCATTAGCTTAGCCCGAAAATCCTCAAAAGTGGGCACACGTTTCATTGTAGGAAAGCTTGATCACACGTGACCTCCCAACATCCCCCGAGCCGCGGCGGCACGCAACAAAATCCCAATCGGGAGACAGCTCCTTAAAAGACAGTGAATCGAGCAAAAACGAAACCTTACCTCGAAAAGCATGAGTCTACGATGCACTCATGTGACCTTCAATCCGCGTTTTGTTGCTCGAGGAAGTGTGCTTGCTTACTCTCACTGCAAAGCCACTGCGGCAAAATTCTAGGAGACGTCTGAAGAATCCATGGCAAAATGGAGGTTCCTGAGAAAATGCGGGAAGAAAGCTCGAGAAATGGTAGCGAATGGCGGAGGAATGTCCAGGAAGAACCGGACAACTGGGAAGAGACAACTCGTCTATGCCTTCCCAGAAAGCAAGGTTGGTCAAAGATGCGGGACCTCTTTGCATGCTAAGTATATATCAGTACGGACCTCCTTGCAAACGAGAGACCCATTTCCTCGGCCAAAGCGGTACAAAAGCCGGCTGTCCTCGGCGGGTTGCTCAAAGCGCTGGCTTGGCCCGAAAGCCATTCTGACGAGCATCTGTACCCACAAAGCCGCGCTCTCGGCTCACGTGGCATGCACAAAAAATAAAAAATAATAATAGCGACCATTTCTAGGACAATCTAGGAATCACGAAATGACATTACATCTTAAAATAAAATCTTTTTGTTTGCAGTGCAAATACGAGTGTTTATTACAGGTACATCAGATGTGCGTTTGCTAAACGAAAAAAAAAAGGGGGGATATGAAAGAGGGACGATGAAACTCAGTCCTCGGCATCATCATCCTCGCGTCCTCCAGTGTCGGGCATCCCGGCAAACTCGCGACCACATCCTCGTCGTCAGAATCAGAGGCACCCCGAGGTCCTCTCGAGTATAAGGATCAAATCCGGCGAAAGGATCGAAAGAAGGCTGCGAGGTACCTCTCTGTGCGCCGTATCCGGAGTCATGGCATCCCCGATAAAGAGGGCTCCTCGAAGGCCTGCGGCTCCAGGCTGTCCCGGCATCCATACATGCCGCCCCGAAGCGTCCTCTGCTGCGGCTCAGGCTCGGCTCAGGCGGAGGACGCCCTCCACGAAGGCCTCGAAGACGCATAGGCTCGTCGCGGCTACACGACGCGAACCGGCGAGTGAGCCTTCGACGCCATCTTCTTAGCGCGAGACGCATCGCCACGTAACGCGAGTCAGCATATCATAGGCTCTCCCAGGACTCTGATCCCGGAACAAGCACGAAACGCTCATAATACGGTTATACTCAACAACTGAAAAATGCGGAAAAGATGCCAAGATTGAAAAGGTAGGCACAACTCACCCGTCATC
Source organism: Adenophora triphylla var. japonica (assembly GCA_022495995.1). Lineage (NCBI taxonomy): Eukaryota > Viridiplantae > Streptophyta > Magnoliopsida > Asterales > Campanulaceae > Adenophora > Adenophora triphylla. The sequence goes on from JAFEMH010002437.1 coordinate 337,072, forward strand.
GGGATCAGCTCGGTATGCGACGGGAGCACCTTTCGAACGAGCTACGGACACCACTCCTCCTCGGCCCGGAGTCCCAGCGGACCGCGTACGTGAAATCCGGTCCCGAGCATCTGGAACCTGCGGGGAGCACAACGGGCCGGCCCTCTGCTCTCCGCGCCCGGCACTGCGGTGTCCTCGAGCTTTCCTCCCTGCTGAAGGCCCTAGTGCTCCTCTCAGTATAAAATGAACTCCTCGCGCACCGAGCACGCGAGCCTCTCGAAGTAGACGCATCCGTATCAGGGAATCAAGCATCCCAAGGGAGGGTCCACGGAGCCAGGAAGCACACCGGGGCCATGCGCTTGAGGAAGACCCGCTCTGCAGGATCTGTGGCATCCTGAAATCCAGCCCTTGTGACATCGCCCCAGCGGCCCTGCATCGCCTGGGGAGCCCCTCCGATGCATCTCCCTCATCACAGTCCACGGGAACAAGGACAGGCCCCTGCGGCTATCTCTCTCCCGACGCTCGCACTGCACGTCCCAGTGGCGATGGTGAGCTTCCCTGTTGGTCCTCCTGCTTCCTCTCGCCAGATGCACGAGCCGGCATTGACGTAGCGAGTGAACGCAGCAGCTGGGACCAGGATCTCTATCCACGGGAAGCAACGCGGAAAACCTCATAAGCCTTTGTGACCACCCGCTTGAAGGCTCGGTGCAAAAACGGAGAAAAACGAGTTACTTCATCAACGACAGCAAGCTTCGTACCTCCCGGACGAGGAGTCAACAGGACGACGGGCGGCCGCCCACATTTAGCCGGTCCCGAGGAAGTAGAAGCTCGGCCCAGGCCACGCCTCGCCCCAAGCGATGTCGCGAGACCTTATCGAGTCCAGCTCAGCTCTCGACGAGCGAAAGGAGGCATAGTCGCATGGTTCGAGAGCAGAAGTCTCGGAAGACGGAAACCTTGAAGGAGCGCGGTACTCCGTGGCTCACGCTGGCGGTACCAGGAACATAGGCCCCCGTCTTGCGCGTGATCCTCGAAGCTCAGCGTCGCTATCTGACGTGCCCGAGGCCTGCGGGGGCGAGGCTCCCGAAACCCGGCCCCGGCTCGGTCGACACATCATCAGAGATCATATCTCTCCACCTGAACGCTCGCCTTTGGAGGAAAGCCGACAATAAAGCCCAAAGTCGGTGGCGTCATAGTCGCACTTCTCCCGGCTCGGATGGAAGGTGTGGGTGGTATCCGCTGGTACTCCCAAAGGAAGACGAGGAAGACGCTCTTGTTCATTCACCGTGTCGAACACCCGGCCAGTTCTCAGCCTTGAGAAGCGCGCCCGGGCCGAAGCATAAACCGGCCTCAGGGGTTTCGGCTACACGTCCACGGAAATATCGGGCATCCGCGCAGCGGCTCAACTGGCCCTGACCTCGAGCGACCCCAGGAGTCTTCGTCCCTCTTGGCCTTCCGGCCCATAAGCCCCACATCCTGCGAGGTAAACACAGCCCAGGATTAAACGTCAATCGCGGTACTTAATATAAAGGCGCATATAACCAGTCACAAAACACGGCACGTATTGCCTGTAATTTTCACGTACATTATACATATAATTTTTCCATGTAACCTAGTCACAAAACACGGCACATCATAATGCATAATTTTCACATATATCATGCATATAATCTTTTCTCGTACAGTCTAGTCACAAAAACACGGCACCGCAGTACACATTTTCTCCCGAGAAAAAAAAAGGGGGATTAAACCTACATGCGACACATTTTCAAAGAAAATCAGTCCAAACACACCGGCATATTGCACATATTTCCCCACGAGTCCGTCCTTAAAAAACACGGCCCGACACGTATTTATAGCACATTTTTAAAAAGAAAATCCGTCCTACACGGCACACACTTTCACATATAACCGTCATGAAACACGGCACGTGTCGCATTTTCCACAAAAAATTATCACTTTACCACGATAATTTTCTCACGATGTACGTACATAAATAGCATTAGGTACAAAACACCCGAAGCATGCAATTTCGCTAGATAGGCACTTTATTTTCACAAAATAAGAGCTAATCTACACATTTACGCACAAAATACGCGTACCCACGAATTTTTACATGTCCATTTTCAACAATTCATCAAGAATTTCACAAAAAGGCATAAAATAATAACAAAAAAAAAATTCAAAAATGCGAAAAACTAAAACCTAGTTCTAACATTCAAAAATTGACGAGGGGAATCAAAACGGACCCGATTTCTTACCTCCCAGAGCGTTCGTAGAGCGACGATTGTGCACCTCCGGATTCGGATACAAAACATCAGGGTTCTTCGAAGATGGAGCAGAACGAAATCCGATTCCTTTGGAGCACCAATCGTTGCTCGACCACCTGCGAAACTGCGTTGACGACGACTCCTTCGAGATCCCACGGCCATGGCAAACAATTCAAGCTAAGAAAAATCTTTGATTTTGATTTAGCAAATGGAGGTTTTCTCTCCTACTCTCGCACAGTTTACGCACGGAAGAAGAATGAAGTGGGGAAGGGCTCGGTCATTTAAAACACAGTGGCTTCAGGAGCCATAAAAAACGAAGATGGTCAATGGGACCTCTTTCTGACCTTGGTTGGTCCGTACGGTTTTCTTTGCAAGAATTGTGGCCAAGATACTTTCCACCTTATAATGCGCGCAGGCATCCTAAGGCCTTTTCCGAGCGGAAGATCCGAGTGCGGGAATGGTCCACAACCCTTCAGATTGACCACCGGCTGCCCGGCGTAAGACAGGTCCTCGCCCACTTGAGCGGCAAATCAACCCCGTGGGTCGGCGTGAGCCAGGACCTCGCCCAGCTGGCGGCAATTCGGCCACCGGCGCGTCGGCGTAAGGCCAGGACCTCGCCCGGCTCAGCGGCAATTCAACCGCGGCGATCGGCGTAAGGCCGGTCTCGCCCGCTTCAACGGCAACTCGATCCCCGGCCCCGTCGGCGTAAAGTAGGTCCTCGCTTGGCTCAGCGGCAGCACGATCACCGGCCGTCAGCGTAAGAATAGGTCCTCGCCGACCCGGCGGCAATGCAATCAGGCCCGTGTGAGTCAGCGTAAGACCCGGACCTCGCCAGCTCAGCGGCAATTCAACCGGCCGTCGGCGTAAGACCGGTCCTCGCCCACTTCAACGGCAATTCAATCCCCGGCCGTCGGCGTAAGGCCGGTCCTCGCCCACTTCAACGGCAATTCAATCCGGCCGTCGGCGTAAGGACCGGTCCTCGCCACGCCCAGCGGCAATTCAAGGCACGGCAATTCAAGGCGTAAGAGGTCCTCGCCAGCGGCAATTCAACCCCGGCCATCGGCGTAAGACGCCAGATTCCCACGCGCTCAGCGGCAATTCAGAAGGAGCACACCTCCCGGCCACGAATATCGAGGCCTGACGCCTCAGCGCGGACAACTCGGCCCTCGAGGTCGAAGTCATCTTCCCAACGAAAAGGGCCCTACGAGGTCACGCATCCCAGCAATTCAAGCAGGCGGTCGGATGTAAGCCCGAACTTCGCCCGCTTCAACGGCCGCAAGCACCGGCCATCGAGTAAGCAGAGCTCCTCCCCCGACAAGTCGAAAGGGAAGTCATGCGGAGCTGCGTATCCCCAGCACCGACCATCATCCTTGCCCACTCAACGGCAAAACAAGCACGCAAGGGCAACACCTCAGAGTACAAGTCTGAGGCACGAAGCGCCTCCCAAAACGCCAAATGGGGAAGCAATCACCTAGTCATCCTTGCCCACTTCAACGGCAATGCAAGCAGGCGTAGTCATCGTAAGTCCAACCTTCTACATCAACATGCGCAAAAACCAAAGGCATCTACGCCTCTCGAAGCACAAGGCGGCCGTGCCTCCTGGCTAACGGCTAGAAGACGATTCAAAGTCCTCGCGCATTACATCAATCAACGTGCTAGAAGACGACAAAGTCCCTCCTGCATTACATCAGCTAACGGCTAGAAGACGATTCAAAGTCCTCGCGCGTTACATCAGCGGCTAGAAGACGATTCAAAGTCCTCGCATAAACACCAGCCGCCGAGATGACGATTCAAAGTCTCAGTGGCACCAGCCGCCGCCGGAATGACGATTCAAAGTCCTCGCGTGGCATCAATCAACGGCTAGAAGACGATTCAAAGTCTCGCGCATAACATCAACCGCCGTAGAAGACGATTCAAAGTCCTCCCGCGCACCAACGCCGCCAAGACGATTCAAAGTCCTCATGGCACAACCGCCGCCAGATGGCACGATTCAAAGTCTCTCCAGCGTGGCACCAACCGCCGCCGAATGACGATTCAAAGTCCTCTCACGCTGGCATCAACCGCCGATGACGATTCAGTCCTCAGGCGTGGCACCAACCGATCGAAGACGATTCGAGTCCTCACTCTATCTCCGCCAGGAAGGCCTTAAACCACCCGATTAGGAAAATCGTAAAATTTCCATCCCGGGACACCACCACGTCCTCACAATTGACCTCGGCGGTCACCATCTTACGTCCTTACCACGACCTCGGCGGCACCACCACCGCGCCCGCATGCGCTCCACAAATTCACGACCTCGAACTACGGCCGGCTTGATTCCCATGCCCGTGATACGTAGGAATCCTATCAGCCACAGGTCCACCATCGACCATCATACGGTCGCACTGCTCCAGGACACCACCACGTCCTTCCCATCGACCTACGCGGCTGCCCAGATACCACCACGTTCTTCACCCATCGACCTCAAGGCCACACGACACTTCAGTAAGGCACTGACCACCGTGGGGACCCCGACCCGGAACCTACACGTGTCCCGAGTTGTGCGTCCCCAAACTAACCCAAACATACTAAACTTTTAAA